>KV751409.1:502505-524096 GCA_001698575.1 Mola mola
TTCGTGCAACCACATGTGGTAGAAAAAAACCGCACTGTGAACCTTGGGGCCTGGAACATCTGTATGCTGAACCAGTGACAGACCAGAGAGGAGAACTGCTACCATTGCCGGAGAACTGAGGAGATGCCTGATAGAAATAACTGCCCTCTCCAAAACACAACTGGCATACGAAGGACATCTGAAGAAAGAGAACGGGGGATACACTTACTTCTGGAAAAGAAAATCTGCTGATGAGCCCAGGATCCATGGAGTTAGTTCCGCCATTAGGAATGAGCTCAACTGTCACCTCTCTGATCTTCTTGTGGACATCAGTGAACGTCTCATGACCATTCATCTGGTGCTTGCCAAAAACCAGATGGCCACAAATTTGAGTGCTCGTGCTCCTACGTTAGACTCTGAAGAGGAAGTTAAAGAGATCTTCTATGCCTGCCTAGAAGAGGCTGACCAAAATCCCCAATGAAGAAAATATCATTCTCCTTCCATGCCGGGTAAAGAGGGTATTGGGAAGATGAACTTCATCGGAGCTCTGCTTCTAAACAAATGTGCTCAGTACGACCTCACCATCACCAACACTTTTTTTTCCACCGGAAAAACAAGTTCAAAGCATCCTGGAGAAACCCCTGCTCCAAACAATGGTATCTCATCAATTGTGTTATTGTACAAGCCAGAGACCAGTGAGACGTGAACATTACAAGAGCCACGATTGGATAAAATGACTGCTGGACAGCCATTGTCGCCTCGTATGCTCCACGATGTCCTTGAAAAGGAAATGGAGGGTTCAAAAGAAGCAGATCCCGTGAAAAGTAAACCTTGAAAGCCTGCATGAACCTGCCACCAAGCAGCAACTTCAGGCTTCTCTCGGGGAATACCAACAGGGATATCCTGATAACACCGAAGAGCACTGAAACCTTGTCAAATCCACCATCCCCAATTCCTGTGAAACACCCTTGGGTATAAGTCCAGAAATCACCAGGACTGGTTTGATGAGAACAACTCAGAGATAGAGCAGCTGATCTCCAAAAAAGGGAGGCCTTTTGTGCATGGCAAAATGATATCTTCTTTGCAAGGCCAAAAGAGCGAGAGCTCACTCGAGAGGCAGGGTACCTTTACAGAGTCGTGTGAGGGAACTTAAAAACTCTTGTTGGACAGATAAGGCAATGGAAATCCGAGACTGGCAGACTCTGGTGACAACAGAGGCTTTTTCAGTGCCATCGAGACCATCTGCAGCCCGAGCTACCACTGTATAAACCTCCTACGCTCAAAGGATGGTCAAGAGCTGCTGAAAGACAATGAGTCCATTAATGCCAGATGGTAAGAGCGCCTCCAGGAACTCCTCAACTGTGACAGCTCAACCGAAGCAGACACCATCAGCCACATCCACCAGAGTCCCATCAGAGAAGGCATGGGTGAACCTCCCACCATGACAGAAGCGTAAGATGCCATCAGGAGGTTTAAGCTCCCATGACCCTGCAGGTCCCGATGGGATCCCTGCAGGGGTCCTAAAGGAAGGGTGACCAGAGCTCCTGCACCACATCCACGGCTTACTGCTCAAAGGCTAGAAAAAAAAACTCCCCTCAGAGTTCAGGGATGCTCTAGTGACCATATTCAAGAAGCGAGACAAGGCTGAATGTAGAACCAACAGGGGCATCTCACTCCTGTCAAAAATAGGGAAAGGCCTTGCCCGTCTCCTCGCAAACCAGCTGCTACCACTGTCGGAGGAGACACTCCCAGAATCCCAGTGTGGCCTCCAGCCATCCAGAGGCACGGCGGAGATAATATTCACAGCACGCCAACTACAACAAAATTGCAGAGAACATAGGCAGTCATTATAAATGGCCTTCATTGACCTGACAAAGGCCTTTAACACAGTGGACCACCAGGCTCTGTGGAGCATACTATCAAGGTACAGCTATCCTGATAAGTACATCAAAATTTTGGACATGGACCATCTACAGCAGGCACCTGAAAGCCTTGGAACAATACCATCAAAGATCGTACGAAGGATACTGAGGATCAGCTGGGAGGACAGATGCGCCAACATTACCGTTCTGTAGGAAGCAAACGTGAACAGCATCAACACTACAAAAATACAGCACCAACTCCGATGGACAGTTCAAGTCATCCACATGTCCAACACACTTCTCAACAAACAGGTCCTGTATTCCTAACTGAAGGAAGGCCTGTGGGTCCCTATTGGGCAAAAGAAACGTGTTAAAGACAACATCAAGACCAACCAAAAGCATTTCCTCATCTCAATGGAAAACTGGGAGCACATTGCACTGGATAGGAGCTTATGGAGGGAATTTGTGCCAAAAGGAGCAGCAGCTCAAGAGATGGAACTCTGCCATGTCGCAGAGACAAAGCAACAGCTCTGCAAAGAAAAACTGAAAAGGGCTCCATCACCAACAACTATTCCTACCTCCCCTTGCGCACATGCACCAAAATGTGCAGGTCCCGGATCGGCCTCCACAGCCGTCTTAGGATCCACAAATAGATGACCCTACAGAGGACAGTCATACTCGTTTTGAGTGACCGCCGATGATGACCTGTGTTGATAGCATGTATACCTGTGCTCATAGTGTGTTTACCTGCGTTGATTGTGTGTTTGCCTGTCACAATAGCGTGTTTACCTGTGATGATGTCCTCTATGGCTCCATCCTTCCCTTCGTAAACATGGCGGCTATCTTTTCCTTGTCGGCGTCTGAGCTCAGTGATCAGCTCCTGCTGCTGTCGCTTCCCCCTGTGGGAGGGCGACTGGAGAGGAGGAGGGACAGAGTTCAGTCTGTCTGTGCCATCATACTTATCATACTGTCATGGGCGTTATCTCATATACTTGTTTGCAGGGATAGAATGTTGTCATTTTATGGCGGAAGGTCACTTTTTCTGCAGTGGCGCACCCATGCCAGGGCATCAAAGCCGTGTGAAAAACCCCAGTGTTGGTTTTCGATAATGAAATATTACATGAATCCATGAAGACATTTTATCTTTCAGCAGAGTATGATTTTATGGAAATTAAAACACGTTTGTAAAACATGTGTGCGCGTGAATGTGGAGAAAGAGATTTGCACAGCTACAAATATACAAGTTTAACATGTGGCATGCAGTGTTGAGAGCAAAGCACGAAGGGCCGACAGGCAACAATGGTCACGTCTTTAATGGCTTTTGGGGAAAGTCTCGCCGTGGTTGTTAACCAACCGACTTTTACCAGTTTACCAAAACTGAGAAGTTCTGCCAGTCAGATAATGTAGAGATCCATCAGAATGCTGCTAGAGGTCAGGGGTCAAGTCTCACCTTGGTGTCCTCCTCCTCCTCCTCCTTTTGGTCATCCTGCTCCAGTCTTTCTAGTAGCATCTGCTCTTGACGCCTCCTCTGTTCGTTCTCCTCCTCCGCCAGCTAATCACATGGAAAGATCTTTTTGTACTTCGCTTTCCGTTGTTTGAAACACTGTTTCGACGTAAACCCTGTGGGAGGAGGTGGAGCCTTGGACGTGTCATGTTTACTCACCTTGTACGCTTTCATGAAACGAACAAAGATGGGAAAGAAGACCGAGGGCGGCATGGTTTTTGAGCTCTCACCAAAAAACTTCACCACGTCTTCGAACGCATCCTGAAATGAATCCGAACCTGTTACTTTTAACAGTGTGTGAAAGTTATGACAGCAGTGTTTCGTAGTACTGTGACATCGAATGTTGTGTCACCTGAGCGATGCGAGCGTCCTCCTGCAGCTTCTGGAGTCTCGACTCCAGGTGAGCTCCATGCCGCGCTGCAGCTCCTTCACGTCACACAGCACGTTCTCCAGACTCACTGCACCCAGGGACAGTTGCTCAGATGAGCGGCGCACACACTCGTGTGTTTGAAGTGTTCCGATTGGTTAATGGACTCACCCGCAGCAGCCTTGTCGACATAGTGTAGCTCGTTGTGAAACAGAGACACCGCGAGAAACTTCTCTCGCACCACGTTGGCGATGTAATGAAGCAGTGTCTGTGTCCGGTCTGTCGACTTTGTCTCCAATAGCTGAGCACAAACGTCATCACGGTCAACGTCATCATCGTTGTGAATTCTGGAACTTCAGGGCTCAAGTTGTGTGTGTGTGTGTGTGTGTGTGTGTGTGTGTGTGTTACCAGGTCTAAACTCTGTAGTTTGAATCCGTACACAGCTCCTCTCTTACTGCTATTCATGTAATTCCCCAGAGCCAAGATGATCTACACCACCGACAATACAAACAATACAAACAACAGAAACATCAATGACAACAACAAAGACAAAAACAAAAACAGTTTTGATTTTACTAACATTTGGAAGTTTGTTCTGTAGATGATTACACGTGCGCATACTGTTTACGTGTAGAGAAGATGAATGTATATTCATATAAACGCAGACTGACCTCAAGGATCTTCTTGAGCTTCTGAGATGATTTTATAGAAACTGAAGCAGCAATCATGGCGTGGAGTTGCTGTCAGGAAATAACGCAGTGAGACATGTCAATTCTATGCGTCTTTCTATTTGGACACCTGTCTGTACCTGTCCTTCAGTCTCTACCTGTCTGTCTTACCGGTGTTAACATCTGAACATTGTCATTGAAGTTGCCCATGAAGGTCATGATCGACATGCGCTGATTGAGCCTTTCAATGCGACTGAACTGCATCATGAAGCGGTCTTCGTCACTCAGAGCCTCCAGAGGCTTTCTGTCCCTCTCATATTGCCGTAGGAGTTTCATCTCAGCTTCAGTGGGCAGGAAACGCATGAGACACTCCACAAAGTCCACCCGAATTGTCCGCAGGTCAAACCTGCAGAAACACAAAGAGGCTTATCAGGTGATAAGGGAAAAATTAAATGTTAAACCTTCTGAACACACCTGGACCCTCCTGGTTGGTGCTACTCGTATTATTGTTACTTCCTCATTTTATGTATCATAGTACGTCTTCCTCATTTTACTGTAACAGCTTATTTTGCTGGCTCTCACAGTTTGTCTTATGTCACTGGTCCTTTCTTGTAGAATCACTGGCAGAGATGATACTGTTGTTAGTGTTTCTGGTGGCATTGGTGGATTTTGACCTACGTGTGGATGGCGCGACAGATGACTTCTGAACACTGGCCAGCCTTCCGCAGAGTGATGGCCAAGTTTTTGGCTCTGTTGGCCTCCAGCAGAGAGACTTTGGATTGACCTTTCTGAGGAAGTTTCTGTCTGGACAGAGTCAAGTCCACTGCCGGACCCTGAGCCTTCGTCTTGAACAGCTCCTCAAACCCCTCCATATCCAGATCCTGAGGGGAGACCAGTACAGAGAGGGAAGGAGAAGTAGTTTAGCAGCTCCTACAATCTGTGGAGACAGGAAGCAATAGCTTTTAAGTTGAAGAGGATGTTTCAAATAGATTTTTTAGCCCTGGGTGGTCTATCTCTCGGGCTGTTGAAGCCTACGTCTGACAGACCCAAGCGACAATAAGTTTCACAACTGACTCTTTGCAGCTGTGAGTGCACAGCAACAAGTGAAGATGAATTTATATTTAAAGTTCTTCACATTTTCATCCATCATCTGGATTTCACTTCCCTCTGTTTAGTTTTAAGGATGCTTTTAACCTCTGTTATCAATGTGTGAATCTTGGCTAATCGTTTGTGGTTGAAAATAAATAGAAAATTAAATAATATGTGTGTGTCCGTTTAACCTGCAGGATGGATTCATCATCAATGTCGTTGAAGACTGTCCCGTTGATCTGGCTCGGCTTCAGGGCAACCCAGTTCAACACCGGCATCCTAAACTTTGTCTGTATTGGTTTCTTTATTTTCACCGCTGCGCAGCAGGGAGAAAGACAGGTGAGCAGGTGTGTTCAGCTACCAGCCAGTTCAGAATGACGGTTGGTGAATTTTTTTTAACTTTTCATCTCAAATTTGAAAGTTTTTTTCATCGTATTTTAACAATTGATAATGAGTAGATGTCAGGCATTTCTCCATTTGATGGCCTGATGGCACTTTGATGCCTCTACCTAACTTCTCAGATCCAGTATGTACATAGCTATAAATTGGCTCAGACTAGGGCTTATTTCAACACTTAATTTTCTTCTCTCATCTTTTTATGTTCAGGAAAGTATAATCAGGAATTTGTTCCAATTATGTTGCCTCGCAATGTGACTTTAAGACAGAGGAGACTTATGTCTTTCTTTTGACTTTCTATGAAATCACATAAAATAACATGAACACAACTTAACTATTGTGCTTATATAATCCCTGTAAAGCAGTAAGACTGTTTAAGTGCTTCACCTTCAGTCGCAAAACACATGTTTAAGGAGACAAGCAGTGAGCGCAAATCTGATGTAAGTAAGAAAAAAAACCTATGCTAGCTATGATGGAGTTTGATGAGCTGAACTCCACGTCAAGCAAGACTTTCAGGTTCCAGGTAATGAAGTGATGGCAGAGTACTGGGAACTTACAGAATAACTTGAGAGGACCCTCTAGTCATTAGAAAAAGAGAATAACAACACATTAGTCTTATAACGTTATTTGACAGATTAATTGTCATCTGAACTACACATAGTAATACTTGTGGTTTCAGTCTCACCGGCGAGTCCTGAGTTAAAAATTACTGTTGGTGACCCTCCTGAACCCGGGAGAGGGGGAGCCACAGGAGGAGGGGGTGGGGGCATAGGGACAGAGGAGGACAGCTCACTGGTCCGGCAGGGGGGAGGAGGGGGAGGAGGCGGAGGAGGCGGAGCAGGTGGAGCAGGTGGAGGAGCTGCAGCATATGACCCATTGGACACTTAAAGACAACAAGAATAATAAGGAGCAAAAGTTAACATTTTGTAACTTTTTCATGTGGTAAGCACAGTTATTTAGGAGTATAAATGCCTCGATAACTTCTGTACACATTTTACTAACATCGGGACTCACTTTGCTGCACTTTCTCATAAAATATCTAAATCAGTGTTCTGGAAGTGAAGCTGAAACTCACCTGTGGCTGCCATTGGTGGTGGCGGAGGAGGTGGTGGTGGTGGTGTAGGCATCCCTGGAGCTCCACTCATCCCTGGTCCCATGCTGTGATATGCTATTGTCTCAGGACTGTGGAACCCATGATGAGGATAATCAGCACCAGTCAATCTTTCAATACATTTTTTGGGTTAGGGTTAGGGATGGGCTAACCCTGACCCATCCTGACGGGCCAGTCAGTGTCATCAAATTGGAGACCACTGACAAGATAGATGACATGATATTGACAAATCATCAAAAAACACTTTGCCGCAGAGCTGGGTATCTCCCAGGAATGTTGCCATGCAGTTTTCCCCAACAAATTTAAAATGGTCCAAGTCCTGAAACCCCTAATGAGATGCTGATTCAGTACATGTGAAGGGACAGTTTTGCTCAAGTGGCTCCTGGGTTATTTCTCTGAGAGATGAGACTTCCAACTAGCCATGAACAATTAAAAAATGGAACCCTGAAATTTCTGACACCCAAGAAAGCCAAATTGATAAGGTCTACAGGGAAGTTGCGACAGCCTGTGTTCTTTACGATTTGAACGAAGCGCTACTGGTGGATTTTTCATTCAGCCTATGTTCCGCAGTGGAGATAGCCGCCATCCACAAATGATGAGCTCATTCAGTGTAATGATATGATAAAAACTTCTACAAGAGGGGGGAGCTGTTTGCTCCATGGCCACTGGACTGAGTGCGTAACTGTATCAGAGGACTATGTTCAAAATAAATTTCCTAGATTTCTAAAACTCAACTTCTTCTACCACCATATGTAGCCTGGGACATGACACTAAAGGGTCACCTGATGAAGGTCAGTCCTATGTTCCCTCGGTTCTAGTTTGATTTGAGGTCTCCACTTATTCCAGAATAAACAATCTCTTTAGCTTTTAAAGGCACTATGTACTATGTCCACCAGAAAGCTTCTAACTGCATCTGCTCTTTGTTTCAGGTACCGAATTCATGTCTCACCTGGGGGACAGATTAGGACATGGTGGAGGTGAGGGAGAGGCTGAGTCGCCCACCCCCCCATCCCCTTCTCCTCTTTGTGGTTGAGGAGCTCCAGGTCCTCCAGCCTGCTGAGCCTCTTGAGCCTGCCGCTCCAGGCGACTCTGTCGCCGAATTGTCTGGTCCTTCTCTCGGACCATCCGCCGCAAGGTGTGCACCTGAGAGTTTGCACTTGCATACACTTCCTGCACGATAGCAGGTATGTTGTAAAAAACAATACATGTTGCTTATAGGTGTATAATTGCATGACGGCCAACCTTTCAACAATGGGTGTGAAGATAAACCCAACATGTTTATAGCTGAAGCAACTTTAACCATCGCTAACTAGATCATTTTTTTGTATGAATGTAGCCAGATAAAATATTAACAGTTTTTGACAGCACTGAACACAATTTGTTCTCAAAAACATACAATGAAAAAGGTGGTGTCTATGAAGTACATCAGAAAACACTGCTGATACTGTGCTATTGGTGTATCTGTTTGGTGGAACTTTAAAATAGGGATATTTCATTGTATCCCGTACTGTGATTAATTTTGGACATGAGCTAGTGGTGTTGTAGCTGGCTGAGGCCTTCGCAGGTTGAAACTTGGATCGAACGGCAGTCAGTCAGTCAGTCAGTCTCTGAGTCGATGAAACCCTGCAAACTAACATGGCTGACCAGTAGATGGGGACTGGACAATATGCAG
The DNA here is from genome assembly GCA_001698575.1 of Mola mola. NCBI lineage: Eukaryota > Metazoa > Chordata > Actinopteri > Tetraodontiformes > Molidae > Mola > Mola mola. The sequence goes on from KV751409.1 coordinate 511,154, forward strand.
ATATGCAGGTGATCGACTGCAGCTTCAGTGAGCATTATCATTATTTTCAGGTATTCAGGGATGACATGACAGACGATGAGGGCGAGGGAGAGGTCAAGCAGCAGATGGGTGTGATAATGTTTATATATTATTGATTTATTTTGACCAAACTAATTTGATTGATTGTGGAAAGACAAGACACCTAGATTATTTTGGTGAATTTTACTTTGTCTCGTCTCGTTGACGAAGTGTTTCGTGATGACTTAATGAGGCAATGAAACTTTTTAGTTTAGTAAGGAAAATAAGTGTAAGAATATTTACTATCCTGATTTAGTATCCTTAGTTAGTTTGTCTTTTTGCTAGTTTTACTTGCTAGACTAAATGCTAAGAGAGCTTGTGAACGTGCATGCTGTCGATTTTTGCCATATTGCAACTATTTAACCTAGTAGTGGGCATTTAACTGCTGTACATTTTCCAATGGTGTAAGATTAGAGATAAACTAGTATTATTTCATATGGACTTGACTGTTATATTTATGGATACATGTTTTCTACAAGTTCAACTGTCGTTTGGTGTTACACGCACCTCGGCAGCTGAGATCAGGAGAAGTGGGGCCTGAAACTTTGACCAAAACAGAATGTGTGGCGTTAATCTTATAGAAATACTAGTTTGATGCTTGAACACGTGCACTTAAAGCGCGAGAAGTAACCGGCGGAGGCAGACAACAGACAGCCTGAATCACATCATCTGCTTGATCACACACAGCACACGCTGCTGTGACGATAATAACAGAGCGGTGGAGATTAGCTTGCTAGTGCTAATAATGGAAGTGGTAGCTGGAGATATGCTGCCATTAAGTTTGGTGGAATGAGAAGCTGATGGTTGGCCGGAATATAAGCCAAGAGAGTGAAAAGATCTATGAGGACAGCGGGATGAAATAAAGGCTGATAAGCAATGTGTAGACGAGGTAGCTGTGATTACAGACCTTACAACCTTGAAGCAGCTGCTGAGGAATGGGGCATGTTGGCGAAAAGGTGTGTGTATGTGTATGTTTGAAGCTGCACCTGGTTTCCATAGTTGGCAATTCATTTAGAGAAATGTAAAAGCGTTATATTGTAATGGTCTCTGAGAGCCACGTGGATGCTATATAGCAGGCTCTAGCAGGATATTTAGTAAACATATATACAGCATGTATATTTTGTCAAGTTCTTGAGTACTCATTCACAAGGTATTGCATGTACTCTATCCATCCATCTATCCATTTTATCTTATCCTATGCAGGGTCTCGGGGTGCTAGAACCTATCCTAGCGTCATCAGCTGAAGGCAGGGTACACCCTGGACAGGTTGCCAGTTTATTGCAAGTCAATATTGCAAGTATTTGAATATTAAATGTACAACAAAAGCCAGTCCCTATTTAATATTATAAGAAAACAATCTTTAAAATGGTTTTTAGAAGATTCTTTACTGATTTTTTGTACCTTTAGAGTGCAATATCGTTATTACATTTTGTGATCAAACATCAGACTTTCTGGCTGTATTGTTTTGGTGTGGCAGGTTATCTGATTTTTATGACAAATTACAGATACATGTTCACTTCGGAAATGCTTCCAGTCAAATAAAAGACTTGGGGAGTAGGCTATTTTGGTTTTGGAAGGTAAAATGACTTGAGTTTGAGCAAAGTTTCTGGGTTCTCAAACTACCTCTGACTGTGTCTTGCATTAGACATAGGCCTACACATGATAGTTACCCCCCCATACTGAACCTGAGACAAATGTCACTCCAAGCCGAAGTCAAATGTTGGCACCCTGATTAAAGAGGTAGCACAACACATGTTACAGGTAACAGTTTACCCTAAGTTACGATAATGAAGCAGTGACACACGTTAAAACAGTTAGCAGGTGGGGAGTTTGGGGTAAGTGGTGTAAGAGGGGAGAAACTACCTGACATGTCTTAACAGGATTTAAAGGAACAGCAAAACATTTCAAGAATTGTTTCTCCATCAGGTGTAGACCCACTTAAAAATGTCAAACTGTTCCTCTAAGATCTCTGTCATTAGCATCGTCATACACTACATTTTTTGTCTCCAAGATGACAAAATATTCATTTATTTTTCTTACCCGGACATGATCTAACTCCTTGTTGGTTTGCATCAGCTGCTTCTCTAGTTCAACGATCTTCAGCATCGCTTCGTTCTCCACGTCCAGCAGTCGCTCTGACATCTGTGGAAAGAGACACACAGGTACGGTTCAGTACAACACCTGTCTGCTTGTTGTTTTACTGGTCTATCAGTGCTTCATTTCCCACGTTCAGCAGATGTTCCACTTTTTGGTCTTACCGTTGCCAGACTGTCCTCTAGCTCTTCAACGCGTTCCAGAGCAGCAGTTTTGGTCTCGGCGTCCTCCAGCAGAGTCCCAACATCGAAAACATTATCAAGGTATGCCTGAATCTGAACCTGCAACCTGTCACTCTCTGTGTGCTTCAGCTTCTGAGGTGAGACAGACAGACAGAGAGACAAATTATCCTAGAGACAGGGAGGGGCAGCTGTGACTGGGGAGGAAGAGCATGTCATCCATTAATTAGTGTTTGGAGTATGATGCCCACCTCCCCGTGATCACATAACAAAATGACCTGTGCAAGACACTTCGTCTCTCTCTTTCAGTTTTACTTTGCTTTTTCTTGGAGTCGCCTCAGCTAATTATCCTGCTCCATCTTTCCCTGTCCTCTGCATCTTCTTCTCTCACACCAACGGTCTGCGTCTCTCAGCACATCCATGAATCTCCTCTTTGCTTCCTGCTTGGTTGCTCCATCTTGGACATCCTTCTACCAATACATCCTCTGTCCCTCCTCTGCACCAAACCATCTCAAGTCTAGCCTCTCCAACTGTGTCTCCAGAACGTCTGACCTGTGCTGTCCTTCTTGTCACCAAACCTGCCCATCAGCTCCTCATTACCTCTGTTCCCTTCACCAACATGCCCATTGAGGTCTACTCGAATCACCACTCTCTCCTCCCTGAGAATACTCTCTGACTCGCCCCGTCTAACTCGCTCCAGAATTTCTTTGTCTCTTCCATCTCACAGCCAACTTGCTAAGGCAGAACCACTGACAACATTCATCATCACACCTTCGGTTTCCAGCTTCACACTAACCCATGAATCTGTCCGACACTCTTCCCACCTCTACAACATTCGCTGCATGCTCCTACTTCAGGATCCACCCGCTCCATTTCTCTTCCTGTCCTCACCATGACGGTACAGCTTGAACCTGCTCCAGTGCTTCTAGACTTGCCGCCCTTCCGCCTGGTCTCTTCCACACACAAAACAGCAACCTTTCTTCTCTGCGTCATGTCAGCCATCTCTCTACCTTTGCCTGTCGTTGTGCCAACATTTAGAGTTCTTACCCTCAATCCTACACCCTGAGTTTCCTCTGCTCTCTCTGTCTCCTAACACGTTTCCATCCTCTTGTTTTTCCACTGACTGTCTCCACCTGTGCCCTGTTTGTCAACAGGCCCGCTGTCGGTCTTTGTTAGCCCGGGCCCCGACCGATCTGGTATGAAATTCGTTTTCGTGATTTTCGCGCATTTGACTTGGCTCAGTTTTTACGCTGGTGCCCTTCCATATGCAACCCTCACCATTTATCTTGGCTTCGGACTAGCACTTGGAATACACTGGTTAGTGACCACTACTGCTCGCTGTGACGTTTGCAGGACAATAAAATTCCAAATTTCTCCAGATAGTCACATAAGCACTCGGTGTGGCACTTGCTCCATCAGATAGATTTGATATGATCAATTTGATTTAAGGTCACAATACTATCCAATTTTCATTTATTACTTCGTCTTTTGTCCAAATCCCAAATTCTATTTCAGCGTCAGCCCCGGTTACATCAAGTGATAACAATCATAATGTTGGTACAGTAAAGATTGAGGAAAGGATTTTGGAGGAGACTTGAACATGTAACCATGTTACCTCAAGGTGTTCATCCAGGTTGAGTTTAGTGAAGTCGTACTGCAGATGGACTCTGAAGTTCATGTCCTCCACTGAGTGAACCACAATGTTAATGAACTGCATACAGGCCACCTGACAACCCAGACACGCATTCAGATGACAGCCTTCTGATATCATCAAATACATCTAAGTTAAAAACAAATGTGATCGAAAACATCATTGAAATCTTTCACGAAGAAAAGTTTGGAGAAAGTATCATACCAAAAAGTCTATGTTGTCATCTTCATTCTTAAAATGTTCCATTAGTTTCTCAAAACGCATAGATTCTGAACACACCTGCAAAAGATTAATCGATGAGTCAATCAGAGTGAAGAAGTGAAACACTTTGGTCCGTTTTTTCCCTGACTGCCTGTTTTGAGTGTCGTGTAGTCTATTGTGTACTGTGTGTGTACATGACGGTAACACAGAGAATAAAAAGGTTCATTTTTATCATCAGTCTCTTAAATGAAATTAAATATGATTTAGTGTCATCACTTGTCTGAAGCTCTGTGTGTGATGTTTACAGTTTTAAAGTTGTCGAAGGCCGATAGGATGATCTCATGTCCGCCTCTGACCAAACAGACCGCTGCCAATAACTCCAACACCAGAGCCTTCGTTCTGACGAGGAGGGAGAAGAAGGCAAACAGGCAGAGAGACGCTTAATATCGCTTGCATTTTCGACTGTGACATTTTTAGAGAAATCTTGTCAAAAATACAGCATTTCTGTTTGTGAAACGCATTTAGTAGATTTCTTACTTCAAAATATTCTGTACAATTGCAGTTGTGTGTACTGACCTGGGATTCCTGTTGTTGAGGCTGAGGGCAATTTCATTGACAGCATGAGGATGAGACATCACCATGTTAAATCCGTACTGAGGAAGAGATGGACACAAATGAAGAAGAATCCACTTTATCATATGTGAGTACCGGCTCAGACAAGAGGAAAGGTCTAAACAAATTTTAGGCCCGTATTGAGCAAAGACAACTCGTGGGTTTAGCACTGTCCAGCGCAATATTAAAACCTGGAAGGATGATGTTGAACCGTCACCTTTGAGGAAGAAATGGAAAATCTTGGCGAAAAAATTAACCCAACTCTGGAAGGAAATAAATGTTGTGACATTGCATAAGCTTATCGAAACAACGCTGATGACAAATTCTAAAGGTGCTCCAACAAAAAAACCTGAGAGTGCATGACCTTGTACTGGGATGAGCAGTGCATTTCAGCTAGTAAGTATTAGTTATGTCAACATAGGATCTAAAGTAGTCAGTTTCAGAAAGTTGTGATGATGCGTAAAACAGAAAATAACAACAATAATGATACACAAATTGTGTTATCCAACAGTTTTACATGTTCCTGAGCCCATATTCGAGCCATCCTTGCTTTATGAATAACTAATATGGAACGTCCCATAATTCCTAATCATGAGACTGTTACCTGTTACCAGTGAACCTGTTCAGCACTGGGATGTTCCTATCAGATGTTTTTCAAGTCAATAGAGACAGTAGCTGAAGGGGGCTATTCAGCCAGTGTCTCATCTGGGGGGAACCACAAGTACTCCAGTACTTGTGAATAGCTAAGAGGCACAACTCCTGGCAGGCAAGGTGGGTTCTTTTATATGGAACATAAAACCGTTGTGGATGCCAAAGCCTTTTATTAAACCCTTGCCATCTGCTAGCAGAACCACCAACATTAGCAGTAGTAATAATAATAATTAGAACATAAAAAGTACAAAAATCAGTGAAGTTAATGACTTCAAATGTTCAATATATTGTATATATTGTGCCTTCATTTTTATGGCGTTATATTTGTGCCACACTCCTGAGCGAGCAGTGGGGGATTTTCAGCGCGCGATAGACATTTTGGGAATAGAAATTTAATTTGAGTAAACAGAAGTTGAATTTGTGCTCAATGAATGGATTTGCACACGTAATATTATCGATATTAACGTGCAAATAGAGCGATTCCTATTCATTTTTCTCACATGCGCTATCGCAAACTCCTGCTTTGTGCGCCAACAGTCAGCTGCTCACGAGCACAGAATGTCTCTCTCGCCCGCTTAACCTCATCACTGTGCATGCTCAACTCAACCTTGTTCACTCAATCGACCTGGCACGGCATTACGTTGTGCCAAAAAATCAGCCAATCGGAGACACGGGGGTCGAATTTTGATTTTGATGCCTGGTCCATGTCCAATTACAACGCTTCCATTAGGAAACAACAGAGAGGGGTCTTGAGTTTCCACCGGCAACTGGATAGTGGACATGACAGAATTGAACGTTGAACAAAATGGCAGTATGCCACACCATCACATGAGTCATAATTTTGTGTTATTGTTGTATGGTTTTTTTCTGGGACGTATGTATGAATTAAGGCGTAGCTCTACGGCCGTCCGGAGCTCGTGACACACTTGATGGCGTGGCGTACTGTTGTGAGCGAAGCAGGCCAAGTTGATAATGCAGAGAGATGAAGTTGAGCGCGAGAGAGAGATACAGTCTTTACACGTGAGCAGCTGACCGGGCGCACGAAGCAGGAGTTTGTGAGAAAAATGAATAGGAATCGTTATATTTGCACGTTAATATCGGTAATATTACGCGTGCAAATCCGTTCATTGAGTGCAAAATAAACTTCCGTTTACTCAAATTAAATTTCTATTCGAAATATAATTTGTGGCGTGACAAATATAACGTCATACATTTTATTGGATTTAAATATAGAAAATATCAATATGTTACCTGGTAGTTCATAATGGCTCTCAGACACATGACGCAAACATGAACATCATCTTTCTTACAGACGAGCCTGGAATTCTTCAGAGTCCGACGACTCGGCAGAGTGTTGGATCGAGTCACCAGAGTTGAGCTGCAAACATGCAGCGACACGGTCGGACAAACAGGATTGACGTTTTCTGATGTATCTGATTTTGATTCGTTACCTGATAGAGTGTCGAGCTGCTCGTGGGACAGCGGAGGATGGGGAGGGGAGGCTGCAGTCACCATGGAGATCCTCTATGGACCTACTCCACGGAGAATCGATGGATGAGACCTCACCTCCAGCCTCTGACTGCTCACCATCAAAGCTGAGCACACAAACAGCAGTTTTTCATCTTTTAAGTGCTTTAGTTTGGAGTTTCAGCAGCATTCTGGATCAGTGTCAATGTAATGTATAAATTATATTGATAATATTTTACACAATATAAAACAAGTTCTTTAAAAGTGACATGAGACGTAAAGGATCAGCTGGTCAACTGAAGCCTGCAGGCCCTGTTTTGTTAAACCTCTGTGCCAATATTTTTATTTAAAAAAAAAAATAGGTCTGAACTGACAAAAATCTAGTAAGTCATTTCAATCCCGATTTTTGTGGAAAGTGGAAAACATTTCGCAATGATAATTCTTTTAAACTTACGTGACAGCATACTGAGCAAAGGACAAATACTCAACCAGAACATCCAGACCTCGATTCTCCTCATTCAGAAACTCTCTGACCCACCTACGGAGAGACGGAAGGGTCAGTGATGGAAAGTAGTACATAATAATAATAATAATAATAATGAATAATAATATACCCAATATGGTTTGTGCGGAGTGAAATCTCGAGCTCTCTGAGTGTCTGTGTTGACTCCTGGACTCTTCTTCTGAACTTCTAAAGACAGTGAGACAGGTGAATAGCAGACAGGCAGGTAATAACAGGGAGACAGACAGGTTCAGAGAGATGTGAATGATCTGGAGGAAAGATTATTGGCAAAATTCTGAAGTATTGAGAAGGAACTTCCTGTAATGTCATTTATAAATTATGCAATAGTTGCTGTTGAACCCGTCTACGCACTGCACTTTGCAACTCACCTTACGAGTTACAGCCGGGTCGAGGAAACCTCTCAGTTTCTGGATGTAGGTGTGTGGGGGGTTTTTCACCTGAAACCTCTCCTGCAATAAACGCATCTAGTCAATTCACATGTGAAACTTTGTCCACCGTCAACACGTGTGTAAACGTCATCCAAATCATTTGCAGATGGATTTTAACTTAACAATATAAAGGAAAAATAGGGAACAGAAGAAAGTAAGAAATCAAATGGTTTTTTTTTTTATACCTTTCAGGCACCATTGGCAAAGTACAGTAAAATGGCTGAACATCTCTTTTGTTGTTTTTTTTCCAACTTCATAATAAGAAATCTATAAATGTCACTCAAAAAGTCATTAGACACTGAAATCCTAGCCTGAAATGTAGACTGATAAAATCCATTGATCCATCCATTTTCTATCGTCTATCTTATGTGGAGTCAATACATCTCCAGTTAACCATGTTTTTCGATTTGTCGTAAGCACATTCGTTTTTCTTTGTCCTTAATATATTTGTCTTATCATTGGTCCTTAGTAAAGTGTGTTGTTTATTTTATGTTTTACAGCATGAAACATCTATTATTTGCAAAGGTTACAGCAAAACAAAGCAAATAACTGATGAGTCGGGTGAAAACGAGCCTGAAGATGACTCGGATGGCTCTGATGAAGACCAACAGTATGTAGGTCTTCACGGCCCACGAGGTTCTGAAGCATCACTCAAGTTGCCCAGGTAGTCATTTGGGATTCAATAATTGTATATATACTAAGAGACATTCTAGCATCCTTTCCTCTTGAATAAGTGTTGAACTAGTGAGATAAGAAGCTCCGGTTAGTCAGGCAGGAACAAATTGAAACTCAATAACTTTATAAACACCACCCACCTGATCACAGATCAGCTCCCACTTCTTCTCATTGTCGTAAGAACGTAACAATCGCACTTTGTCAGGAGGCAGGTTCATTGAATTCTGAGGCACAGAAAAATGAAAGCGGTCGGATGAGGAAAGTTGAATTAATACCTTGTGCACTGGTGCGGCAGAGGGTATTGTTTTTACCCCTGTCCCTCTGTGTTTGGAAACCAAACAACTGTAAAATCAACGGATCATTACAGAATTTTACAGGGAGATTAATATGGCCAAAATCTTGAGCTGATTACATTTTGGGGCCTCTAGTGTATATGTGGATGCCCCACTTCATTTTAGCCTACAAGTTAAAGAAACACAGTAATTATTCTTAATCCACCTTTGCAAAAAACATGAACTTCAATGACTAGGACTCTTAGTCTGATTATAACCCGAACCCTTTCAATTAAAAACACATTTTTTTTAATGAAATTTGTATATAGGACTTACGCTTTGTTGAATGTTCTTAACTTACAGGTCATGTGTGTGTTTAATCAAAGTTGTTTGGTTCATTTCACATGAGGGGTCCTTTTTTTGTGGCGCTTAGACCAAACGACTCCACAGACACTGAGTGCAAACCAGCATCAGATTTATGTTTAATGTGTAATATTACATATCATTTTGTCAACTGATCGAGAAATGAATAGTGGGAAACCCTATGATCAATCCAAATAAATCTGAGTTGTAGTTCTATGTCAATTATTTGGTAACCAGACAGATAAACAGTGTTTTTAGTTCAAATCCAATAAAGTAAGACGCAAGGCCCTCCTGTAACGTTTCCTCCTGCCTCTACCTGTTATCATGATTATGAACATCGTTGTGAAGCTATAACTTTTTTAAATTTCTTGGAGTTATTTTTTTTTAAATCGCTAAAACCAATAAAACAATTTCCTGAGACTAATACACGAGACTCTGCCTACTGTTCCTCACACCATTCGTAGAAATAAGCCGCTTCCCACAAGAAAACCAATTAGAGCTTCTGGGCTTAGAGGCAGAGCAAGAATGCAGCTGGTTCAAGTTTGAAGCCAGAGTCCTTTCTCCTCTCCAACTTACCAACTACAACCCAAAGTTGCTTGAGTTCAAGGCAAGGCAAGACTTCCCTTTGTTCTTGAAGGTGTGGGGAGGGATCTCAGGACTGTTTTGTAGGTAGCTGATTAGTGTTTCATAGGCCACTCCGTCTGACTAATGTTGTCCCCGTTGACATTGATGGCGTTCCTTCAGTACTCTCTCAAACTATCTGTATTCTCCATTCAGAGGTAATGGCCATTACTACCCTCAGATGAGTGTCCCTTCTCTTAAATAGCACCACTGAATCTTGTGTTGAGGAGCTGACTCTTTTGTGTTGTGTCATGCGCGTACTGGAGTGGCCGTTAGGTCTGTACACTCCTTGCTGCATTGTCCTGCAGACACCCCGTTACTCAGTTTGTGTTTGGGTGCTTTGACCTTACGATGATCCAGTCTTGGTCTAAGAGTGTTGCTGAGTTTGAGTTGAACCTAGATGGGATGGGTCATGTTTTAAAAAAATCCTTGTAATGTTCTCAAACACTCCAGTGACACATCGAACAACAGTGTCGATTGCTGTTTCTGTCTTCACTGTCAGGTGTCATGCTGGTGTCCAGTGTCTTGTATGGATCTCTTTGATGATTTGATGAAGGCCCAATTGGGACAGCCACAGGTTTTGAGTGCATTCTTGATACGTCTGTGCTTTTCTTTCCCTTCTGCCTTGTAAAGAACATTTTCAGCCTGGTGATTTGAGGTGCCGATCACCTCAAATTTGTTCTTCCAGTGGGTGGTGGGACTCAGAGAGAAGGGTTTAGTCCATGTTTGTGGGTTTCCACTACACTTCAAGCGCAACAAGGTCAAAGAATGGTAGCCTATGTTCTTCAGAGTCCTCCCTGGCGAACTCAGTGTTACTGCCCACTGAGTTGATATGCTCTGTGAAGGCCCTCTTCTCGTTGGGTTTTGATTGTGACCCAGGTGCCATCCACGTACCTAAAGCAGTGGCTGGTTAATCCTTTGAAAGTCCTCAAGGCTTTGCTTTTCACCTCCATGTGTAGCTTCACGGGGTGACACTAGAGAACCCATAGCACAGCCATGCTTTTGTCTCTAGAAACTTACTGTATTTGAAATAGTTGATGTCCCAGCAGAAGTTGTAGATTGTAGTATTTTTTCATTAGTTTCGTTCAGTGATTAGTTTTCTTTGCTTCCTGTGCCTGTGTGTTTGACCCAACAGTGTTAATGCTTTTATGCACAACACAGTTTTACAGCTATTTCTGGACAAAATCTTGAGGCGCAAATTTCCCTGAATATAATTAACGTCCTCGGGCTGAACGAATCCCGACACACAGTACAACACAGTAAAGAGTAGATAACCACTCCAGAACAGAAACATTATGTCTTCTAGACAGTTAGATACCTTGTTGATCCTTGGGGAATTCAGGATCTATCAAATGTAACCCTTCATAGCAATATTCTCCTAGCTTTTACACTTTATGCCTGTTAACCGACAAATCTACAGAATCATCAGACCCACAACAATTGATGTGATCCATCATGAAACTCGGAGGGACCACAACACAGATTTTAGTTTCCCTCAGAGAACCAGAGGCTGAAGATGAGAAACATAGTTTTAGTCTGTTGGTCCCGACTGAAACATCTGTGTTGTGATCAAATGTGGTTCAGACATTAATGTTTCCTGCAGGATAAATCCTAAGAACTTTGTGATCCTCTGACCTTTCCTGCCAACATCAGGTCAACAGTTTTCTCTGGTTTACCAAATTCCAGCACAACTGATCACTTCTCATCAGCTTCAGCTTGAACTCACTGCTAACTAGCTAATGTTAGCATGCTAACCTGCCTACTGTCAGACCTGTAATCCATCATGTATTTAGCAGCCTGTACATAACATGCGTTCATGTTTTCACAATGCAGCATTTTCAACACATCTCTGTCTGGATGTGTGTATCTGGTGTGTTGTGTATTTACCAGTGCGATTGAAAACCTCTCCTCCAGCTCAGCGGGGTCGGGCATTGGCAGTCGAACCGGGGCAGCTCTGGACCGGATCACCGCCAGCTGGCTCTCCATGCTCTCAGTGTTCCCCATCGCACACACACACACACACACACACACACACAGTGACTGCACCCACCTACGACAGCACACACTCAGCAGACCAACAGCAGCAGGAACATGTGGTCGGCCATCAGTCTGAACACAGACAGGCGGTATAGCTGCTGTAGGCCTGCCTGTCTCTCTCTCCTCCTGTCTGTCTGTCTCCCTCCTCCTGTCTGCTTCTTGTCACAGAGAGAAGATCGACTCCCTCCACCGCCCGTCTCTCTCTCTCTCTCTCTCTCTCTGTCTCTTTGTTTCCCGTCCTCGCCGCCGCCGCTGCTGCTGCTGCTGCTGATGATGATGATGCTGATGATGATGCTGATGCTGATCCAGATGACGCTCCGATGCTGTGTTGTTGTGTGTGTGTTTGTAGGAAATGTGTGTGTTGCAGATGAGCTGCTTAATCCTCCCCCCCTCCTCCCCCACATAAAGAAAGAAAGAGAGTCGGCCTCCCTCCTCTTTGTCTCTCTCTCTCTCTCTCTTTCAAAGCTGCAGTCTTTGTCTTACTCACTCGACCCTCCCTCCTCCCTCTCTCTCTCTGCGCTCTCAGACAATGAGCCTTCTGCTGCCACATGCTCCGCCCACTGACACACACGGGTAGAGACGGACTGACACAGAGAGAGAGAGAAGTGAATTGTCGGATTCTGAGCCAGCTGCTCCAAAACAACTGATTTTTACTTCTTTGATTTTACTTTTTGTTTCAATTCACAAAGGAGTTGGACTTTGTGAGTAAAGTCAAAATGGAGATTCCAGGAAGCTGAGAAGACTTAGTGCTCATTTCACATACGAATTGGAGCTATTTACTTATTTTTATTAGGTATTAATTTCTGTTGTTTCACAAGATAATCTTATCTTCTAATATTGTGCAGAACAAAGAAGTAACAAATGCTCTGTGCCTCTTGCAAATACAGTAGGATATAAAATCATGTCCGTACGCTATCTCTGCACCAGCAGCGATCGGCCCCACGACTGTAGGATCATCTGCTAACGTAATAATGCTGCTGCTGGTCCGGGTTAGTGAAGAGGGAATACAGTGTTGGAGTCAGCACACCGCCCTGGAGGGTCCCTGCGCTTACAGTTCTGATAGCCGATGTCCAGTTTCCAACTCTTACTGTTTGGGCTCTTTCTGTCAGAGT
>KV751409.1:549528-566564 GCA_001698575.1 Mola mola
GCTATGTTGTCGGGGGCTGTTTGCCCCTGGTAGGGTCACCCAGGGCAAATTGGTCTTAGGTGAGGGGCCAGACAAAGTGCGGTTCGAAGACCTCTATGATAGTCAATAAGAACAAGGACTTGTGTACCCTGCCCGGAGGGATACCGGGACCCCGCCCTGGAGCCAGGCCTGGGGAAGGGGTCCGTAGGCGAGTGCCTGGTGGCCGGGCCTTTTTCCATGGGGTCCGGTCGGGCTCAGCCCGAAAAGGAGACATGGGTCCGTCCTCATGTGGGCCCACCACCTACAGGAGGAGCCATAGAGGTCTGGTGCTATGTGGATCGGGTGGCAGTCGAAGGCAGGGGCCTTGTTGCTGAAGCTGGCTATCGGAACATGGAGGCCTATTTTTTTCGCTCGTATTTCAATCTAATCCATCTACCAAGCTCAAATCTACCATCAATGACTCATCTGTGGAATTTTTAGACAATATTTAACAGCTCAGATTCCAATAAGACTGAAAGCTTTTTTTTTTTTTTTACACAGACACACACTCATGCATTGTTGTATAAAGCAAATTTCCACCATAAACACACCTATGCAGGAGAGCTTAAATCTCATTTGGTGAGATTTCATGGAATACTCTCGAAGCAAGAAGGTGCTGTTCTCTGCTTTGTCCACTAGAGGTAGGTATTGTTCTTTCCTAATGAGATCAGTTAGGATTTCTTGCCAGAACAAGTAGTTTTCATTCTCATCTTTGCTTTATGTTATTGCGATATATTAGCATTCATACATTAAACTGGTTACAGTGATTAAAAGTATTTTTTCAAAATGGGGGGGGGGGAGATTAAATAGCACCATAGAATAATCGGAGACTAAAGAAAAAGCAGGAATCTTTTTTTATGTACTCTACAATTAGACCACCGTTCAAGCCCACGCCTAATTGCACTTTTTTTTTTTTCCCCAGCTATCAACATTATACCGTTTTATGACAGAAGACAATGGGAATGTTTTACCAAAAACCTGTATAGGCAATTGGTGATTTGATGTCCTGTAAACAGTAAGGACGTCTGTCTGTCCCAGGAAGAAAGATCCTCCTCTGTGGTTCTTCCTGAGATATTTTTTTCTTCCCTGTTTTTCCTCACCCGGTTCGAGGGTCTGAGGGCAGAGGATGTCACATCTGTAGAGTTTGTCAAAGCCCAGTGAGATAATGTGTAAATTGTGATTTCGGGCTATACAAATACAATTTGATTAGATTTGATTTGATGTGATTTAGTACTAATCAACATAAGAGCTTAGATTATGCAAATTCAATCCAAACAAATCATATCTAATTCTTCATCCACATTAGTACTTTTCAAAACATTTAAATATTGTGATTTTTTTTCCCTCAAATATTTAAGAAAGTGGACATCTGATATATTCTAAACTCATTACACCTAAACTAAAATGTTTTAAACACATTACTATTTTAATGTTTAAAAATTATCACTTACAACTCAAAAGATTTAAAAAGAAACACATCTAAAACTATTAGAGTATGTAACTGTAAATGTATGAGCCCAAATAATCAAAAATGACAAAGCAGGCTTGAAATATTTCATTTAGGTAAAATATAATAATGATATGTATAATTTTATGTTCAATATGTTAATACTTTATACTGAGACAGACTTCAGTAAAAGTTATGCATGTCATTTTTGACTCAGGTAAAAGTACACATGTATGAGCATCAAATATACTTAAAGTACTGAAATTAAAGAACTAATAATTTAGAACGGCATATTTCAAAATTTCCATATCAAATTTACATTGTGAATGTTTGACTTTGAGACCAGGGTTAAGTGCTGCATTCGTTTTTGTCTTCCAGTCAACTGTGTGAATCATTGTTAAGGATCAATAAAGTTTTATTTTAATCAGTTCCATTTGGCTATATCAATCGATGGATGTTTTGTGTCATTAAAAACATATGCAAAGTCATCTTTTACTGAAACCCTGCACATCTTCTCTCATCACATCTATCAATCTCCTCTCTGCCTCCTGCCTGGTAGCTCCATCTTCAGCATCCTTCTACCAATATATCCTCTGTCCCACCTCTGCACATGTCCAAACACTCTCAATCTGGTCTCTCTGACTGTGTCTCCTGCTTTTATATATAGATTTACAAAAAAAGTCCTAGACTAAAAAAGCCCAAAGATGTTTGAACATGTAGTTTTTTCCACAATGACGAGTATTGCAAAACGTGTTTGCTTGCCGTTGTTGTTCAGGTGTAGTGCTGTTGCCACCATGCCACCTGAATTTAACGGTCACTCGTGTTCATTTTACTAACTTTTATTGCTCTCGCCTTGTTTTATAGTGTGTGTTTTTCAGTGTACATATGAATTTTCTCGAGAGCAGTTAAAACAAGTTGAGTGTTTAACTCTGGTCAACATCTCCACCTTTCTTACTTTAATTAACTGATGAATGATTGAACACATCCTTGTACTCTGCCAATACATCGCCCTCATGTGGTCTTAGTGTGATACTACAGGTTTGAACTCTGGCGTAAAACCAGTTTGACACTTGCTGATCAGCTGTCATTAGGAGCAGGAGTGTCTCCAGTCTTTGTACGTACCTAACAACCTCTTGTTCTTGCGGGCTCCGCCCACTGGGCAGGGCGGCTGATGGAACAAGCAGGTTCAGCAACAGTTGGAACATGAAATGAGGCGCACCTCAGACTGGATCCAGTTTGTGCTGTGAAGAAGGATTTTACCTGACAAACACTTGAAGACATGTCGTTTTATTTACCAGAAACTTTAAGATTTAGCTGCTCTGAATGAAAGGAGTTGCGAGGAATTCTGTTTTTTAGTAGGTCTGGCACTCAGAACCTCGACAACAGACCTCGTTCTATGCCTTTGGTGTTTCATGCCTGCACGTACTTGAGGAAAGTTTTGGAAATGTGGACTTCGGAATGGTTTCAGGCAAGGACCCAGAGAGGGGTGATTCTGCTCCTCTTCCTCTGCTGCGGTGGGGGAAAATGTGAGCTTCAGGAGTCCAAACCTGGTCCCCCAGCCAGCGTCTCCACTGTCAAACCCTTCCACAATGAACCCCAGGCCTTCCCCAACGAGGAGAGAGCCAACCTCCCTGTGTTTACCATGGACTACCCTCGGATCCAGGTCCCCTTCGAGTTCACCCTGTGGATACTGCTGGCCTCCTTTGCCAAAATTGGTACATTTGGGTGCATCGTTCACTTGTGCTGAGCTTTATGATTATCGGAATAACGAAGTGTTTTCTTTTGAACCAGGTTTCCACATTTACCATAAGATCACCATCTGGATCCCAGAGTCCTGCCTCCTCATTGGCATCGGCCTCATCGTGGGCGCCATCATGCACTCGGTCAAAGAAGAGCCCCCCGCCGTCCTCAACTCCAACGTCTTCTTCCTCTACATGCTCCCACCCATCGTCCTGGACAGCGGCTACTTCATGCCCACCAGCCCGTTCTTTCAGAACGTGGGCACGGTGCTGTGGTACGCCGTGGTGGGAACGCTGTGGAACAGCATCGGCATCGGGATCTCCCTGTTTGCCATCTGCCAGTTCGAGCTGTTTGGACTTCAAGATATCAACCTGCAGGTCAGTGGAAGAAGGTGTGAACGGGGAAGGAGGTGGTCTCCTTGAGGTGAAAGGTCAAGGGGTGAAAAGTAGTGCAACTCTGACCTAAATAAAGATGGCTGCTGCATTTTAACTGCCTACTACTCTATGAGAACAAACCATAACGCCCCACATTCGAGTGCCGCCAACATGCGCTGATGACATCATTTGAAAGCCGGAGTCTGTTCAGTCGTGATTGGGGGTGGAGCCATGGAATCAGGTTTCAAGACTCAATCCCAGGCAGGGCTGAGCCAGTCAATAATAACTAAACATCTTAGGGGACCATTTGTTTGACCTGTAGTTTGGTCCTCTAGCCTGGCCCACGTCCAATCGGCTGACGTCGAGGGGGAGGGGTTTCAGAGCTTTGCTGCAGCCAGCCACCAGGAGGCTTCCACAGGTTTTGGCTTCACTTTTGGGGAAGTTATTGGTTATTGGGGAGGGTAAGTCAACATGATGGTGTAACACGGTGATGTTAATGAAGAACGTTAGTTCAAAGGTCAAGAAAAATGATAAAATAAAAGCCTGAGGAGATAAAAGCCTCAAAAACGACTGGACCAACTCTACCTTCTGATGTGAGCAGGTACCCTTCATCACGTCGATCTTAATCAATGACCGCTTAAGTTGACCAGCATGAACCTGTCCTCCCTGCAGGAGAACCTACTGTTTGCCTCCATCATCTCGGCCGTGGACCCCGTGGCCGCGCTCAACGTGTTTGAGGACATCGGAGTCAACGAGCAGCTCTACATCGTCATATTTGGAGAGGGTCTCTTCAACGATGCCGTCACTGTGGTGAGTTCAGGGGCGGTCGGCTGCTGATGTATGATTATTACACAGGTTTTACATATCATATATGTAGTGGAGCTTCCGGACCATCAGAATCCAATTATTAATAGCTTAGACACAAATAGACGTCGTAGTTTGGTAGAAGGAGATTAGGTTTCTGGGGTACAATTTTATTCATATTCTCAGCTTGAATCATTTTCACTATTTAAATTTTTGTGATCAGCTATTAGCTCTTCCTGTCTGCAGGGCAAACGTGTTTGTACAAACAAGTGTCAATGGATTACTTTAATACTGGAAAAACCTGAAAACGCGATGATTCCCAGGCAGCTTCTGCAGTCCTTTCTGCGTGCTCTCATCAGAATATGAGCAGATATTTCAGGTGCTGTGACATTCTCAGGAAGTGTAAGTCCTCCTGAACGTACACCAAGATCTATTTTTTCTCAGGTGTGACAGCTCTTTGAACTTACGCGGTCAGAAAACCTCTATGCCGAAGGTCCGAGCAGGGAGCAGCGGGAGATGTTTGAAGTCTGGTATGATGACTCAAGCTGCTCGGACGTTGAAGCTCAAAAATCAGCGGTCCTGCGTGTTTGTGGCCTGAAGTGACGACGGACTGGCTCTGTGCACCCTGCAGTGTTTCCTCTGTCCAGTTTGGCCACATACTCTTGTTGAAAGGAAGCATTAATCATCACAAACCCGCCTTGGCTTGGTTTTGCCTGAGAGGCCAGTTTCACTCGGCACCGATGGTCTTCACTGTGTGGAAGTCAAAACGTTGGCCTATCGGATCATCAGATTCTTGGCTTTGAGCAGTTATCCTGTGTTCAGTTAATGTTATGGCGGGAACATTTCTATCCGTGATCCTCTCCCTGTTGCTCCCCTCAGGTTCTGTACAACATGTTCACCTTCCTGGCAGACCTGCCAGAGGTGGACTCCACGGACGTGTTCCTGGGAGTGGCCCGGTTCTTCGTGGTGGCGGTCGGAGGCGTCCTTTTCGGCCTCCTCTTTGGATTTGTGGCTGCGTTCACCACACGGTTCACGCACAACGTCCGTCCCATCGAGCCCCTCTTCGTCTTCATGTACAGCTACCTGGCCTACCTGGTGGCGGAGTGTTTCGCCATCTCCAGCGTTTTAGCGTATGTGTCCAAAAAAATCTGCCTGAATCCAGCAGGCGGAGGACAGATTTAGATTCAGACACGTACGTTACAAAACAGTTGTTACAAAGAGAGTCGGCTCAGTTGCACAGTTCGGGTAATTAGCACCACGAAATCAAGTCCGAATCAGCTGGTAGAACTTCCTGTCTGCAGTACAACTGCACACGTGCAGACAATTGTCACCGGATGAGCCTGACACTGAGGGACACTCAAAAACAAGATGATTCTCATAAAAGTTGCGCAGGTGTGACGAGCGTGTCTGCTCCTATAAATTCAAAGTCACCCTCATCGTCACATGATGTGGTTACGGGTGCAAAAAGCTGAACGTGTAAGTAACCATGAATCAGCATGAAGTGGGAGCCTGAATAAAGGGGAAGTTGCAGCTGGTCACGTCAGGAAAGGTGATTTATCACGTTTGGCTAGAAGACAGGCTCTGAGTCTCCAAACTGGCTCTTCCACATAGTTTTGAATCTGAGAATGTGTTGTGACGCGTGGCAACATGTGACAGCGTCGTGCACACGCGCATATCCTAAACGAGAGACTTGTTCTTCCTATCGGGTACCAGATCTGGGGGATCCGATAATGCAGAGACAACAGGGAGCGTTCTGAATCGATAGTCAAAACCAGGAGTTCAAATTATGCGAAAGTACAGCTTAAGGATAAGGGAAACTCGGTAATCGAAACACGGAATGTAGATCGGACCCAAAGAGACTCACAAGGATTGAATGCTGGAATGCTCGCGGGGAAGACAAGACAATCTGGCAAAGGAGGAAGGGAACACGGGGGTTAAATACACGAGGGAGAGGTAGACAATCGGACGCAGGTGGGACACATTAGGGAGAGGGACTAATCGAGCACACCCGGGGGACAAGACTAGACAGGAAGTGGGGAATAGACACACGGGGATTTTAAAACGAGAGGGGAAACGCTGACTGACCCTAACAGACAAGACACTTTACACTAGCGTACTCTGACACTTCCACTTTAAACATGTTGAGCTTTCTGAACAAATCTGTGCAGCAGCAACAATCAGAGTTAACCGTCCAGATGGGACAACAGCAACAAACCTATGACTTACGTTTGATTTATACATTTTGATGGAGGATCTAAAAATCACAGTAAAAATCCAAAAATCAAGAGAGTTAAATGGCTGAAACGAATCGTCCCGATTTCTTTTTGACGATCATCTCAATCTCAGTGGTCTCTTTGATAAAAGGTGGCGCTCTGTGGCGGCATGTTGACACCTGGAGCCGTTGTTTGGTGTTCCTCTTCAGTAAAACTGTCTGACCCGGGTCACTCTGTCCTCCTGCAGTATTATTACCTGCGCCATAACCATGAAGTACTACGTGGAGGAGAACGTGTCCCAGAGATCCTGCACCACAATCCGCCACGTCGTCAAGATGGTGGCCACCGTCTCCGAGACGCTCATCTTCTTCTTCCTGGGCGTGGTGACCATAACGACCGAGCACGAGTGGAACTGGGCCTACATCCTCTTCACGCTGCTGTTTGCCTTCATCTGGAGAGGAATCGGTGAGAGTTGTCGTTTCTCGGGAGGCCTCTTTGTTCGGTCCGACGTTCCTCTCAACTCTGTCCTCCTGCAGGTATCCTGGTGCTGACCCAGATCGTCAACCCGTTCCGGACCATCCAGTTCACTTACAAGGACCAGTTCGGCCTGGCCTACGGAGGCCTGCGCGGGGCGATCTGCTTCGCTTTGGTCTTCACGTTACCTGATAGCATCAATAGAAAGAAACTGTTTGTGACGGCCTCCATCGCCATTATCATATTCACCGTCTTCATTCAGGTGAGGCTCCACTGACACTCTGACGTGCATCCCGTCAGACACTCGGAGGATTTAAAATGCCCACAGCAGAACAAACTTTACTTATGTCACTTGTTTCCATTGAACCATTTTAAATCTCTTTGGACACTTTCTTGCCAAAATAAAGGTTCATACTGTGTGTGTTAGATCTGACCACTGACCAAAACAAAGATGGCTGCCGCGCCTCCACTTCCTCTCACTTTAACCCAGATACTCGTGTTAGTGATTTGGAGCCAGAGTCTGCGCAGTAGCAGCCAGGAAGCAGGACTGCAGTATCGGGTTCCTGCCCGTACACCTGCTCACCCAACCATGAGCAGAGCTCAGCTGTCAATCATGACATTTACCCCCATTTTCATAGCATTGAATGACTAATTAAAACCAAACACACACTTAAACAAACACCGGGGTGATAAGACCTAAATCGTCAGAAATCCTCCGTGAGTTTTTAGTTTGACCCATCAGCTAACACGGAGGGTGAGGGCTTACGATTTATATTGCAGCCAACCACCAGGGGGCATCCTGCTTCACTTTTCAGGAGCTCTAATGTCATCCTTCTTTATATAAAGTCAACGGTCCATGATCCTTCCTTTGGTCCAGTGCATGCTGGGATAGCATAGTGCTACATAAGGGAAGCTTATTTGCTGCATTTAATTCATTTTATGGAGGAATCGAAACTTTAAAGTGTGAAAGAAATCAAAAATGTCAGGCACCTGAGCAAGTTCGTATACGCTCGTATGAAGTTTAGGAAATCAGGTTGAATAGATTTTGCTCGCGAAGTTGGCGCTGACATCTCCTGACAACACCGTGACCCCGTTGAAGTGTTTTTGTTGTCGTCGTCTCTTCAGGGCATCAGCATTCGTCCCATCGTTGAATACATCAACATCCGGAGGACCAACAAGGACCTGCACACCATCAACGTGGAGATCCACAGCCGGGTGAGTGCTCGCCGCGGCGCACGGGTTCTCTGCTGAGCGCCGCTCTCCTCATGCGTTCTGCGGTTTCCGTCCCTCAGCTGATGGAACACGTCGTCTGCGGTGTGGAGGACTTGTGTGGCCAGTGGAGCCACTATTACTGGAAAGACAAGTAGGATCAGTATCAGAATTAATGAAGGCTTTTCCATATATTCGATTGGGTTGTGAAATCTTCGAGCCAGTCTTTGTTTATCGTGTCAGATTTAAGAAGTTTAACGACCACGTCTTGAGACGCATCCTGCTCCGAGACAACCGGGCCGAGTCCAGCATCGTGGCTCTGTACAAGAAGCTGGAGCTGCAGAACGCCATCGAGCTGCTGGACACGCCGATGGGAGACCTGAGCGCGGCGCCATCCATTGTTTCTTTAGAGTATGTCCTGGCTGAAACATGTGATTTGAATCAGTTTTTCCCTGGTCTGCCTCTGATTGGCTGCTTTTGTCACCTGGTTTAGTTTGGCCACGAGGAGCGATATTGATCAGACATGCATAGTAACATACTGGTGCATACCACCATCTAGTGGTTAAAGTGAGAATTACCACCACAAACATGCAAAAAAAAAAAAAAAACCTTTAAAAATACTTAGTTTAAAAGGAACCAGATTTTAAATTGTGTTTTCATGATTTTTTTCATTTAAAAAAAATTAAATAATTTTGCAAGATTATTGTTGAAAACATTTTTCACCTGATATTAAGCCATAAATGCAATTCAGACCAAACCTAGACAGTGTATTGCCACGTATGTTCTTGTTCATGTTTGCTTCTCGGGGCTTCCAATCCAAGAGTCCGAATCTAATCTACCTCCATCTGATGGAAATCTGTTTTCAACAATCAAAAACTTTATTTTCTGAATTATCTCTCACTGGTCGTTGTCAGAGACGACAGGAAGGAGGCATCGCGCCCCAAGAAGAAGTTCCTGGCTGCCGACGTGAGGAAAATGCACGACATCCTGTCGAAGAACATGTACAGGATCAGACAGAAGGTAATCTGCTCCAAGTCACGGCAAAACACTTTAAAAAGGCTCACAGATATGGAGTTTTCCTCTTTAAAAATGATAATTACTCTTGTTTTTACGTTACGTTAACGTTAATCAAACAGGAACAGTGTTTCCGTTTCTGTTTTTCCTTCAGTGTTTCAGATTTTTATTTATTTAGTATGTTTGCAATATAATTATTATTATCATTATCATTATTATTATCATTTTGTGCTCTTGCCAGCGGCTGAAAAAGGGAGAACTGTAAAATATCAACGTCGTATAAATGTCACTGTTTTCCAGACGATGGCCTACACCAGCAAATACAACCTGCCCGACGACAGCCGAAGCAGGGAGATTCTGATTCGCCGCCACGCCAGCATCAGGCGCAGCTTGCGGGCAGGAAGTTTCCGTGAGCAGGTGGGTTTCTGTGTCGGATGATTGTCTGTTTCACGTCACACCTGACTGACGTCGCTCCTCCTGGTCGGCAGCCTCAGCAGCGACTCCCCCGGTCTCAGAAGTATTACTCCCTCCAGCCCGGGGGAGACCTGGACACGGCCTTTGCCCTCAGGAGGCGGAGTCACGGTGAGTTCCTGTCTATTTCATAACGCACAAAGAGGTTATCTCAGCCGTATCGTACACTGTCAATCATAAAATCCATTCTTACTGCTCTTTCTTTAAGATTACAGGGACAAAAAACATTTTTTATGGCATTTCCTCATATAGTGGGCGGGGCCTTTATTTACTCCTCCTGCAGAGGGCAGCACTCGTTAGACATTGGCAAAGTATATTGTTTGAGTACGCCAGTCGTCCCGCGGACCGTCTCAATCCGAAGTCATATAAGCAAAGTAATTATACCTCCCAAACGTCGTTTGAGCTCTTTGTCTGAGTGAGAATGATGGAAAACGCTGATTTAAGCCAAACTTTAAACTGAAGCTCTGTTCCCACTCAGGTAGTAGCAGCGGTGACGAGGACCATCTGTCAGCCCGTCTCCAGCTCTCAGGTGTGGCCCGGCGCTCTTCGGTTCGTTCCCTGGTTCCTCTGACGAGGCTGAACACCGTCGAGGAGGTCAGAAGTTCAGCAAACCCACCAGCCGCAGCGTCTGACCCAGACTCACCGGCCCGCAGTGCAGACCAGGACGGGCGGGGTCCTGGAAGCCTGAGGGGTTCCAGCCTCAGAGGCAGAAGGGGACTGGCTCCAGCCCCCAGGAAGCACCTTTCAGATCAGGTCAAGGAAGAAAGGCGTGGCTGGGTACTGGAGAGCCCCGATCCCAGAGAAGACGGAACAGGAAACCCCCTGCTCAGACCCCCGTCCCAGGGGTCCCAGAGACCGTGATGGACGGGGGGGAAAGAGGCTAAGATTCTGACTCCGGTCCCTCTTCACCTTCGGTAACTGAACACTTTGAAAAGGACAATAAGGAACATGGTCAGACTTTGGTGAAAAGAACAAAAAAGTGCCGTAAGAGCTTCAGTCTTTCTTCGTCTTCTTCTTCTTCCCACTAAAACACAAACAGTTTCTACTTCCTGAAGACTTTCTGAAAAAGTTTGTTTTATATTTTGAAAAAATGGTTTTCTCAACTTTTTATACATGAAAACTCATTTCTGATGCTCATTTGCCCATTTTCTGAACAAGATGCTAAAAAAAATATAATTGACCAAAATTTACCACATTCAACACTCCGCTTTTTCTAAACAACATTACTAGAAGAGCATAAATAAAGTCACTTCCTCACTAGAGGCTGCGCTAACTGGCCAGTTATCGCCTCAAAAAAAAAACAGCCACTAGTTGGCGCTCTGAGGACAAATTAGCCTCCCTGTCAGTTGCTACGAGTGTTTTTTCACGTACGGACACGTAATTCTGGTGTTGTTTGCAGGCTCCACAGTCCACCGTTTCTTTTGGAAGAGTGGATAAAAACATGTTACCTTCAAATGAGCCAGTCAGTCAGAGATTCACACCTGGTCACCTGATGCGCTCATATGGATCTGCAGTCACGTCACGTTAACGTTTGCGTCCATGTAACCAGGCGATGACCCACCCGTGCTGTTAAACTCATCCGTCAGCTGTCCTCACCGGCGGCGTCTTTCACAGGATTCAGAGACACACTGACACTCGGCTTTGAAACAACTAATTCAACATTTCTTTTTCTTTGTTTCATGATGATTAAGAAAAACTTCAAAACATCTCTCTTGAGATAAAATGATTTTTAAGAATTGAATGAAATGTCAACATGTGAAACAAGCGGCGGCAGAAATTCAGAAATGTTTCGGTCCGATTTAATAACAAGCTGATATTGGCGGAACTTTTCGTTCTATGTCAGGGCGTATCCATCAATCGGTGACATTTGACCTCTGACCCCTTTGACCCCATAATTGAATCGACTCATCCTTCAGTCCATATGACAGGAGGATTGTACAGTATGTGGCGAGTGAATAATTAAAACTGTCAGGAAATAATATTTACATGTTTGATATTCAAAAGCAGGTGGCGTATTTTTATATCGAAACGTGAAATTACATCACCATGTACGAGCCGGTTTCAACCAATAACATCATGGCCTCCAGTTGTCAATCAGTCCTCAGCATTTAGAAGATGTTGCAGCGTTATGTCTCGCCTCCTGTCTTGTGATTGGTTTCATCCTGTTTCTGCAGGAAATGAGTCACATAATCTGCAACATCCATTCCAGAGGGACTTTAAATAAATTGACTTTTTTTAAAACTTTATTTCTGATTTTAAAGAGACCAGAGTTTAAAGATGTTTTAGCTTTAGCTAACGTTGACTTGTGTTAGCTTTGATTTCTGCTTCGTGTGCTAATAGACGAAAAGTTAGCAGTTTTTCTATTGAAGTCGGTTGTGTTCTGACTGGTTTTGTGTTTTAATCGGCGTATTTGAGTTGAGCTCGCTCAGCCACCGTGGCTAACTTAGCTCACTGTTAGCACAATTTGTAGCTCTCAAACTTTGCCTTCACACCATAGGCCTTAAATGGAGGGCTCCCTGCTGCCTGTTCGCTCAGGCTTTAGTCTGTGGATGTCAGAAATGATCTTACCGGCAAATGTTTGATGAATGACGGAGAATTTTTAGGGCGTGATTAAAAACAGGTTTTCTTTTCGTATGTTGGAGCTGTTTGTGCTAAGTGTGATTCTTTTTGGGGGAAACCGAGACGTTTCGCCGAATGTAAAATGTGATCTTTTGTCTCTAAACCCACTTTGCTCGTCCCCGAACGCCGAGCTGAGCTCAGTCACAGATAGTCGGACTGGACTGATGATGGCGAGTGAAACTGGGTTGACTGATCTCACTCACGACTGACACCATTTTTCCGTGTGAGCGTTTACTCTGATGGGAAAACTCCGACAGTCTGGTGTGAAGAGCCGGACAGGAGATACGCGATGAGTCCACATCGTTACTCTGCTGCAAGAGAACAGTGATCGCTCCGACGTGGAGGAAGAAGGGGATTGTGGGAGGAAGCTGTGTGTGTTTTGACGATGGACCCGGAGCTGGGGTTCCTGGAGGTGAGCTGCTGGTTCTGGTTCTGGTTCTGGTGTCGAGGAGCCATCATGGCTGTGAGTGTGTTTTATTGTTCTGTCTCAGGAGTGTGTGGCGCCTCCTGGGGGCAGAGGAACAGAAACACAACTGCAGGCGGCAGATTTTGGCCAATGAGAAAATGGTTTTTGTGTTTGTCTAAAAATAGCTTTTGTTCATTATCTCCACCAGGAAGCTCATGTGTTGTTTGTTTGTTTGTTTGTTTGTCTGTTAGCTGCCCACGTCCACAAGTTTGGACAAATTCTCCTGACTTTCTGGCAGCTGCTTCAGCTGACTACATTTTGGGCCTTAGGGGTCAAAGGTCGGGAAAAAATTTCAAAATTGCAAAAGTTCCCATATGTCAACATTATGCAAAAGAATAAATATATATTTCGGTCAACCGATCTGCTTCTAATTTTCACCACACGTGTCTGGTGTCAAGCGTTAATCCCAAAATAAATCTGACCTCGAAAAGGTCAAAGGTCAGAGCCCCAACATTCGAGGCGTTTCCACAAGAGAAGG
Source organism: Mola mola (assembly GCA_001698575.1). NCBI lineage: Eukaryota > Metazoa > Chordata > Actinopteri > Tetraodontiformes > Molidae > Mola > Mola mola. The sequence continues at coordinate 562,856 of KV751409.1, forward strand.
TTCACCTTTCAAGTTTGCTTCCATTGGATTCAGTAAAGAGTGAGATACTGCGTAGCACCAGAACTGTAAAGAGTGTGACCTTTGACCTTAACCCTCTGACTATTTCAGGCCGCTCTGACAGGAGGAAATGACGTAATAGGTCATCTGTGGCTCGAAGCACCAATGAATTTAACCTGAAACGTTCTGTGTGTTTGTTTTTAGACCTCCTGCTGGGTCCACCGGTCCATACGCGCTGCGCCTCCTGACCAGAAGGGGGCGATAGTCCGCATATGTCTTTTGATAATGGAAACCTGACGACAGATCCGTGGAGATAAAAACTGAACAAATCAGTGTTGAAAATGAAAATATGTGGTCGTCAGCTGTAGTAATTTATGTTTTAGATAATTATTTCATTTTAAAAAACCCTTTCGGCCACTTGCGACTCACGTTGTCGTCGTATTTAAAAACGAGCACGAGGAAGGACGCTGCGAACAGTGCAGGACCCACTAAAAACACCGGTGACCGGTGCAAACAGACTTTCCCGCGGGCCAAACGTTGCCTTAGTTTGTCCCAAAACCCTCAAGAGTCAAATAAACTGTATCCATGTCAGGAAGGTTTGTTTTCTAGGACAGATGAGAACTTTGCTGATAATTACTTTGGATTGCGTTTCTTTTTGGTGGCCAATCGTTGAAGAAGCCACTGTGTTGTCAACGTAGGTATGACCCCACCTTTTCATCGTTCCTCGACCGATGACGGGACTGCCTTGCAGACAACAAAAAACAATTTTCTCTCATTTGGTGTCATCAAGGATTTTTACCTGGTGAATGTCGTTTTCCGCCTCCATTTCTGACCGAATCTCAGAATGAGGCTGAGACATCGACGTGGACTCTGGCGACGTCCCAGTAACAGGAAGTTAACTTTTAAAATCAGGTGTGAAGAGGTCGATGCTTTGGAACAAAACTCAACTCTCCAGCAGATCTGAGCTCTGCTGAAGAAGCTTTGTGATTCAGGCTGAATTTAAGCTGTTCAAACTTTGTGCCTTTCAGAGGAGCAGAGGAAGAGGAGCTCCTCCTCCTCCTCCTCTGACGACTGTAACCTGCTCTTATCGGGGTTGCTCCTCCCGTCTCCGTGGGTCAATTAACCCACTTTGAGGGCCTCGTTATCTTAAAGAGACACTTTTTGAGCAAACCTCACAGGTTAATTACCTTCACCTGCCGTCCCCCGAGGACATGGTCCCTGATTAGACAGCGGTGAGACCCAGGAGGTCTTGAGGAGGTCCTCAGCCATGCCCCCTCAGGTGGTAGGGATTGGTTCCTGATGTTTTCTCCGTAGAACACCTGCACTGTCAGTTTTTGGAGACTGTGCAGAAATCCTCAGTTGTGATGTGACACGTTAACCGGGTCAGAAACAGGATGTCCTTTGGAGGCGGAGTTAAAATCCTCACTGTGCTGCTGCAGCAGCACAGTGAAAATTAGGATGGCAGCAAATTTTAATCGGTGCTGTTTTGATTAATTTAGACTAATTAGATGTCAGTGCTTTAAAATATACTATTTATTTGCATTTTTTACGCACAGTTTGGGGGGTTTTGTCCTTGGACAAAGGACAGAAAAATGCTCATTTCTACTTCTACAGTTTGGAAGCCCATAATAAACTTAAAACCTAATTTTCCAAATCAAACTTTCTGTTCTTGGCCATGTGCGGTCCTGACGTGATTGTTCAGGTCCTCGTTGCAGTTTTTATCAGCCCAAACTGGATGTTGCGACACCAAATTTGCAGCAAGAACTGCGTGTAGAACCTATTAAATCAATTTTTCCCAAATTTCCAGCCAAAACCCATGTTTGGTCTGGGAAAGGTTTGACCTGTGTTCTAGCCTCATGTTTGCATGATGTGGTGCACCTGCAGAAACACTTCCCGCTCTCATAGCAGGAGATGATTTCTGCCTTGTGATATATTCCTGAAGTATTTTTGGATGGGCGAGCTCCGGCGCGAGGATTTTGTGCTGGCAGGGCTTCCTCAGTGGCACCTATCGGTGTGCATCAGTCGCTGGCAGCGGGAGATGCCAGCTGGTTCCTGATCTGCCTCCGCTCCGCCCTACCCGGAAGGGATTTCGGACGTCGACTGAGCTTTAATCCTCTCATTTAGATCACAGAGGAGGTGAAGTCCCTGCAGTCCTCCTGCAGGAGTGTGACATCATGAGAGGTGGAAGATGAACTGTAAAACCCTGCTGGAGCGTCACACACGCACAAGAAAATACTGCAGACGGGCAGATGAAAGGTTCAGCATCTTTAGTTCACGTTGTGGAAATTATTCAAATGCCTGTTTTATTGTTGCAGCTGTAGTCCTCTTCTTCAGGCTCCGCCCCATTTTTATATCATCAATAACTGCTAAAAATGCAAAACACACTTGAACCAACATCAGCGTGATGAAAACGACCTAAAATAAAAGAAACCATCTTTAGTTGAGTTTTTATTTTGTCTCATCTGCTAACATGTAGGGCGAGCAGTTTATGAGCTATACTGCAGCCAGCCACCAGGGGGCCATGCAAATGTTTTGGTCCATGGCGTGATAGATTCTGGTGTACTGACATCTGTTGAGCTAAACTTTTAAATAAAATAAATCAGTTCCAGCTGCAACATGAATGGAGCACACACACACACACACACACACACACACACACACACAGGATATGTGCAGGAATTTCAAAAATAAAATCCGACAACACCGACTTTGACTTGATTTGATGCTGTTTATATTCTTACAGTCTGTTTTCTTTTCAGCTGTTTGTTTTTATTTGTACTGAAACACTTTCGGAAGACTCGAACTCGTACAGGCCTTAAATGAGCTCGGCTGAACATTAGTTAGCCAAAGAAATAATGATAATGATTCAGATTACAGCATAATTACGTGGCAACATGAAATCATCCATTGGAATTGTATTCTCGTGAATCCAAATGAATGATCTCGTTATATCATGTGAACAACTGTTGTTGATTATGACATAATGAACTTGTGAGTGTGGGAAAACAAAGCTTATTATCGCTGGATCTCATTTTATTGTGGAAACGACGGTTGTTATTTCGTGATAATGACATGAATAACGTGATTTTAAGTAAACAAATGGAATATCGTGGCCAAGCATTATTCGCACTTGGCAGTCGAAAAGCTAGAAAAGATAAATCGGTTGATTTATCTTTATCTTTTATCTTTTCTAGCTTTTCGCTTCCCTTAAATAGACCAGTTTCATCCGATTTCATTTTATTTTCACCATACTTTCATTCCAAGGGTAGAATAAAAAAATCTGATACAAGTGTCCGTTTGGGGGAACGAAAACCTGTAAACGAAGAATCAGCAACCAAGCGTGTTTCAAGCGCGGCCGTTTGGCACTTCCGTTGAAATTACGCGGCTTTTATTGTGAAGGGCGGCGGCGGAAGTGTCGTGCCGGCGTCGGCGCGCGGCAGCTTGTCGCTCCGGTGCCAGATAAAGGCTCGGCCGGTTCGGACCGTCAGTCCCGGACTGAGCGCGCGGAGATGACGGCGTCCCGGGAGCCGAACCGGAAGAAGAGGACGGAGGCGCAGGACGAGGTAGCGACACGCCCACGTTTCTTCTTCTTGTCGTTTGTGTCTGAAACGTCCGAATTAGGTTTAAAATGCGCGTCGGTGCAGTAAAGTTAAGCTGAAGATCAGCTGTTCGCTGGTGCTGCAGGTGGGGGACACGTGCATGCAGGGGCGGA
>KV751409.1:572179-604105 GCA_001698575.1 Mola mola
CCCCCCGCTCTCTCTCTCTCTCTCTCTCTCTCTCTCTCTCTCTCTCTCTCCCCCCGCTCTCTCTCTCTCTCTCTCTCTGAAGTGATCAATATGTGACATATTGACAGATTGACTCAACGTGATCAAAGATAATAAACAAGCACACATGTCCTCCTCTGCTGCAGTCCTGCATAAATCCTTCCTGCTGCTGTCTGAATGATGTGATCACATGTTTGTTGTTGTTGTTGTGCTGAGTGACTTCCAATCACACTCGTTCACTGGAAACAAGTGAATTTCTGTGCGAGCTGCTAGTGCTAGCGGCTAGTTAGCCGGATGCTAGCAGATTAGGTGATTAACATTAACTCTGACCAGCAGAGGGAGCTCTCATCAGCAACCAGCTGTTGCTGCTACTTAATGTTATTTCACACTTCTTGGTAAAGTTACTGCAATACAAATCAGCACTTCCTGTTTCAAATTAAAATCCCCTGTAGATTGTTCATTGACAGCAACCTATAACGTCTTAACAAGGCTTTTATTGTGAAACATTAACATCAGCTGATAAAAAACTTGAAACCAAGAGACACAGATGTTAGCTGTGATGCTATGATGCTAAGTTTTCCGTCCAATCAGGCGAGGAGTCGGCATGCTGCTCTCGTGCTCGTTTCTCTCTGGAAACACAGCCTGTGTTTTCATGTCACTGTGAATCATTCACACTGACACCTACTGGTGGGATTCAGTACTGCAGTGCTCCTGCTGGCTCAATATCAAACCAGTGAGAATTTTTGGGTGATCCTGAACAGCTTCATCCACTCTGCGTCGTTTACATTCAGAGGGTGTTCTGTTTCCTCTCCTAGAGTCCGAGGTGGTGTACCGGAACCGAGACGGTCACGTCATCAGGTTTGATTTTGCCTTGAACGAGTCGGAGGTCATTCTGAGCAACAGCACCTTCGTAAGTGTTGTCGACCTGATGCATGTGTGTGTTAGCACGTAAATGCTAAAATTACCTGATTCAAAGAGACACTCACAGATTTAAACCAACAGGATCTGATACGACAAAGAATTGATGTAAATAAAGATGGCTGCCGTGTCTTCACTTTCCATCTTGTTCTGGTGACATCATTCGCCTAGTTTTTATATCATCAATAAGGAGTTAAAACCAAACTGATGATAAAACTGAACACCTGGGTAATAAGAACGACCTGAAATGACAGAAACCATCTTTGGGAAACATTTGTTTCATGTTGAAGTTTTATTTTGGCCCATCTGCTACCGCAGCCAGCCACCAGGGGGTGGACACGCAAAAAAACCACAAATCAGGTGAATCTGATCGACATCCCCTCCCCTTAAAGCCCCTCGGCACCAGGAGAGAGATTCTGCCGTTTGGATTAAACTTTACCTTCCTGTTATGCAACCAAACCGCAGAAACGATCACATTTAAACATCTTCTGGGTCCCAAACGCACTCATTTACTGTGATCAGGCAGAATTGTTCTTCCTCAGTGATTCACGTGTCAGTGATGGAATGGAGACCAGGACACGTTTAGCGTGACTGTAATCCCGTTCCAGCAGCCGCCCTCCTCCAGCGAGCGTCTTGTACCAATGGGACAAACGCTGTCGCTGCTTCCTCTGTTGCGTAAGAGGATTCGATGCCCTGCGGTAAATCTTGTTAAATGTTGAAAATGAAGAGCAGATGCAGATTTGACCCCGAAAATCTCGATCCTGCCGTGGGGCCCAGCTTTCAGCGTCCAAAACCTGGAGCTCGTTCTAAAACACGCTGATAGACGAGGCTTTCGGTCTGATCGCAGTGACTCTGGGTTTTCCATAAAATACATTGTCCCCTCGCAGAAATGTCAGACTCGCCGCCGCCCTGTGGGTTTGTGGCCTTTAGATGCTGAATGAGTTTTTGGATGCGGCATTTTTTTGGTCTTTTTCGAGGGATGAAAACAGGAAACACTGTCATTAAACATGTTAGCCAGCACAAAGGAGCCGTCGGATCCATCGAATAAAGGCCGTCAATCAGTCTGGCTGGCCCATTTCTTCTTCTTCAGCCTTATTAACAAACAACCCTGCTCGTTTTGAGCCATATTAATAAATCCAGCTGTAGTTCCACCATAATGATGACCGTTTACTGAGGAGCAGTGAAATGTTTGTACAAACATAAATCCTGAATTAGCTTGTATAATCTCCAGTGCTAATAGCTTCTAAACAGCGCGTCCTGGTGTTTACTGCAAATGTTTGCACGCTAAAGTGAATTCTTTTAAATTTATAATAATCTTTATAAGTCCTGATAATAATGAAATGGATGATAATATCTGTCTTATATACAACACATTTCCCAAAGAAGATATGTTTTTAGGTTTAACACATGAACAATTTTGTGACATTTTGCTAATTCAATATTCATTTGTGTTGCCTTCAGGGACAGTCAGGAATAAAGACACTTCCGACCTCGAAACCTCAAATCTTCTGTCTCTTTTCTTTGTCAGGGGGAATTTAAGGTGGGAAAGTTTGCACTCTGTGCCGACCTGAAGTACGCCCTCTTCGCATATGATGTCACCCAGGTGGGTTCTGGCCACGTCTCGGATGGAGAATGCATGAAAAGAACTTCTTGTTCCACCAGAACAACTTCCATCTCAGTGTTTCCCTCTGTTTGAGTCCATGGTAACTGTTGCTGGACGCGCTCGTGAGTTTCCTGCCGTCGTTTGGATGTTTTTGTTTGTTTGATCTGTCGTTGCAGATCTACAGATACTCGTACACGGCGTCCTACATTGTCTACAACATCTACACCCGGTGAGCGCGTCAGGGCGTCAGCAGCTGAACGCCGCCGCCGGCAGTCAGTGTTAACGTGTGTGTGTGTGTGTGTGTGTGTGTGTGTGTGTGTCAGGGAGGTCTGGGAGCTGAACCCTCCAGAGGTCCACAGCGCGGTGCTCCAGCACGCAGCGTGGGGACCACGAGGACACCAGCTGGTGAGTCCTCTCGGGGTTCGTGATACGTTCAGGTGCCTCGGCCCTCCTTCTGGTTACATGCCGCTAAACGTGAACACACCAGGTTTCCTCAGAGTGGAGAGAAACCCCTTCGTTTACCTTCATCGTCTCGTCCTCTTCCTCAGATCTACATCTTCGAGAACAACATCTACTACCAGGCAGACATGAGGAGCAGCTCTCTGAGGATCACCTCCTCCGGGAGGGACGGACTCGTCTTCAACGGGCTGGCCGACTGGCTGTACGAAGGTCTTCTTCTTCTTCTTGTACTTCTTCTGGACAGTTTGTGCTTTTATGTTTGGAATATTGATCCACTGTGGACACCAGACATCCACAGGATGACACAGGATGTAATTACCAACTGTTACCCCTAGGTGTCCCTGCAGGCACCGAGCGAAACGTGTACAACCAATCAGGCGGAGCACATCCAGTTTCGATTTCAGCCTATTGGCACATTTCCTGAGAGCGTTTCAAAATAAATGCCTTGTTGGACCTCTTTTAATTTGAAAGAGATACAGGAATACAAGAGTAACTTTAACAGGGCAAACAGAGTGGATCAAAGCAATTATTGAAGTGTGTTAGCATAGCCTGCAGCACCTGCTTGCTGATGAGAGCTCCTTCTGGTGGATGTCAGCAGTACAACAGCACCTTGAGGAAGGAGGAAGCACCTGCGGCACTTAGCTCCACCGACACCGACAGTCGCTTCAAATGTCGATTTCATCCGGCTGTTTAATTAAACAATTTAAGTGTGAATTAAATATCATATTTTAAATTAATACAAAGTGAGGTGAAACGTCAGCTCAAAACAGAATCTAAGAACTATCGTGCATTTTTTTAATCACATATTTCTTAGATTAAAGTTCACATGTCTAATCTCCACCACCATGAATTTACGAATACGTATCTTGAAACGACAAGCAGAATCACTGATCAGGATTTAGGTGTGTGCCACCTGCTGGTAGGGGTCCGTTACTACAACATAACTGGTTCAGACGGCTGTGTTGGTGCCACAGGTTTTTCTGAGTGACCCAGATTTACAACATCATTTCCTCACATTGACACATTTTACTATTTGAAACAAGCTGCACATGAACACACATGTAGGAGCCCTGCAGGAGGTGAGGAGCAGGGTGGTGATGAGAAACCCTCATCAGCTCGCCGACCCATTACGTGTCCGTGTAAACACGTTCTGTAGTGTTTTGTGATGGTGCAGCGAGACGATGAAAGACATTACAGCCTCGTTTCAGACTCACCGCGAGTCGATTAACATTTACTTTCTGGCTGACTGTATGGTCTATAAGCCCCTCCCCCTCCGTCTTAGTCGCTGAGTGAAACTAAAAACGCAGACAGTTTCCTAAAAGTTCCATGTGAACAGGAAAAATGCTGGAAAGTTCTGTGATCGGATCCTGAACCGAGAAGAGGCTCCCAAGTGTGAGGGGGACGTGACGCCGGTGTCCCCATAGTCCCATTGCGGTGGTTTTGACCAGTTATTGATGACATAAAAAGGCAGGAAGGTTAAAGGTTAAAGACAGCATGCACATTCATACACAGGGGGAGGAAGTGGAGATGTGGCGGCCATCTTTGTTTGGGTCGTGGCAGGAAGGTAAGACCGTGATTTCTGTCTCCACAGAGGAGATTCTGGGCTCACACCTGGCCCACTGGTGGTCGCCCGACGGAGAGAAGCTGGCTTTCCTCACCATCGACGACACTCTGGTGCCCAACACGGTTGTGCCCCGATTCACGGGCGGCACCTACCCCAGAGGACTGCGGCAGCCGTACCCTGCGGTGAGCCATTCGTGGAAAGTCAGGAGGTTTGTCGTGACGTATTGACGACGTATGGCTCACGATCGGATCGTGATCTGTCCCTCCAGGCCGGTCAGACGAACCCAGCGGTCAGGTTGTCGGTGGTCAACCTGTCCGGACCGACACACACTCGGGAGCTGCAGCCACCGGATCAGCTGCGGCTCAGGTAACACTTGTGTCGCTGTGAGGACGACCTCAGCGCTGGAAGCAGGTGTTACTGCTCAAACTGGACTCGCTGTGCTGGTCAAACACTTTATGTGGGTTCTCCCTCTGTGGGAGTACAAGAACACACACACAGTGTGACTCTCCTCTGCAGGGATTTCTACATCACCATGGTGAAGTGGATCAGTAATACTCAGCTGGCCGTGCGGTGGCTCAACCGGCCCCAGAATGCTTCACTGCTGACGGTGTGCGACGCCAGCGTGGGGGTCTGCCGTCAGGTGGGCGTGCTTCACATTTCAGGGACCATCAAAAGAGCCGCCTGTCACTGATGACTGTTTGCTGGAGCAGCTCGATTGCTAACGAGCTGCCCTTCAGCCTGAGCTCAGTGATGCACACCAGAGTCACAGCCCGCAGCGTCTGAACCGAACCCGTGGCGTCGCTGCAGCTCTCTTCTGATTGGTCAACACTGCCGACCACAGACACTCTTCCGTTGTTTACTTGTATCTGAAAATGACAAATATATAAAATTATATTTAAAACCTGTGTTTCCATTCAGAGACTCCAGGAGACGTCGGACACGTGGCTGTGCAGACAGGTAACCTGACTCCTCCCCCTGCTGGTGAACGAGTGAGCCTGCTGCTGAACGAATGAAGCTGTTGATGAATGAATGAAGCCGCTATTGAAGAAGTGAGGCTGCTGATGAATGAGTGAAGCTGCTGATGAACGAGTGAGGCGACTGATGAAGGAATGAAGCTGCTGATGAATGAGTGAGACGACTGATGAAGGAATGAGCCTGCTGATGAACGAGTGAAGCTGCTGATGAACGTGTGAGGCGACTGATGAAGGAATGAAGCTGCTGATGAATGAATGACGCTGCTGATGAAGGAATGAAGCTGCTGATGAACGAGTGAGGCTGCTGATGAAGGAATGAAGCTGCTGATGAATGAGTGAGACGACTGATGAAGGAATGAGCCTGCTGATGAACGAGTGAAGCTGCTGATGAACGTGTGAGGCGACTGATGAAGGAATGAAGCTGCTGATGAATGAATGACGCTGCTGATGAAGGAATGAAGCTGCTGATGAACGAGTGAAGCTGCTGATGAACGCGTGAGGCGACTGATGAAGGAATGAAGCTGCTGATGAACGTGCGAGGCGACTGATGAAGGAATGAAGCTGCTGATGAACGTGCGAGGCGACTGATGAAGGAATGAAGCTGCTGATGAACGTGCGAGGCGACTGATGAAGGAATGAAGCTGCTGATGAACGTGCGAGGCGACTGATGAAGGAATGAAGCTGCTGATGAACGTGCGAGGCGACTGATGAAGGAATGAAGCTGCTGATGAACGTGCGAGGCGACTGATGAAGGAATGAAGCTGCTGATGAACGTGCGAGGCGACTGATGAAGGAATGAAGCTGCTGATGAACGTGTGAGGCGACTGATGAAGGAATGAAGCTGCTGATGAACGAATGACGCTGCTGATGAAGGAGTGAAGCTGCTGATGAACGTGTGAGGCGACTGATGAAGGAATGAAGCTGCTGATGAACGAGTGAGGCGACTGATGAAGGAATGAAGCTGCTGATGAACGAGTGAAGCTGCTGATGAACGAGTGAGGCGACTGATGAAGGAATGAAGCTGCTGATGAACGAGTGAAGCTGCTGATGAACGAGTGAGGCGACAGATGAAGGAATGAAGCTGCTGATGAACGAGTGAGGCGACTGATGAAGGAATGAAGCTGCTGATGAACGAGTGAAGCTGCTGATGAAGGAATGAAGCTGCTGATGAACGAGTGAGGCGACTGATGAAGGAATGAAGCTGCTGATGAACGAATGACGCTGCTGATGAAGGAGTGAAGCTGCTGATGAACGTGTGAGGCGACTGATGAAGGAATGAAGCTGCTGATGAACGAGTGAGGCGACTGATGAAAGAATGAAGCTGCTGATGAACGACTGAAGCTGCTGATGAAGGAATGAAGCTGCTGATGAACGTGTGAGGCGACTGATGAAGGAATGAAGCTGCTGATGAACGAGTGAAGCTGCTGATGAAAGAATGAAGCTGCTGATGAACGAATGAGGCGACTGATGAACGAATGACGCTGCTGATGAACGAGTGAGGCTGCGAGCTTCCTGTTTGTGTGCAGACGCAGGAGCCGATGTTCTCGGCAGACGGCGGCAGCTTCTTCCTGGCGCTGCCCATCAGACAGGGAGGTCAGGGAGCGTTTCACCACCTCACCATGTTCACCACACAGGTGACTCCTCCTCCTCCTCCTCTGTAAGCTCCTCCCCTGCTCCACCCTCTCTGTGTCCTTATCCTTCGCCTGTCTCCGTTTCAGAGCGAGCAGGACGACGTGCGATACCTGACGTCCGGAGACTGGGAGGTGACCAAGATCGTAGCTTACGATGAAAATGACCACGTCATGTGAGTTTTAATGACGCGTCGTTTGCCGGCGTCTGTTTGAGGATCCGTAACTGATCCGTGACGCCGACCTCTGCTTTCCTTCAGATACTTCCTGAGCACAGAAGACTCCGCCCACCACAGACATTTATACAGGTAACAAGCACCTCGTGGCCCGTGATGTCGTTTAACCCTCGTGCCGAACGTAACGCGTGTCGTCTCCTGCGACAGCGTGTCCACGCTCGGCCTGTTTCCACGGCAATGCCTCACCTGCGGGCTGAAGGACGAGTGTTCGTTCTTTGACGCCGACGTTAGCCCCGACGTGCAGTATGCCGTCCTGCACTGTAAAGGTCAGAGAACGTCCGCATGGCGCCCTGCTGGCTGGCCCCACCCCTCAGTGTTTGCAGACATTTTTTTCAAATGGGTCCCAGAATACTGACTCTGAAAAACCAAATTTTTTTATTTATGTAATTTATTTATAATATTGTGCATGTCCCACCAGCTAACGTGGAGGGGCAGGAGCGTGAGCAGGAGCGTGTGGCCTTAATCGTCACTTTATTTTATAAAAGTGCCTCTTTAAAGTCAGTAAACACAGCGTGTGCGAGCTGAACGCAGCTCAACCAGGATTTATCTGATAGAACCACATCGTATCGTTTCCCCTCGCAGGTCCTGGCGTTCCGGTGGTGCTGCTCCTGAGTTTCCGCGACGTGGACTGTGAGTATTCTTTGTTTGGCTCATCAGGGAACCATTTTGTGCCTGACAGTTGTTGTCCCTGTGGACGCTCTCAGACACGTCCCTCGGAGATGGCGGAGCTCTGAAAGGTGACGCAGAGATCTGTTGAACATGTGCAGTTCACAGCCTGCTTTTGAAATAAAGATGCGCCCGTGTTGCTGGCGATGAAGTGCTGAAAATTGGATGTAACTGTTGCGTCCGCACAGTTGGCCTCCCTCCATCAACTCCTCTCATATCGCACTTTCCACGCAGGACAGGAAGAATAAAGACGCTAAACCGTTTCAGTCGTATCGTCTAACTGCACAACCGGTTTATAACGGTGCTCTGCAGTACCGTGAGTGGCCACTGGGGGAAACAGGAAGCTGCTGCTCAGTGCTGCCCCTCTGAGGTTGCAGAGCAGGAAACAGCTGATGGTATTATTTGCTATTATTTGCCGCTCTAAAAAGAACAAAGCTAAAGTATCCTGATGCGAGAGCAGCCATCTTGTGAAGCGGAACCACGCTATCGAAGTCCCACCCACACACTGTCCCAATCTCGAGTAGAGCTGAGGTGTCAATAATGATGTCTTTTACCTGCTTTTTGTCATCAATAACCAATTAAAACCAAACTGATGAGAAAGATGAACACATGAACGTATATCAGCATGACAAGAACTACCAATAATGGCAGAAGCCATCTTTGAGTTTTTAGTTTGGCCCATCTGCCACCATGGAGGAGGAGGGGCTAATGCTAACAGGACAGCTAACAGTCAGGTTTCTTCTGATAATATGGATTTGTTGTCGTTGTGAATCAGTATGGACGTGTGTGACGTCAGAAAACCTTCAGCTGTGCGTTAGCTTCGTTCTGAATATGTATTTTAGAAATTCCACGACAGTTTATCTGTTATTGACCCGATGTGACTGAAGATGAGAGCCGCACAGCTCCTGCATGCTTCGCTCACAGCTAAATTTAGTGTGAAAGAACAAATTGCAGCTCTGTTTCTGGTTTGGCAGCATACTTCATCCTGGAGAACAACGTCCCTCTGCGCTCTGAGCTGGAGACCAAGACGGCGGCTCGGACGGAAATCCGGACCGTCGCTAATGACGACTTTGGTACAGATTATCTGCGTGTGTGTGTTTCTTCCCGTCTGTCCTCCGGCTCACCTCCCTCGGCTAACGTCTCCTCCTCACAGAGCTCCCGCTGAAGCTCCTCTATCCACCGGCCTTCTCCGAGTCCTTGCTCTACGGCCTCCTCCTCATCGTGTGAGCTCCTCCCCTCCATCCGCCCACCAGACACGCCTAAACAAAACCGTCCCCTCCATCGGCACCAGCACTCACTCGTGTTAAACATGTCCTCGCAGCGGCAGCGCTCCGGGCCACCAGGCCGTGACGGATGAGTTCCGGCCGGACTGGGACTGGGTCCTGGTGGGATCGGAGCAGGTCATTGTAGCGCGGCTGGACGGCAGAGGCTCGGGGTTCAGAGGTCAAAGGTATTTAAATCTGACGTCAAGTTTGAGAAGTGGAGCTAAAGTGTATTCTGGCTCATGGCCAACAGGTGAATTCCTGTGTTTTACAAGTTTAGTCCCATTTTCCAAACTTGGACGGTGTAAAACTTCAGTGTGATCACGTTTGGTGCCAAAACATCAATTTGGTGAGAAATTGAAGCGTGTTTACATAAATTTAGCTTTTCTTTCAGTAGTCTTCCGGCTCTCTGATTGGTTATTTTGACTCAAGAGAAACTCGCCGCCGCACGTTCACTTCCCGTCTTGCCCCCTGTTTTCTGACGCTTCGCAGGGTTCTGCAGCAGATCCATCAGCGTCTGGGCACAGTGGATGCAGAGGACCAGATCGCCGCTCTGGAGTACGTAACACGCGTCAATAAATCAGTCAAACACTTTGTACATTTATTTTATATTATCATATAATAATTCCTCCGATCAATCGTACAGAAAGACAGTCAATGTTCAAATGTGATTAAAGTGTTTCCTCCGTGATCTGCAGGTACCTGGTGAAGCTGCCCTTCGTGGATCGGACTCGCGTCGGCGTGTTCGGAGAGGTTCGCTGCGTGAGCGAGTCGTTTACGACGCCACAACACGATCCCGATGTCGGGTTTTAACGCTTGAATGAAATAATTAAGTCACGAAAAAGGATTGGCCACATGGCAAAAAAATTCTCTCGTATATCCAGAATTCTTCCGAATTTTTTCTCTCAGGCTTTTGTTCGATTTTCAGTTGTCACATTCTGAGGAAAATCCTTGTTCAGGCGTTGTTGTAGCGACATGTTTCGACCACCGGGGATCCTCGCAGGGAGCGCTCCCTGGCAGATCACTGATTGAGCCATCGATCTGCTGCTTCCTCCCGCAGGACTACGGCGGTTTTGTCACGCTGGCGATGCTGAAGCGGGAGCTGGTCAGGTGCGCCGCCGTGCGGTCGCCCGTCGTCGACTGGTCCATGTACGGTGAGCAGGCGGGGTCACGTGTTTAGTGTGTGTCGTCTCCATGGTAACGTCTCTGACCCGTTCGTTCTCTTCCTCAGCTTCGGCGTCCTCAGAGCGGCTCCTCGGCTCGCCCTCGACTGACGGGAACAAATACCAAGTGAGCTGCTCTCGGCTTCTTGTCCTCTCACACAGATCAGAACCTGCAACACACAAGTTAGGAATCAAACCGTCGAAAATCTCTTCTTATCTCCACAATAACATCACTGGGCGTTTTTGAAACTTGAATACTGGGTCGCAAACAAACAAACAGCTGCCGTGTGTTTGAAAGGAGAGGGCCGACGTGGCTGCAGGCGGCGCTCCAGATCGTCGCATAACTGGGCCACACGGCGCCATTTCTGCGGCGTGATGGAAACTGTGTCACCTGATCCAGAGCCATCCGAACAGCCGTAGACACGTTACCACTTCCTGTTCTCCAGCTTCTAAACCCACCGTCTGTGTTTAGGCCTCCGGAGTTCTGCCGGACCTGACGGGTCTGCGGGGAGGAGCTCTGTTCGTGGCCCACGCCACCGCCGACGGTACGAACGCCGCATCCTCGGCCACACGTGGAATATCAGTTTCCAGGCTGCAGGTGTTAAAGGAGAATGCTGTCGTTTTTCACCCTGAGTTGGACCGGAACTAAAGCTGAGGTTGAAAACCGGCGGAATCCCCCTTTACATGTCCCGATGAAATGAAAGAAAATAACGACGGAACGTTTTCCTCCGCAGCCAACGTTCACTTCCAGCACTCGGCACAACTCATCAAACGCTTGATACAGATCGGCGCCGACTACACCCTGCAGGTACACATCAACCACTCGTCCTCGCCGGTACTTTCAAGTGTGTGCATTCAAACCATCCTGCGGGGGCTTTATGGGGTTTGAGTCATTGGGAGCGAAAAGACATGTTTTTATTCCCGTTAAGAACGCGGCGCACGTCGTCCTCGTGTGGCTGGAATCTGTATTACAACCTAGAATTCTGAAAAATGACCAAAAAAGTCTTTTTTCTAACTGCCAAATGACGAAAACTTCACCTGTTTGTACAATCGTGGTGGCCTTCGAGGTTTTTCCTCACGCTCTCATCTGCGATCAGTAAGATCACAACTGAAAAAGTTTGGGTTTTTTTTGTCAGATGTGATCGAAACTGCTTTCAGCAGCATAAACTTTTGTTGTGTAAGTGATTTTCACACCTTCACCAACAGAAGCTGAGTTGTTTGTTTCTGTGAGAGAGACAAACAACCTAATTTGCACAAACATGAGAGAGACGTGACACATTTTGTCACGTGGCTGCTGAGCGAACCTCACATGTGACCAGTTACAGGTCCAGGGGGCGTGACTAAGACGAGCTCACGTACTCACCTTCTTCTTCTGTGTTTTTATCGCGCTTGTTGCTCGTCAGATCTACCCCGATGAGGGACACTTCCTGTCGACGCGCAGCCAGAAGCAGCTGACGCGCTCCCTCGTCGGTCATTTCGAAGGCTGTCTGCTCGACGCAGCGTCGTCACTCGACCAACAGCAGCGAGACGACGAGTGAGAGAGAGGGCGGAGTGTGTGTGTGTGTGTGTGTCCGGGATCCAACTTGTGGGTCCTCACAAAGTTAGCACTTCAAATGAGTTCTAGAGAATCCCCCTGATGTTCCTTGTGGCTCTCACTAAAAATCCCCACAAATATAGAGACACAAGAAGTACTCTGTGTGTGTGTGTGTGTGTGTGTGTGTGTGTGTGTGTGTTTTATATCTGTAGCTGTCGTTCGAAGGACCAAACAAACTGCAAATCAACATGTCGCTTCTGCTTCAGTTGGTTCTGTGATCGAGTTTAAACTCTTTACTTTAATTTTACAGCATGTGGAGGAATTTCGCCTACATAAACACAACTTCATCGCACACACACACACACACACACACACACACACACACACACACACACACACAGCAGCTCATCAGTGTCACGTGTGGCGTAAGAATAAAAAAGTCCGACATTTTTTCTACAATAATTAAATAATGTGGACAAAATGAGCCAAAATTCAATGTTTAGTTTGGACAAAACTATCACGGTTATCAATCATTAAAGGAGGATTCCAGTATTTCTCAACCCAAACTGTAATTCTTGAACTTCAGAGTCTAAAATTTGACAATAACAAAATGCAGCAACATGTTTTAAAATCTGAATTTAGGAATTGATCAGAGACGAACGGCTCAGCAGAAAGGAACAGATCACAAGAACTTTGTCTCTTCTGTGAGTGGCTCATCTATGGAAGCTCACAGCTTCCAAACTGACTGAACAGATATTATTTACACGTGTTTTTGTGAACAAAAACCTTTCAGTTTTGGCTGAACTGTTCCTGTAACTCCAGACTAAACTTCGTCTGATGGTGTTTGTAACTGCGACTAGTTTGTCACGTTGTCGTGTAGTTTTACAAATATAATCTGTTATATTCCACCTTAAACTAATCACTTAACTACAGTGTCTCCTTGAAACAGTCAGTGTTTTAATGTTATTTACGTACGTTTATCGTTTCAGGTTTGATACCTTTTTATTTTGAAGCGCTTAAAGGTGCAGTCTGTAAGATTTGTCCATAATTGTAGTTATACATGTTCAAAACAATGACCCAACATCGTCAACAGAACGTGAAGAACCATAAGTGAGATACCTACTGATGTCAACATGCTAACTGGCTAACTGGCGGTAGTTTCCGCTGTTAGATG
The DNA here is from genome assembly GCA_001698575.1 of Mola mola. Taxonomy (NCBI): domain Eukaryota; kingdom Metazoa; phylum Chordata; class Actinopteri; order Tetraodontiformes; family Molidae; genus Mola; species Mola mola. The sequence continues at coordinate 585,379 of KV751409.1, forward strand.
CGTACTAGTGGGCGTGTCTGTTTGACAGCTCTTGACAGAAAAGTGTCAGAGAGGAAATACGTTTGCTGCTGTTGTCATTACTGAAGACAAAAATACAACCGTGCGCCTTCTGAACTTGAGTTTCTCACCGTTACAGAGTCAGATGAGCTCAATCACCTTGTTAGCTGTGTTTTAGGACCCAGAGTGCAGGTTGTCAGGTGGGCGTCCCAACAGTCCCGTGAGCAGCCATGTGGGGACCAACCTGGCAACCTACCTGCACCACGGTGATGAGATAAATCTGACTACAATTTTAGCACAACAAAACCAGTGACTGTAAAAAATCAAGACGGCCAACGCGAGAGCTTAAAGTAGAGGGAAAACTTCTGGATTGCCCCCTGGTGGCCGCCTGTAGTATAGCTCACTTAACTCACCAAAACCCTCTTTGGGTCGAAGTCAATGCAACAACCACTTAGTGAGCTAACAGTTGCTAACGTTATGACCAAAGATAACCTCAGCAGATAATTTAGTGACAAAATTTTACAAACTGCACCTGTAAACTGGCAATAGTGATATTTTGTTGTTGTTGTTTGTCATACTGCACAAAACTGTCAGTATTTATCTGCAGTAGATTCATTTATCATGTTGTTAACACATCTGCAGCAGTTTCACAAGTTTTGTTTACCGTTTATCTGTCATGCTATGGTGGTCAAAGCAGATTTTTGCTGTTCATTATCAAATATTTCGTGTTTTTTACCTTTAACTCCTTGCATGACAACACTTGGGATTATTTTTACTTGGTAAACTTGAAACTTGCTGTGATTTGTGGATTGAAGACGATCCTCTCCGGTCTCGGCGACCTTCCTCCATGCTGATTCAGCGTCTGTCTGTGGTCAGACTTAACCTGTGAGAGTTTATTGAGCCATGGCACGTGTCAGTCGTCTGCTTGTCGTCATAGAAACCAGATTCTTGCTGTCATCAAGTCGGAGTTTAAGAAAGTTTTTCCCTTGAAGTCTGTGAACTTTTCTTTCTGCGGTGGACTGGTGAGGTAATAAAACTGTTTTAATATTGAAGAACAACAAACGAGATGTTTATGAGTCAGTTTTTGTTACTGGGCTGTACATTAACTGCAGAAACGGCACCTATATTGGATGTGAAAACTGCACATTTAAAAGTGTGTTTGTACTCCCACAGAACAAAAAGGAAAACTTCACATTCAAACATTTTAGTCTCTCCTGTCTGACCTTTGGAAATCCCCTGTCCACAATGCCGAGATTCTGCTCAAACTCAGCTATAATTACATCAAAGTAATTACAGAAGCAAAGTGAAGCTTCATCCGCTGAGGAGGGAGGAAAACGTCCAGCAGTAACCTCAGAAAGTGAGTTAAGAACCAGAGGAAACGTCTGGTGGCTCCGCGAGGGAATCGATAAGGCAGGAAGAGCTTCGGTGTGTTTTCTACTGCACGAGGAAAAATCCACCTTAAGCTTCACCTTTTCACAGCAGTGTGAATACAAGGCTAAAACAAATCTGGACCGAGAACACGACTGACAATAATAACTTTAATTATAAAAACTGGAAATATGTTTCTGTTTTGAAACATTTCTCAGAGGATCGTCGAGAGTCGGCACACAGAAATGACGGGACACAGTGTTCTGCTAGAACAAGCGCGTTATTTATTCCGCCACAGATACACTCAGTTTACACACACAACAATCGGTTAGATGCAAAGGGTCATGCCCCTACCGTAACGCTTTGGAGTGGAGAGCCAACACCCCCGGCAGAGTGTACATCCAACCAGCTGGGCGTCCGTACGAAACCCGCAGCAGACTCTACCTGGGTGCGACTATGTCCCTCTTTTTATAATGGTGTTGTTACTTCACGCGAGAGAGGGAGGGTGGCCATCCCAGGCTCTCTGGCGCCACACCAGTTTTTATTGAATAAATGGCGTTATCTTATTATTGAAAACAAAGCACACAGAAATTCTTCTCACACACATTCTCCTCTCCCCAAAGTGGTAACAAAGCACACAGAAATTCTTCTCACACACATTCTCCTCTCCCCAAAGTGGTATCAGGCCTTTCACATGGCCTTAGTTAGTAGTGGGGTGTTAGTAGTGGGGTGCAAAACAACATTCTACAGATATTTTTCTATCTCAGTTTCTAACCCAACAGAATTAAAAAAAAAAAACACCCCAGAGTATGTGTCCACATACTTTTGGCCATATATACCTTGAGTGTGTGGGTGTGTGACCATGTGTTGCTATTTCTGTGTGCGTTGTGTGGATGTGCTGTTGGCTCAGATGTGGGGCCGGAGACCTGGTCAGGATCAGGGACTGTGTGTCATTGAGTGTCCCCACGAAGTTCATGCGCTGGTGGCCAAGAGGCTCAATGCTGCCACCGTGTGGTAAAACATGCGCATTACACCTGCAGCAGGTTAGCCGAGGCTACTTCAGCTGCGACACATCCCCACATTCCCACTTGAGGTAGTTGTACTTTCTCTTTGATACCACTTCATACGTCATTTTAACTGCACCTGAGTGTTTCCTAAAACAAAATCCTGATAATACTGCGAGTTTGACAGTTCCAGTTGAAAAATTATCGAATCTCGGGTTTCATATGACTGTATTTATTATAATGTCGAGGTTTGGAGCAAACAAATATTTTAATATTTCCAAATAATAATTCCAAAATAATAATATAGTTTACTGTTGTCTGAAATAATGAAAAATATTAACGTTTCTTCTCCTTCAGACAGTAAGCCCCTTTGAAAACAATAGATTTGTTGCTTCTTGAATGAAATTACATGTGAAATTAGTTTTAATTTGCTACAAATATGAGCATCACAGTGAAGTAGTCAAATAGAGCAGAAATTTATTTAAGATATGAGTTACACCATGATGAAGAAATAGCGCACTTTGAAAAATACCACAATACTGTAATTGTGTAAACTGCAGTGAGCTGAGGTACAAATTGATAAAGAGACGTTCCCTTGAACTGTGGAATCAAACGGTTCGGTCAAAGTTCTAGACTGAACCTTCACTGTTTCACATTCTGAGAGGTTTATTCTGTTTCGAATCTCAATAAACTGTCAGTTTTAATTTGTCCAAATTCACTTACAGAAACTGTGTTTTAAAGATTTGATGACGTTTCTCCAACTTTGTTGTTCCTCAAGTTTCTAAAAGGACGGTAAACAAACAGCAGTCGGATATCAATTGGATTTTGGACACATTCTTGGGTAAATGCTTTGCAAAATGTTTCATGACAGGATGAATCATCATCAGATTTTAATATTCCTCCCCCATTTCTATTCCTTCATCCTCTTCCAAGGTGTCGATGCCGACCTCTTCGTAATCCTTCTCCAGGGCAGCCATGTCCTCTCTGGCCTCTGAGAACTCTCCCTCCTCCATCCCCTCTCCGACGTACCAGTGGACGAAGGCCCTCTTGGCGTACATCAGGTCGAACTTGTGGTCCAGTCGAGCCCAGGCCTCGGCGATGGCGGTGGTGTTGCTCAGCATGCACACGGCCCTCTCCACCTTGGCCAGGTCTCCTCCAGGGACCGCGGTAGGAGGCTGGTAGTTGATGCCCACCTTGAAGCCAGTGGGACACCAGTCCACAAATTGGATGGAGCGCTTGGTTTTGATGTTACCGATGGCCACGTTGACATCTTTGGGCACCACGTTGCCGCGGTACAGCAGGCAGCAGGCCATGTACTTGCCGTGCCGAGGGTCGCACTTCACCATCTGATTGGCGGGCTCAAAGCAGGCGTTGGTTATTTCGACCACGGTGAGCTGCTCGTGGTAGGCCTTCTCTGCTGAGATCACCGGGGCGTAGGTGGCCAGAGGGAAGTGGATACGCGGGTAGGGCACCAGGTTGGTCTGGAACTCTGTCAGGTCCACGTTCAAGGCGCCGTCGAAGCGCAACGAGGCGGTGATGGAGGAGACGATCTGGCTGATGAGGCGGTTCAGGTTGGTGTACGACGGACGCTCGATGTCCAGGTTCCTCCGGCAGATGTCGTAGATGGCCTCGTTGTCCACCATGAAGGCGCAGTCAGAGTGCTCCAGGGTGGTGTGCGTGGTCAGGATGGAGTTGTAGGGCTCCACCACGGCTGTGGACACCTGAGGAGCTGGGTATACCGCAAACTCCAGCTTGGACTTCTTGCCGTAGTCGACGGAGAGACGCTCCATCAGCAGAGAAGTGAAGCCAGAGCCGGTTCCTCCTCCAAATGAGTGGAAGATGAGGAATCCCTGGAGCCCCGTGCACTGATCCGCCTACAAGAAAGCAATTAATCTATTCAGTGTGACTGATGAAGCCGAAATTCTAAGTAATTACAGAAAAACCTTACCAGTTTTCGAATCCTGTCAAGAACTAGGTCAATGATCTCTTTGCCGATGGTGTAGTGACCACGAGCGTAATTGTTTGCTGCATCTTCCTTCCCAGTGATCAGCTGCTCGGGATGGAACAGCTGGCGGTAGGTTCCAGTACGGACCTCATCTGTCATTTAAAAACAAAAATGACAGCTCAATCACACTTTTGGAAATCCAATTAACGTCTGTTTTGCCTGAAGCTTGAAGGAACTCATTTGAAACTCACCGATCACGGTGGGCTCCAGGTCAACAAAGATGGCTCTGGGGACGTACTTCCCGGTGCCGGTCTCACTGAAGAAAGTGGTGAAGGAGTCGTCGTAGGCTCCGGTGGGCCTTGCGCCGGGCATGTGGCCGTCGGGCTGGATGTCGTGCTCCAGGCAGTACAGCTCCCAGCAGGTGTTGCCCATCTGGACGCCGGCCTGGCCCACGTGGATAGAGATACACTCGCGCTGCGGAGGGAGAGGAAGGTTCACATCTATTCATGGCTGAACCTCTCTGACCTGAATCAAATCTGATTCAGGGATGTTTCATGGTCCAACTTCTGCTGCAAAATGATCTCTGAGGTCATCGTGCAAACCAAAGAGACAATTCAGGTTTAGATCTAACCACCTTGCCGGACGGTTGTATGCCAACATTTGATAACCAGTGCTGCCCTCTGTTGGTCTGAGTTACGTTGTTCGATACACTCACACCGTTTCAGTGTTTTCACATCATTTGTTCCACATCCTGGTTTCTTTGTGCACATTTGCAGGTCCGGATATGGAAACTTCATGAGGGACAGAAGTGAACCTCCAGCAGGGCTGATTATAACGGTGCTGTCAGAGCGACTGTAGACCCCCCTCACGCCTCCACACTCAACTGCTTATTAAGGGGGATGAGGGCGGAGACTGCAGGAGCCAGCCAATGGGTACAGGCCTGAACAATTTTGGTTCTCATCATGTGGAAGTTTGTCCTGAGGTAGTTTCAGATGTGGTCCGTCCTGTTTGGCCGACTGATTGAGACGTGAATGTGCGGCAGAGAGCAGAAGGTTTGAAGATCGCTGAGGGTCGATTGTCCAGTCAAACAGGTTCAACGCAGCCGTCAGTCTGTCGGCAACACGTCCACGCTGCTGTCAGCTCTCACCTGAGAAGTTCAGCATCCCATGTCTGCTTAAAGACAGCAGAAAGGAGCCTGAAAGCTGCTGTCTGAGGTCTGAGACTTTTAAAGACAAACACAGACTGTGTGGTTCGTATTTTGATTTTCCGTGCTAAGTTATTTTCAAAGGTCTGTCGTCACTTGTGCATATTCGAGTTGGCTTCTGAATTCAGCATCAGATGATTTGTGATGCAGCGCTCACCACGATAACTGACGCTGTTAGCATGTAGAGTCACATGAAATCTCGGTTAACTGCTGCTAACAGTTAGCGGAATGATTTGAGTCTGCGCTGTGAGATCGAAAGAATCAGCTGTTTTCACAATAAAGTGCTGAATGAAAGTATTTTTACAGGCACTTTAGACAAATGGATGTGGAAGTTTAAAAGATTTTATTTAGTCATGTCAGATGAGGTTGAAGGAGCCGTTTTTACTCCACAGTTTTTTCCAGCTCTTCAGTTCCTCACCGCCTTTTTCCAAAGTTACTGAACACTTACCATCAGGATGCCTTTGAGGTCCTTTGTTGCAGAAGAAAACCAGAGATGAAACTAACACCTTCCTCAGGTCAGGTCCTTCGTGTCCTCTAGTCAAGCTGCAGGAGCTGGATGAGCTCTGTGTGGGGACACTGAGGGTCTCTCATCTGTGTCTGGGAGGCCACACCCCCCACCTGTGTGATGACACTATCAGCACCCACCCCGGCCTGGAGCTCTCTGCAACCCTCACCCCCCCCACCCCCAACACACACTTCCTGTCTTCCTTCAGAGCCTGGATGGAGAGGATGGAGGTCACAGCTGACCTCAATCGCTATGACGACCCGTCAGGATGCAGTGCAGTACTGAAGTTTGGTCATGTTGGGTGAATGTGGCTCAACAGCAGAAACGGAAAAACTCCTTCCTGTTTCATTTCGTTGTTATGAAAGAAGCAAAAATAAGAATCAAGAAGTTGAACCGCAGAATGAAAGTGAGCTCGTGTATCAGATTTCACTTCGGAGAATCACTTCTGAGTCCAAGTTCCCACTGCAGGAAGGTCTGTCGCAGAGAGGTCCTGCTCTTACTCTGAAAAGGTTTAACAGGAAGCCCGTCCTGCTCCTAGAAATAGCTGTCGCTCCTCCTCCTCCTGCAGCAGTTATAAAGCGTGAGACAGCGTGAGGACGTCAGTCACAGAGATTCTCATCACAGAGTCGCTGTGAGACCTGCAAGTCCAGACCCCCTTCAGAAAACCTATCGGCCTTCATCATGGTGAGTCTCCACCATCATCATCATTGTCCTCTTCACTGTTTCACGCAGCTGAAATCATGTTTATGTGCTTTACTGTGTGACTGCTTTCTGAGGAACTGGGCCACAGACTTCCTGTTGCATCAGAAACCCCTCCTGGCCGTTTGCGTTTTGAAATTTTGAAAACTTTCCATCAGTGTGAAACGTGGAAGAACATTCAGTCCGCGCTGGCAGCTGTTTGGCTCCAGCAGAGCTGAGCAGCTTCCAGACGCTCGCTGCTAATGTGAATTCCACATTTCTGCCTCCGCTGCCGATAAACTGCTGCATTCCTCAGCTGCGGCTCCCAGAAAAACACCAGAGGAAAAGAAAATCCGCACATGTGTTGTGACGTGTCAGAGCAGATCTTCACAGGTCTAATCCTCAGGTCAGGAGGTCGACTCTGGCCGCGATGAGGTGGGAAGATAAATAAAAAGAGTTGGCTTCAAAGGTGGAGCGACAAACACTTCCTGTTAGGCAACATGACAGCAGAGGGAGCGTCTTCCTGCCTAAACTCCACACGCCGGCATCTAGGTCGTCCCGTCAGCGCCGTCATCAGAAGGCACCCGTCAGGAAAAGAACTGTTCCTCGTGGACGAGAGTGAGAAACTCATTTTCTTTGGATAGTCAGACCGGGAGCACAGTCCTCTTTATGGCCAGGCGTGACGCACATTCAGGACCAGATTGAGGAAGCAGAAGTACTGCACAAACATTGCACTTCTTTGAGACAGCAGCAGCAGCAGAAGAAGACGAAGACGCTCTGCAGCTCCTGGTCTTACAGCCTGACTGTCAGAAACTGAAAATAGCTGCTGAGCTGGCTGCCATTCTTGGCACCCCTCCCCCGCCACTGTTACTGTGGGGGGAGGGGAGTCGAGGAGTCAACATTCACAACAAGCCTGAAGCACACAACATTTACCAACTTAGACTTCTGGGTATGGTAGTACCACAACTTGTAATAACTCTGCCCCTTTAGCTAACTTTTAAACTTTTATTCATAACTTTACTTTACAGTTTTAGCTAACATTGAGGTACTATTTTATACTGACGATCACCTTTTATTCGTGACCATGAGATAATGTTCTGTTAGCTGTTCATCTAATGAGTTATTTTTAGCTGCTTGTAACCAACTATGTTAAATTTTATACATTTCTTTTAGCTCACTAGCCTTCTTATGCAAAACGTTTTTCAATTCTACATGGTAACGATTCTTTTCATCCCAATTTTAATGACACTACAAATGGACATAATGACCAATCGCATCAGACATGGCCACTAAATATAAATTTATTACAGACAAATATGATGCAATCAAATAAAAATATACTAACAAAAAATATTGAATTGTGTTTTACAAAAATACTTTGATTAAATAAAAATGAAGTAAATAATTATGATATGAATAAAATGAATCAAAATACAAAGTAAAATGTTTACATTTGCACTGTAATAAGAAATGTCTCTATTTCTGCTGCATCAGGGATTAACGACAGTACTGATTGTTTCAAAGGGAATACAAACCAAAGAGTAGCTTGTGAGCATCAGAGTATCCATTCGTAATTTCATCTTGTAATCAGCTTCCATTTAAGTAACTCTTGGAGCCCTATGCTAACTATTTTAGCATCCAGTTGGTTAGTTTTATAAGCTGGGTTTATGTGGTGCACATATCATTTAGCCTGAGGAGTGTGTGTGTGTTGAAGTAAAGTAGGTCAGGCTCTCTGTCGCATATTCATCCAAACAGGACAGACCACATCTGAAACTCACTCAAGACAAACTTCCACATGATGAGCCCAAACTTGTTCCAGCCTCAGCAACTCTGCAGCCATTGGCTGGCTCCTACAGGCTCCGCCATCGCAGCTAGAAATACTTGAGCAGAGTGTGGAGGCGTGAGGGGGGTCTACAGTCGCTCTGACAGCACCGTTATAATCAGCCCTGCTGGAGGTTCACTTCTGTCCCTCATGATGTTTCCATATCCGGACCTGCAAATTTGGAAACACAAACCAGGTTGTGGAACAAATGATGTGAAAACTGTGAAACGGTGTGAGTGTATCGAGCAACGTGACTCAGACTGGCCGAGGGCAGCACAGGTCTTACGTGAGTCCCCTGGACGGGACTTGGACCCTCGGTGAGTCTCTTGGTTTCAGTCAGGGAACTTTGCTCAGAAGGTTCCTACACAACAGTGTGCTCACAGGTGATGCTCAGGCCTGTTCTTCAGCTGCTCCATCACAGTTGTGAGTCCGCCCCCTGCTTCCTGTCACTTTCTGGTGCTCAAAACTGGCTTAAGAGCTCAAATGTTGGCATACAACCGTCCGGCAAGGTGGTTAGCTCTAAACCTGAATTGTCTCTTTGGTTTGCACGATGACCTCAGAGATCATTTTGCAGCAAAAGTTGGACCATGAAACATCCCTGAATCAGATTTGATTCAGGTCAGAGAGGTTCAGCCATGAATAGATGTGAACCTTCCTCTCCCTCCGCAGCGCGAGTGTATCTCTATCCACGTGGGCCAGGCCGGCGTCCAGATGGGCAACACCTGCTGGGAGCTGTACTGCCTGGAGCACGACATCCAGCCCGACGGCCACATGCCCGGCGCAAGGCCCACCGGAGCCTACGACGACTCCTTCACCACTTTCTTCAGTGAGACCGGCACCGGGAAGTACGTCCCCAGAGCCATCTTTGTTGACCTGGAGCCCACCGTGATCGGTGAGTTTCAAATGAGTTCCTTCAAGCTTCAGGCAAAACAGACGAGAGCTGTTGGTGCAGTCATGAGATCTAGATTGAGATCAGAACACCATTAACTTTGAACTATCTCTTCTCCGTCTTTCAGACGAGGTTCGTACAGGTACGTACCGCCAGCTTTTCCACCCCGAGCAGCTGATCTCGGGAAAGGAGGATGCCGCCAACAACTACGCCCGGGGCCACTACACTGTCGGGAAGGAGCACATTGACTCCGTCCTCAACAGGGTCCGCAAACTGGTAAGAGAGGTTTAAAGGTGACGTTATTTGTTCTTAAGTTCTTCAGGTCCTCAAACAAGATCAAATCCTCAAGAACATTTTTTATTTCAAGAAATGAATATCAAGCTTTTTAAAAAATGAAGGCATGACTGTGTTTCAACATTACAATGTTCTTGCAGCTTTCTTAAATCTTAAATTCTGTCTTTCCTCGTTCAGGCTGACCAGTGCACCGGGCTGCAGGGTTTCCTGGTCTTTCACTCCTTCGGAGGAGGAACCGGTTCTGGCTTCACCTCTTTGCTGATGGAGCGCCTTTCTGTCGATTTTGGCAAGAAGTCCAAGCTGGAGTTTGCGATCTACCCAGCTCCTCAGGTGTCCACCGCCGTGGTGGAGCCCTACAACTCCATCCTGACCACGCACACCACCCTGGAGCACTCTGACTGCGCCTTCATGGTGGACAACGAGGCCATCTACGACATCTGCCGGAGGAACCTGGACATCGAGCGTCCGTCGTACACCAACCTGAACCGCCTCATCAGCCAGATCGTCTCCTCCATCACCGCCTCGTTGCGCTTCGACGGCGCCTTGAACGTGGACCTGACAGAGTTCCAGACCAACCTGGTGCCCTACCCGCGTATCCACTTCCCTCTGGCCACCTACGCCCCGGTGATCTCAGCAGAGAAGGCCTACCACGAGCAGCTCACCGTGGTCGAAATAACCAACGCCTGCTTTGAGCCCGCCAATCAGATGGTGAAGTGCGACCCTCGGCACGGCAAGTACATGGCCTGCTGCCTGCTGTACCGCGGCAACGTGGTGCCCAAAGATGTCAACGTGGCCATCGGTAACATCAAAACCAAGCGCTCCATCCAATTTGTGGACTGGTGTCCCACTGGCTTCAAGGTGGGCATCAACTACCAGCCTCCTACCGCGGTCCCTGGAGGAGACCTGGCCAAGGTGGAGAGGGCCGTGTGCATGCTGAGCAACACCACCGCCATCGCCGAGGCCTGGGCTCGACTGGACCACAAGTTCGACCTGATGTACGCCAAGAGGGCCTTCGTCCACTGGTACGTCGGAGAGGGGATGGAGGAGGGAGAGTTCTCAGAGGCCAGAGAGGACATGGCTGCCCTGGAGAAGGATTACGAAGAGGTCGGCATCGACACCTTGGAAGGCGAAGAAGACGGGGAGGAGTATTAAAAATATTTTCCCAAATGGTTCGGTTCTGTCGGGGTGGAATGTTTGATGTTGTTAAGTGTTTGCCGGGGGGGCGCCGTCAGTATTACTGTGCAGTCTAAGAACGAACACTAATGTTCCCGCCGAGCTACTTTTTGCTGAAGCTCAATTCCTTGTTGTCTTGAAAAATGACTCTCTGAATGGAGAGGATGTGCCGTCTTTTCTAAATAAAGCTGTTTAACCCCACCTGTGTTCAACAAACCTTTATTTAAAACTGTTTTACCTTTATGATTACTGGTTTTCAGCAGTTTATGGCTAAATTACTTGATCAACGGAGCAAAAGATATTTGTTGGACCAGATCCTCACGTTTCAGTCGACCAGTTGTCATAGCAACAAGTCCTCAAAACTAACCTGTTAAAATGCATCTTGTTGACAGTTAGCTGCATCATGACCAAGATGTTTTATCACAATCAGGAAGTAACTTAATTAAATACATTTTCATGCCTTCCTCTAATGAATCATTTTCCTTTTACTTTTTTAATTTTGCAATTTAAGTCAGTTTCATTGTTGGAAATGTAGGAACCAGTGTTTTTGGTCCTTGACTCATCCTAAAACCTAAAGCAGATCATGTGTATCCATTCCTCATTTTCTTAATCTAGGGCTGAATATCTGCATCGGACTCGAGTTGTTTCGGGATTCAGCTTAACTTTCACTCTTGGGACAAGGACAAACTATTTTGTTCACATCCTGAAGTAATAAAAAAACAAAAACCAAGAGCCTGTCTGAAGCAACAGCTGGTCTTCATTTTGATGAATGTAGCTTTTATTTTGAAAGTTTTCAGGGGGGGGCGGGGTTCCTTTATATTTTAGCTCAGCTGACAGTGAGATGCACATATCAGCCACTAGATGGGGTCCTCATCATGGAGAGTTTGTGTCCAGAAGTCCAGAACCCATTTTCCAGTTTAGTGCTTCACATTCCAGTCATTAATGAATTCATCCATCATAATGTCTGCATTTAATTTGTCCTTTTTAATGAAAATTTGCACTTTTTCTTTCCTCTCCGTGGCCCAGATCAGATTTTGTTTTTATGTAAAGCCAGAAAAAACACAAACATGTATGGCTGCTTGCTAACTTGACCTGTCCATCACTCTTCACAGGAATGTAGAGCTGATCCAGGAGCCGTCGGAGGCCTAATCGTCATCGCACCGGGTATTTGCTCTGAGTGTGAACGTCTTCATAATCCTCAAACGATCCTGGCATCCTCCCGCACCTGAAGCCCCGTCCCCCGGACCGATGATCGCTCTTCTAACACCCCCTCAGCGTCTTTTTGTGGGAAGGAGAGATGATTTTGCGGTAGACAGATAATGGGGATCTTTTTCAAGTGTTCCATCGCCTCCCCTCGGTGGTCCGGATTACTTTTCTGTCACATCTTCCTCTGTGGTGAGTCTGCAAACTGTTTCTTCCTTCCTTCCTTCCTTACTTCCTTCCTTCCTTCCGTTTCTTTCTCTCTCAGGAGCGCCCCCTCCTGTTGCCACTTCGTTTCTGGGAGCTCTTAGTGTTGTCAGTACGGAACACTGTCCACCTTTCAGACTTCAGACTTCTGGCCCACATGGATTTGTTTGCTGACTCTGGTTTTGACCCTTTTGAGTTTTTGGCACCAAACGTCACGCCTAAAATGACAGAAACCATCTTCAGGAAACATTTGTTGGACCAAAATTTGAGTTTTTAGTTTGAACCGTTTGCTATCATGGGGCATATCATGTCTTATGAGCTATACTGCAGCCCGCCACCAGGGGGCCATTGGATGTTTTGACTTTCTTATAGTCATGGTCACAAACTCATCCGTCTTCTCACACTGTTGTGTCTCTTCTGATCGAATACACAGACTGAGAAGATAATCTGGATAAATGACACCAGCCGTGATGGAGAGAATCCTTCCTACAAACTTCCTGATATTAAATCAGCACCGTAATGGCATTAAAAACAGTTTCAGCTCCCCCGATGCGACGCTTGTTGGCCTTGTCCTATTTAAATTAATCCAGTTCATTGATTCAAGAGCTACGATTGCTAGCGGAGAATGCTAATTTAATGCAAGCAAGTGACTGAAAGATTTGAGCTCAGAAACAACAAACTTTAATCCCTTTCACTTAGTCAGTTGTTTGAATGACAGGGAGATTAGCTGCTGCGTGGAACCTTCAAATGGACAAAATAATCAGTGTTAATTCAAAATCCACTGATTTCTTTGCAAAACAAATGACGTTCTAACACCCAGCAGGTCTCGGATCAGACAACTGAAATAAAAGCGAGATGTTAAGGAGCGCTAACATGCTGCTCAGTGGCAGTGTTAGCATTAGCTAGCAATTAGCTTACTGATCTACCTGCAGCACAGAAACAGCAAATAAATCCTTTAAATATTTGGCATTAAAATCATGTTTTCTCCAGAGGCGGGGCTTCATACTAAACTGCTCTTGTTAGCATGTAGCAGCACTAGCTAGCATATCTGGTGTCCAATTATGTTTTAAAATGTAGGTAGTTCGTGTGTGACAGCCTATTTAGCATAAAAATGCGTTGATTGGCTAGCTGCGACGCATGTTTCCATCACTTACATTTCTGTAACTGAACAAATGATACTGAAACATGGGAAAATCAAATATTACTATGAAGTAATACCTGATCCCACGATGCCTCAGTGAAGCATAACTATGCGGTAGAAATGTTTTGGAAGTATTTGTCATAATTTCTTTCACTGTCGCGCGTCTGAAACTGTGATTATTGACGAGGGAAAACCTGCCTGTCCAAACCAAGAGCCTGATGAAAAATCAAACGGATATTCTGATTGATTATCTGGAGCGCTTCGTCTGGGGTCTCACCGGCTCTCTGCCTGCTTCATGATGGTCGGATCAGTAATCAGTGATAATCTGACGTGGATTACAAGGTGAAAGTCATCTGGGCCGCTGCGATAACGGCTGAGCTGCACTGAGGCTGGATGGATGCAGCCTCCACATGAGGAACACGTGACGCACTGCAGGACCCCCAGACGAGAAAACAGGCTGTTTGTGCTGGAAGTTGTTGATGGAGAAGGAGTGATTAAATTCAAACACTTCCTCCACGACGATTTTAAAGAGACGAGCGTCTAATTACTGACAGACGTGAAACTGTCAATCAGTACAGATACTGATGATGATTCCGCATCGACCTGCAGGCCTGTGAGACGTTTTCACTCCCTAAATCCATTCCGACTGAGAAACGCCGCACTGCTGACAACAAACAGGAAGATGTGACTCTGACTGAAGGTCAACAAGTAAAATTCTCTGTCCCCCGAGGTGAATTTTTACCGTGTTTTTAATGTCAGAGGGCTGCAGAACCTCCAGACAGGACTATTCTTCACCTTCAGCTTTCACTGCTGCACAGCGACAGGGTGGAAGTTTGAAGAAAATACAGAAAATAATCACCTTAATTCACGGCTTCTGTGCCCCAGACAAACAGAACAAAAACATCCCGACGTTGTCAAGAAATGTGTCCAAAGAAAAGAATGACCTTCAAAACCAAATATTTCGTTATCCAAGACTCAAAATCTAAATTGTTGGAGGGAATTTTACAATTTCAATTTTGATATTTGTGGTCTGCTGCTCAAATGAGATGAGAGGGTTTATTTGACATAATATACAGAGATAATAATCCAATGATGAATTAAAACTGCTTTTCAGAGATGGGCAGTGGTGCTGCAGAGGATGTCTGAAGATAGGAGATGAGTGCTGCTCTACATGAAGCACTAACGAGTCACAAACATTCCTTCATCACTTTATTCCATCGTGTACAAAGTACAAACGCTGATCATCAGTACAGGATGTGACAACAGAAACACGACTTGTATCAAAACGTTTAAGTGGCGTCGAACACACAGAAATGCAGAGCCGTTTCTGCTGGATGTGGTGATAAATTTAAAATGCTGCTCACAGATGTCAAACTGCGGGACGAGCTTTGGGATTTAGCTCCTCCCCTCTCTAAAACGGCAGCGTGTCCAGGAATAACTTATCCACCACGGCCGGCGGCGGCACCAGGTCCTCCAGCTTCAGGTAGAAGATCCTCTGCAGGCCCCGGACGCACAGCCGGCGCAGCTCCCGCAGCCTCTCCAGCAGGGCGGACAGCCGGCCGCCGGACACCTCCTTCACACAGCCGACCAGCCGCTTGTGCAGCTCCTCCACACGGCCGGGCGCCTCCAGGCCGAGTCGCTCTGCAGCCCCACAGTCACAGAGGGCGTCAGGCGTCCGTCTCTCTGTCAGTCTGTCAGTCTGACCGACTGTCTGTCAGTCTGACCGACTGTCTGTCAGTCTGTCTGTCTGTCTGACCGACTGTCTGACTGTCAGTCTGACCGACTGTCTGACTGTCAGTCTGTCTGTCTGTCTGTCCGACTGTCTGTCTGTCTGTCTGTCTGTCCGACTGTCTGTCTGTCTGTCTGTCTGACCGACTGTCTGTATGTCTGTCAGTCTGATCGACTGTCTGACTGTCAGTCTGACCGACTGTCCGACTGTCTGTATGTCTGTCAGTCTGACCGACTGTCCGACTGTCTGTCTGTCTGTCAGTCTGCCCGACTGTCTGTCTGTCTGTCAGTCTGCCCGACTGTCTGTCTGTCTGTCAGTCTGCCCGACTGTCTGTCTGTCTGTCAGTCTGCCCGACTGTCTGTCTGTCTGTCAGTCTGCCCGACTGTCTGTCTGTCTGTCAGTCTGCCCGACTGTCTGTCTGTCTGTCAGTCTGCCCGACTGTCTGTCTGTCTGTCAGTCTGCCCGACTGTCTGTCTGTCTGTCAGTCTGCCCGACTGTCTGTCTGTCTGTCAGTCTGCCCGACTGTCTGTCTGTCTGTCAGTCTGCCCGACTGTCTGTCTGTCTGTCAGTCTGCCCGACTGTCTGTCTGTCTGTCAGTCTGCCCGACTGTCTGTCTGTCTGTCAGTCTGCCCGACTGTCTGTCTGTCTGTCAGTCTGCCCGACTGTCTGTCTGTCTGTCAGTCTGCCCGACTGTCTGTCTGTCTGTCAGTCTGCCCGACTGTCTGTCTGTCTGTCAGTCTGCCCGACTGTCTGTCTGTCTGTCAGTCTGCCCGACTGTCTGTCTGTCTGTCAGTCTGCCCGACTGTCTGTCTGTCTGTCAGTCTGCCCGACTGTCTGTCTGTCTGTCAGTCTGCCCGACTGTCTGTCTGTCTGTCAGTCTGCCCGACTGTCTGTCTGTCTGTCAGTCTGCCCGACTGTCTGTCTGTCTGTCAGTCTGCCCGACTGTCTGTCTGTCTGTCAGTCTGCCCGACTGTCTGTCTGTCTGTCAGTCTGCCCGACTGTCTGTCTGTCTGTCAGTCTGCCCGACTGTCTGTCTGTCTGTCAGTCTGCCCGACTGTCTGTCTGTCTGTCAGTCTGCCCGACTGTCTGTCTGTCTGTCAGTCTGCCCGACTGTCTGTCTGTCTGTCAGTCTGCCCGACTGTCTGTCTGTCTGTCAGTCTGCCCGACTGTCTGTCTGTCTGTCAGTCTGCCCGACTGTCTGTCTGTCTGTCTGTCTGTCCGTCTGTCTAATCTCTTTGGCCAACACTACATTTATTGTCTGTAACTTTGCTAACATATTAAAATCATTGATTTATCACTTTTTTCCAGTATTTCAAATTAGTTTGTGTAAATATCCATTGACTCACCATAATTAGCTAAATGTTGTTAAAAAATAAGCATCGTGCTGGTTTGTCTAAACAGATTGTTTAAATAAATCGATGGTTGAATCAGTTTGCTGAATGTATTTTCCTTTTCGCTAACATCATCACCATTTCAGCTACCTCAGCAAATTATTTCAGCAAACTATTTAAACAAACCAGCTCAATGATTATTTTTTTAACTATTTCAAGCCGACTGGTTAGTTTAGAATTTGATCTGTTATCAATAAAAAAAGTGTAATTATTTCCACTTTTCATTAGCCCACAAGACAAGTTGTAACTCTTATTTCTTGATGACTTTGTCCAGAAATGAGCCAAAACGTGGAATATTTTCTCACCGGTCAGCAGGGCGAGGCTGCAGACGCAGGAGAAGGTGGACAGGTCCAGGTTCATCCTCTGCAGGCTGCTGGAGAACTCGAAGATGCTGTCGACCCAGTCCCCGAAGCCTCGCAGGCACCGGAGCCGGGGCCACACCGAGCCGTCGCAGAACACCAGCCTCCCCTCCTCTGGGCAGGACCTGGTACAGAGAACATCTGAAGCCTCAGGTTCATCTGGGCCTCAGCGGCCGCCGACGCCCTCCTCACCTGTAGGACAGCCGTAAAACAAAGAGCTCCAGGAAGGAGGAGTAGAAGAGGAGGTCCTGGTCATGTTTGGGCAGGGAGCTGAAGCCCGGGACCTTCTGTGCCCAGCCTCGGATCACCTCCATGGACCTGGTGAGGAGCTCATAGAACTGTTGCACGTGCTGAGCGTCGTCCTCGGGCGGGCTGTCCTTCACCTGGGAAGGTGGGATTAAACTAATAAACACTCTGTGTGTGTCACAGCCAGGAGGCCACGCCCACATTCTTACCTTCATGTCCAGGACAGGAGGTGGAGGGTTCGATTCCACGTGCGCCCTGATCAGGGCACTCAGGAGGGCGCTGACGGGCGACGGCGGGTCCTGGAGTGCTCTGGGTTTGGACGGCAGGCGACCCCTGCGACCTTTGAGGCTGTCTGTCCTCACCACTGCAGTGCGACAAACAGACGGTCAGGCGGTGGGACTCGATCCCGGAGCCGCCTCTCAGGTTCAGGTCCGGCTCAGGTTACCTTCTCGGACCATCCCCACCGCCAGGCACTTCTGGAAGCGGCAGTACTGACAGCGGTTCCTCCGCCGTTTGTCCACCAGGCAGCTGTTAGCAGCTACACACACGTACTTGGCGTTTTTCTGCACGGTGCGCTGCAGCGAGAGAAGAGGAGAGTTTGTCATCCAGCTGAGCCGCCCTCCTCTCGCCTCCCTTCTACCTCCATGCTGAGCAAATACTAAAGGAACATTTCACTCCAAAAACCAAAAGATTTGCCTCAACGCTGAGTCCTTCCTTTTGTTTTTTAGGATGAAATCATCCCCGTGCTGAGCAGGAGAGTGTAAATATACAGAAATAACATCTTGTCTGATTGTTTTTGCATGTTGTTTACAGTAATTGTCACAGATTTTCATAGAGATGCTGAATCTCATCTGTTCTACAGCTGTCTCCATCTGGTGTGTTTCTGCAATAACATTTTGATTAGAAATACTATTATTTCAGTCTTTGAAAAAGTTAGAAAAAGGAAACTCTGAATTACTGTGAGATTTATTTGGATTAACCCCCACGATTATTAATTGAAATTTTTAACATTTTGTTATTAATGTTTTATTCCCTCATTTACATGAAGGAATGTGCAAACATTCTGAGGTAAAGTTCCCACAAAGTTCTGAGGCTGAGCCTGAACTCATCAGGGTCGTCCGAATGCTCAGCAGCACTCCGAACGCGCGGGGCAGTCTGGGTAAACACCGGCTCGTGGTCGGTCATAATGTGGAGACCGACCCCCGGGACCTCTCCCGGAGGATATCATTTTAATTCATTTTACTTAATTATCACTAAACTCACTAAACGTCTTTTTTATTCAACCCCTGGAATTTAAACTTTGAAATTTAAACTTCCTTTAAGTATCCCAGCAGGCATTTCGGTCAGGGTGAGACACCTTGAAGAAGCCCTTGCAGCCCTCGCAGGTGCGCACGCCGTAGTGCTGGCACGCCGCGTTGTCCCCGCACACCGCGCACAGCCCCTCCGCGCTCAGCGCTCCTCGGCCGGCCTGGTAGTCCACAAAGGCGCGTCCGTGCAGCTGCAGCGGGTGGGGGAACCCGGCGGGGCCCAGCACCATCGGGCCGCCCGGCGGCTGCGCTCCGCCCTGCGCGTGGC
>KV751409.1:612355-624271 GCA_001698575.1 Mola mola
ATTACATATTTTTATATTAAATACATTTAGAATAATTGTAATTCATTTGCTTTCAATTATGAGATTCCAAAGAGTTTTACCACTGTAAAAAGTTCAGATACCGTGTGACTGTTGACAGTAACACAAATGTTGGTGTGGTGATGAAGGTGTCTCCTCTTCACTTGTTTGTTTCTAAGATAATCAATGAAGGCGAGCAAACGCAAATCAAATCAATGAATCATTTGTTTCTGTCTGTTAATATCTGTATTAAAAACATAAAGTAGCGTAGCTTTATGAACCTTTAAATGATAAATTAACGATGCAGCGCACACATGCTCGTCAGATCCATGACAGATTAACGAGATCTCCTCTGGGTTTGAATCAGCTGATCAGAATGTGTGATCACATGACCCCACGCTGCTTATAATGTTTCAGACCACCCGCAGGAAATGTCACATGAGCATTGCGTGTGTGTGTTCCGTCAGGCTCACGTCGCAGCCGAAGCGGAGCTGAAGGTTCCCTTCGCTGATGAGCTGCCCTCGCGGCAGGCGCAGCTCACCGTGCTGGAGAACACCCCGGAGTTTGACGTCTTGGTTGTTGGGGGAGGGGCCACGGGCGTAGGATGTGCCTTAGACGCTGTCACTCGCAGTAAGTTTACCCTCAGGTCCTCATACTGTAAGTACGTCTGCAGGGCCCTCTGATATATCCTCGGCGTGTCCGACAGACCTCAGGACCGCCCTGGTGGAGCGCAGCGACTTCTCCTCGGGGACGAGCAGCCGCAGCACCAAGCTGATCCACGGCGGCGTGCGCTACCTGCAGAAGGCCATCATGCAGCTGGACTATGAGCAGGTGCCGCCTCCTCCTCCGTCTCTTTTCCTCTGCCCCTTCTCCTCCTCTTCTCCATCTCCTCCATCGCTGCTCTCTGGGCTCACTCTGTCTCTCTGTCTCTATGGCAACAGTACATGATGGTGAAAGAAGCCCTGCACGAGCGAGCCAACCTCCTGGAGATCGCACCGCACCTGTCGGCGCCGTTACCCATCATGCTCCCTGTGTACAAGTGAGTCTCAGCAACAGTCAGGTGATTTCTGTCGGCCGGATTCTGGCTCTGACGACCGTCTGTGGTCCCGTCCAAGATGGTGGCAGCTGCCGTATTACTGGGCGGGCATCAAGCTGTACGACCTGGTGGCCGGGATCCAGAGCCTGAAGAGCAGCTACATGCTCAGCAAGACCCGGGCGCTGGAGCTGTTCCCCATGCTGAAGAAGGACAAGCTGGTGGGCGCCATCGTCTACTACGACGGTCAGTCATCTGTTGGTCTGTACGCATCCCTGTGTTTCCTGTAAACAGCCCAGTCAGCACCTGTTGTCACGTGACCGCACTGAACGTGTCGAGGAGGTCTGCACCAACTCATCAATCAATCAGTTCAATTATTGATTAAGAGAGACCCAGCATTTACTTTCGGTCCTCTGACATGACGCTTTAAAGATCTCAGTGTGGATGAGTGCTGTCTGTCTCCATGGTTGCCCTGCAGCGTTGTCAGTGAAGATTGTGTCTTATTTCAACACGTCAGCTGCAGCTGAGCGTCATGTGGAGGAGGCTCGTCGTTATCGTAGCCAATCAGACCACCTGATCAGATGACAAATCAGGCTGTCGTATGATGGAGCTTCACATTAGTGCCCTTGAATATTCCATTCATTACATGGAAAATCACATATTTTAGCATTTCTAAATATTTATTCTCTTATGTTGAGATGTCTCGTATTTCATGAGCTGTAGATCATAATTATCAACACTGAAATAGTAAAAACATTTTAGCTTATTAGAATATATAAAATAATTTGTTCTTAAATAACTGAAAAATCCCAATATTCTAATTTTTGGATGACTAGTACCTAAATACAGCTGAAATGTGTGGACGCAAACGTAAACCATATGATAGTGACACTGGGGTGTCATCATCGTCATCATTCAGCAGCCACGTT
Organism: Mola mola; assembly: GCA_001698575.1. NCBI lineage: Eukaryota > Metazoa > Chordata > Actinopteri > Tetraodontiformes > Molidae > Mola > Mola mola. The sequence goes on from KV751409.1 coordinate 614,315, forward strand.
GCAGCGTCCAGTAGATGTGCGACAGCCACATTTCAGACGGTCAGTCACAGATAATCGGCCGTGTGGCTGACAGCCGCAGAACCAACCAGTAAAACCCTTAACGAATGGGGGTCTTTGTGTCTTCGCTGCTCCTGAACATGTGGAGCTGTCGGATTCTGTGCTGCAGCTAACAAACCACGCTGTGTGGCCGCTAAGAGAGGTTTCACGTGAAACTGCAGGTTGTGATTGTTGTGCTTCTGAAAGCACAGACCGAATCTTCAGCAGCAGTTATAAAGTCCTCTCAGCGGTAAATGGGTACGTGGATGCTGTGTTTGATTTCGCCTCCCCCCTCTGCTCTGAGGGGGTGTGGGGGTCTTTTCCCAAATTCTCCCGTCTGGAGGAATCATGCCCGTGACATTTGGAAATGTGACCTTCTGTCCTGGTGCTGCGGAGCGCCGGAGACGACAGAGCGACTGTCTGTTGCCATTGCCGTCTCGCTGACGGACCTAGAGCGAGACTGTCGGCTTTAACGCAAGACATGCAGCATCTAGAAGTTGTTACGGTCATTGGTCTCAACAGTCAGAACAAACATAGATGCATCCTGTCGCCAGGCAGATTGGATGAGTCCTTCCTCTCTGTGTCCTTCAGGTCAGCACAATGACGCTCGCATGAACCTCGCCATCGGCCTCACTGCCGCTCGCTACGGCGCCACCGTCGCCAACTACACCGAGGTGATCCGCCTGCTGAAGACAAGCGACCCGCAGACCGGCAAGGAGAAGGTGTGCGGCGCCCGCTGCAGAGACGTCATCACAGGTGGGTGTGAGTGCAGGCCATCAGCTGAAGGAAACATCTGGATCACCCCCTGGTAGCTGGTTCCAGTCAAGCTCACAAACCCCACCCTCTCTCAGTTAGCTAAACTGACTCACGCCAAATAAAACGTTGATGTCTGGTTCTTATCATGCGGACATATGTTCAGATGTTCAGCAAGTGCTGCCATCTTGGTCACCAGCACAAGATGGCAGCGCTTGCAACAACCATCTTTGTTTAGGTTGATAGTTTAAACCAGTGAGTACTTTGTATGACTTGTAGAGCTGAGTAGACTCTGTTACTGTCTCATCATCATCATCATCATCATCCTCCTCACAGGAAAGGAGTTTGATGTGAAGGCCAAGTGTGTGATCAATGCCACGGGTCCCTTCACCGACTCGCTGAGGAAGATGGACAATCAGAAGAGCCAAAACATCTGCCAGCCCAGTGCTGGCGTTCACATCGTCATCCCTGGCTACTACAGGTACACACACACACACACACATACACACACACATACACGAGTCTCTCGAGATGTCTGGATTGTGTGAACAGTGTTTTCTCATTTTTATGTGTAAATTCTAAGCTGGTTAAGCCACACACACACAAAGCTTTTGTTAAAGTTCATTGAAGCGTATGGAGAGGAACCCGAGGGAGCGCGAGCCCTTTGAGCGGCGCCATAAATGCCAGCAGGTCATTGTCCTCCTCCACCTGACTTTTCTTCTCGCCTCTTCTTCCCTTCTTTCTTTGTTTTTCTAAAATTTCTGGAATTCTTCTGCTCATATCCTGACACTTCCTGTCAGTCCGGACAACATGGGTCTGCTCGATCCGGCGACGAGCGACGGTCGTGTCATCTTCTTCCTGCCCTGGGAGAAGATGACCATTGCCGGGACAACTGACTCACCCACCAGCGTGACAGCACACCCCATCCCGGGGGAGGACGACATCAACTTCATCCTGACGGAGGTCCGCAACTACCTGAGCCCCGACGTGGAAGGTACAGACGCTGCTGCCTGTCATAATTTATATGATTCATTTTTATTTAAAATAAGGTTTGTCCTCTAATCTGGAAAATTAACTCCAGATCGGGTGTTACTGAGAAAGACGGTAAGTGACATCACAATATCCTCTCCCTGTGTGTTTGCTGATGATGCTTCTTTATACTCTGTGGGATTCTGTTATTATTTTAAAACTTCTGAGTAAAAACAAAAAAACTGGAGGGAAATTGATCATGTGACGTTTTCTTGGCTTTATGAGACAGAACCAAATAGACTAACTGGAAAAGTTTAGAACCAGCAGGCAAAGGAGAAATTTTAAAGAACAATCCTACTTTTATTAAATTTCTAACATCTCGTCCGTGAACCAGTAGCCAGTTATAAACAAAGACTTTAATAATACTTACAGGTCCATGATACCCATCAGGGTTCTGTTCCGCATTGTGAACAAAAAGTACAGTTCTGCCTCTTTGTGTTTTTGTGTGTGTGTGTGTGTACAGTGCGCCGAGGAGACGTCCTGGCAGCGTGGAGCGGGATCCGCCCCCTGGTCACTGACCCAAACTCCAAAGACACCCAGTCCATCTGCAGGAACCACATCGTCAGCATCAGCGACACCGGGCTGGTTACCATCGCCGGTTAGTCATAGAGAGTGCGCGCGTGTGTGTCTGTGTGTGTGTGTGCGTGCATGCGTGTGTTTGTCTCACGGAGACAAAAACTGTCTGTGTGTTCAGGTGGGAAGTGGACCACCTACAGGTCCATGGCTGAGGAGACCCTTGATGCAGCCATCAAAGACCACAGCCTCTCAGCTGGTGCCTGTAAGACTGTAGGCCTGATGCTGGAGGGGGCCAAGGGCTGGACACCGACCCTCCACATCCGCCTGGTGCAGGACTACGGCCTGGAGAACGAGGTGAGAACCGCCCATCTGGGCCGCCGACCAGACTGAACTGCCTCAGACATTTTAATTCAGGAAGTGAGAAGAGTGATGACATCTTTATACATGAGAATCTATGAAAAACAGCTGTTCTTTCTCTTCCTGGCAGACAAATTTTACACTAAATTCAAATGTCGGGAGGTGGAAAGTTCATGATCCATCGACAAGTCATGATGTCTCTGAAGTCCATCATGGGTTTAGTTTTCCTGATGTTGAGGCTCAGGTTGTTGTATTTGCTCCGCTGTGTGAGAACCGTTACCTGGTTCAGGTGGGCCTGCTCGTCATCGTTGGTTACCAACAGTGTTGTCTGTAAACTTAAGACGAAGGTGGAGCTGTTGGTTGTTGTGCAGTTGTGGGTAGAGATGTTGTACGGCAGGAGACGCAGAATGGTCCTCAGGCCATGTCGGGTCAATTGTAGTATTTATGATTGGCAGAAAAACCTTCTTTCTGATGGTCACAAGTGTTTCTTGATCATATGTGATCAAGCCTGATCAGATGGGTTTGGCAGTTAGAGGCATCCTTTTGTTTCCTGTACTGTAAGTAATTAACAGGCTCTGTGCTGCAACACATGAAGCTTTCAGCACGATTCTTTGTTTTTGGTGTTAGCCGTTGCCTTCTTCTCATTTATGTTTTCGAAAACAGTCTTCCTGTAACAGTAGGTCGAGTCCGAGCCACGTTTTGGTGCAAGTCTTCTTGCACAATTCCTTGTGGGCTGCTGGGCTGATCCTAATCATATGGCACCCTCTTGTCCTCTTGTCTGGACAGCAAGGTCATATCCTCGATCTCTGCCATGAGCATCTCTTTCGGTTTCGAGATGATGCTGTTGACGGTGTGTACAGGCACTCCAGCTGACCGATCTTTCAGAATTTGGTTCACCAGTTCTGTCACCCAAACATTGCACAGGCTGTCCCATTCTTCATCTGGGTGTGCCGTGGCCTCTCGTGAACCATCACCGGACTCGTCACTGTCTCAGTACTAGAAGCTGGTTCTTCTGTTGACACAGGTCTAGAAGCAGCCAACTCTGTGAGATTCTGGCAGATTTTCCTCAGCTGTCTCCATCTTCTTCAAAGCGGCATCCATGGCCCTCCTGCCCTCAGGCCTGCTGGTTGAGCCAGTTCCACATCCTCTTCATGAAAAAGTTCACCTCAGTCTGAATCTCAGTCTTAAAATGCTCTGTCTGTTCTTTGGGTCTTGAATGGTGGAATACGACGTCACCCAGGTGCTTGTAGGTCGGTTCTTGTTTGCTTGTCTTAATGTCACTGGCAGTTCTGTCATAGAGACACACCTCACCTGTGTCCCTATGTTTGTCCTGATCTTCTTCCAGTGGGATCATGGCTTGATTGAAACCACTTCAAGCTACACAGATACTCTGGAGGTCCAAAAGTGCCAAAATCAAATTAAAGAGATGAATAAAAGGCTGATTAAATAAACTAAATGTTTAAATCTACTTACTTTTTCCTTTTGTCTGTTTTGTTTCATGAGGATATTAGCATACATGTCTATGCATTATTTTTTCTTTACCTTTTTCCTACGCTTATTTATTTCTGTATTTCTTTTTCTCTTGTTGTATTTTTAAGTTTGAATGGTATTTGAAAAGATGAATCTACAAAAAAATTGATAAAATTAGGAATATTTGAGTGTTTGAAAGGTGTTTCTAGTTCAAAATATGAATGAACAGTGAAGAGTTGAAAAACATTGAAGATTTAGAAATTCTCCATAAGAAATAAACAAGGGAAATTTCCCAGAAAAAGAAGAATATTTCAAAAAGGTTTAAAGGTAGAGAGAGGAAAAATACACACCATTATCAAGAGCTGAACAGTTCTATAGCTGGTTTCAACAGGCAAAAGGATGTAGTCCACCAAAAAGGCAGCATAAGAAAAATAATATACTGTATAAACCTCAAATATCAAAGACCTTAGTTTAATCAGAGGTTTTTTTGGAGATAAAAACAGACTCTTCCTCAGATCTGACATTAAAGCTGCTGCTGTAACCAGCTGACATTTCTGGACTCTCCGTGAAACAGTTTATCTGCACCATCAGCTACACGTCACGTGTCCAGCAACGAGGCTGCGATTGTTCGTTGGAGCCAGCGCAGTTCCCTTTCATGTACTCAGGCCTCATTTGAGGCGTTCACTGATCTCTGGATTGTTCGGAAAGGTCAGTGTTGATGTTTGGACAGTGTTTGACCTTTCACGTGTTCGGCAGGCCAGGCAACAGAGTGGAATGCAGCCGGATGGCTCAGCGGCAGCGCAGCTCTACCAGGAAGCCTTTAAAGTGACCTGATTTTGTTTCAGATAGAGGAGTTCTTTCTCCAATTAAACATCAATAAATAAAGGTTATAGTTACAGCTGTTAATTTAGGGCTTCAGAGAGTTCTAAGAGGTTTAAATGACAAACCACAGTATGTTCTCTACAGCCCTGTATGAGTTATACTCCCTGGGATACTGGGACAGATCAATAGTTACTGTTCTGTAAAAAGAAAAATGTTGCTTGAGAATTCATATCAATAAAAAAAAATCCCATATTAAAATGCATTATTTCATTGGCCATCAGATTTTAAAACATCACACAACATGTTCTGCTGCTAGCTAACATTCCAATGTGACAGGCGACAGAATCAGTCAAGGCTTTGAGTCTGTTTGTGCTTCAAAAATGACCAAACAAGTAGAGCTGTCACGATTGGTCAGAAGCTCAGTTACATGCACACATTTTTCAATAGCTTGTAGATTTAAGGTGAGGCTTTCCAATGGGATGTGATTTAACTTGTTCTGGTGTTTACGTGGGATGTGATTTAACATGTTCTGGTGTCTATATGTGCTGATGCAGCACATCAAAACAGCGGTGTGGTGTGAGCATCCCACTGAAAAATATAGGACAGGAAGTCATCAAAATCTGCTTGTAGAGCCGCCTGCCTCAAAGATGAAGTGATTTTGCGTGTCAGGGTTCACTGTGACATCAAAAAACACATTTACATGGATTTATCCTCTACTTCTGATCGTCTTGGGTGGTGGTTATGGATTTTGTTCTGGTATCCCGTGTGCAGGTCGCTCAGCATCTGGCCTCCACATACGGAGGGAAGGCGTTTGACGTGGCCAAGATGGCCCAGGTCACTGGGCAGAGGTGGCCTATTGTGGGGAAGCGACTGGTGTCCGAGTTCCCGTACATCGAGGCTGAGGTGAGCCGGCGTCCGCAATGACACTGAACAGCCTTCGCAGCTCTGAGTTCAAGCTTACAAACATCTTTCATTTCTCAGGTGCTGTATGCGATAAAGGAGTACGCCTGCACCGCCATCGACATCATCGCCCGGCGAACACGTTTGGGCTTCCTGAATGTGCAGGCAGCCGACGAGGCGCTGCCACGCATCGTGCAGATCATGGGCAAGGAGCTGGACTGGAGCCAGGAGCGGAGGACGGTACGAGTCCAGCTCAGATAGCCCGTTCAGACCTGGTCCTGAGCTCTAACCTTTCAGAAAGAACTTCAAGTAATATTTGATGAATTTACCAGTTCAAATGTGAGGAATTAATGACACACAAGAGTGTGGTGATGTTCTGTTTTCTAGTCCAGTCAGCTGATTGTTCATTAACCTACCTGAGCAGGTCAGAGGGCCTGAACGCGTCATGGAATCCTGCAACTTTGTGTCTCTCCCACATTTACATTCAGCACACCAGTGGTGCGTTCACCGCCCTCTCTGGACGGGTCTGAACGGCGCCATCATTCCTGACAGTAAATGTGCCGGGGGGGTGAAATAATTAGACCTAATCCCCAGCTGAAGTTTAGTTTTGAGTCATTTTCCTCAGTGACCCAGAAATCCTGATCTGATCACCGTAATCCCTGAAGTCCTGCTCGTCTTTCTTTTATCAGCCACAATAGAGTCCACACCCTTCCCCGTTCACAGGAGATGAAGTGATGGAAACTGATCTGTGTTCAGCTGCTATTGTTCACCATGAAGAAAACCGGAGACAGATTCAGCACACTTCTGCTTCTGTCAGTCCCACTTAAAGGAACATTCTGCTACCTTTTAACCAAAGTCTTATTTCATTGCTGTAATTTTCTAAAAAAGTTTTTTTTTTTTTTTTTTGTCATCAATTAAGTTTATTCAAGTTTAATTTGTATAACCTAAAATCAAAAATTACAATTTGCCTCTGAGGGCTTTGTGAAGTTTTAGAACCTCGAATTCCAGGACAATATGAATTGATATGAAAAATTATGCAATAATAATACTCATCAGCTGTGCAGGCCTCTCCCTCTCCTGGAGCAAGGCGCTGATTGAACTCAACACCTCAGCCCTGTTTGCTCTGCTCACTTTTTCGGTCCTTAAATCTAGGGTCCAGTGCTGTTGCACCCCTCAGCCATGTGGTGGTGTTTTTTACATTTCTCCGTGTCTATTGTGAAGGTTTCTTTCAATTTAATCATGTAAGCTGGGTCATTTTCTGAGACCTCCATCACTCGTGATAGATGACACAATGCTGGCGGTACCATTGAGCAAGAAACAAACTTCACTCCTCCCAGAAGTTCAGTTATGTATCTGCAATAATAGAGGAGGCACTTTAGGTAGGAGCCAGTTACCTTCACTCACCCAACAGTGAGTTCAGACACACACGCTGTCTCTCTCTCATGCATACACCCATACTCTCTCTCTCACACACACTTCACCATTTCTGACAGACAGATTTTCATTGAGAAACAAACATGCTATAAACGAAAGTATCAATAAATTAGCTGCAGTGCTCCAGCACCGTCTCCAACCTCTTCAGTTTATCCAGCTCAGCTGTTGTTGGTTAATGTGGGGCCAGTGCATCACGTGGTTCTTGATTTCTCTGAACACGCTTGATCATCTCCAGGGTGCTATTCCATTTCATTGAGTGACTCATGAGTATGAGTGACTTTCTTCTGATGATGTGCAATTTGCCGCATGTTGGAGCTCCTCTGCTTTTGATTGACTATGCTTGAAATGGCCTTTCTGCATTTTGCAAATCTGCTGTCAAACGGGCTTTTCTGCAGTGAAACTGATGGCTTGGTGGAGGCTGTATGCAACGCGAGGCATATGCTTGAATGGGAGCTACCCGGCCGCTGCAATCATGTTGCGTGCACTATCAGTGGTCAGTGTGCTGAAAACAATAACAATGTTCCACTGTCTGGCTACTTGCATACAGCGCTCGGCACAAATGTCAGCGAAGTGCCTCTCCTCCGTCTTCGGGAACAACACCGCACATTCCGTAAATTGATCAGATCAATAGAATGACGGTGATGATGTTGATGGCGGCCATGTTGTGTTCATGAACTCTCCGGTTCTGTTTGACCCAGGCCGAGCTGGAAGCTGCCAGAAAGTTCCTGTACCACGAGATGGGCTACAGGTCTCGCTCCGAGCAGCTGACTAAGACCTCCGACATCAACCTGGACTACCAGGAAGTGGTCAGGTAAGAGACCCAGACTACCAGGAAGTGGTCAGGTTAAAGACCCAGGCTATTAGGAAGCAGTCAGGTTGATCTTGTTGATCGATCATTGGCAGCAGGAGGGAGGTGATGTCACCTGATGATTCTATCTGTGTGTCAAGGTACAAGAAGCGCTTCCACAAGTTTGACAAAGAGAAGAAAGGATTCATCACCACTGTGGACGTACAGCAAGTCCTGGATGTGAGTCGCCATCTGTCTGTGTGTCCTTGTATTGATAGATAACTGATCGCTGCTCTTGTGCGTCTCTGCAGAGCATCAACATCCACATCGATGAAAACTCTCTGCATGAGATTCTGAATGAGGTGGACCTCAACAAGAACGGGCAGGTGGAGATTGATGAGTTCTTGCAGGTATGCAACTGACTGATGGTCTGATCATGTCTGCACAAAGTCAGAGTTAAAGAAACAGCAACAAAACGACATCACGGCCTGACAGATTGTGTACTGGGAGTTTTTTGATTTCTCTCTGAATTCTGAACAACTCCTCAAGACGTCAAATGTCAACTGAAACGATTTAAACTTTAAGCAAACAAAAGGACCCTCTAACAGACCCTCTTGCACTGGCAGAAGCAGAAAACAGAACTTGAGTTCTCGGTCACAGCGAGTGTGACGCCGCGGTGGGTCAGGACGGGCGGGTTTCCTGAGCCGAGCCGAGTCTGTAGAAACCCGAAGAAGAATCCCCCTCAATACATATTAATAGAATATTCCTCCTTTTTCTCGTGTTAAACGGGGGAACCTGCGAAGACCTTTGAGGTCAGCGTTTGTAATGAGCTGACCTGATTGGACAGCTCGATTTGTGTGTCGTGTGTATGTGTGTGTTCTGATGCTAAATGTGTGTTTCTGCTTCTGTCCAACCTGCTGGAGCTCTGCAGGAACAACAGCCAGGTATGGTGCCTGCAGGACACTGTCCGTCTGCCTGCTGGTCCAGGGCTTCTCTCACTGTGACTAAACCGCAGACGAGCTGCAGGAGAAACGCTAAAAACTAGTGTTAAAGCTGCACCATTCTTACAGTCGACAGAAACACCAACAGTCAGATGATGTACTAACACCTCAAAGCAGAGACACCAGACAACTTCACATACACACAAACTTCTTTTAACAATGAGTCTCTTGTTTCAAACTTTGAGTGGATATCGGGCAAAAGTTCTCACACAGACACATCCACACACTAACGATGTTGGTTTCCACGTTAAAGGTCCAGTGTGGCGCTTTAGTAAAATATATTCATGTTGTCATGACTTTATCTTTTGGAGACTGTAGAGTCTAATGATGTCACAATACAGGAACCTTAAATGCGTATTCATATTGATTTTTACTACCACAGACAAATTGACACACACCCCACCACGCTGGACCTTTAAACATTACGACTGCTTCCGTCTGCTTTCAAGTTTTTACATTTTTGGACACTTTGAAGCAAATTACAAAAAACAGAATTTTCTGTGTCATATCAGCAGAATCTGCTGTGCCTCATGTTAGCCAGCAGAACCCGTCACATTGAGTATCGCATTATGTTGCTTTGAGTATTAAGTCGGCAGGTTCTCCAGCAGAGTTGGCGGGATCCCTCGCCGAGTCAGAGGTGTGCCGTGTCTCCACATAGCACCTTGTCCTGATTCAGCTTTAAAACGTGAAGCCCTCGGCTGGTGATGGTTTCCTGTCTTCCTGTTGATGCGTGGCTGGCGGTGATCGGACGGTCTGTCTCGGCAGACAGAACCCTCGGCTCAATCGGCGTCTGTTCTGTTTCCTTTGCAGCTGATGAGCGCGGTGAAGAAGGGGCAGGTGTCGGACAGCCGT
>KV751409.1:655926-666140 GCA_001698575.1 Mola mola
ACCATCGCACTCGCATTGGCCCTTCAACTCCTCTGACACGTCGACCACGCCCCTTCCTTCACTTCAAATCCCGACATGGAGCCCATCAAGGTCCAATCAGAAGGGGGACTGAACGTGACCCTCACCATCCGGCTGCTGATGCATGGAAAGGTAGGCCTACGGTTTCCTGTCGTCTCATGTGCATTGATGTGTCAGGGAGGCGCGGCAGCTAACAGCGTTGTCATGTGCTCCTGCAGGAGGTGGGCAGCATCATCGGAAAGGTACTTATCACACACAACCACATGTGGCGCCCCCTGTGGGACCACAGCTCCGTGACACTCTCTTCTTCTCTTGCAGAAAGGAGAAACCGTGAAGAAGATGCGTGAAGACGTAGGTTCACGTTTACTGTTCAATGTTTGTGTTAATCCTGACGCTCCTGCCTGACCATCTGTGCTCCGCCTGCAGAGCGGCGCCCGGATCAACATCTCAGAGGGGAACTGCCCCGAGCGGATAGTCACTATCACCGGGCCCACCGACGCCATTTTCAAGGCCTTCGCCATGATCGCCTACAAGTTTGAGGAGGTAGCCAATGATTGACAATTGATGAGTCGTTTTTTCGTCCGTGTCCGTGCTGGAGAACAACATTCTAGTTCAGGTGTAAAGTAGCAAAAACATGGAAAATTCAGACGTTTACATCTTCGTGTTTGGTCGAAACAGACTTGATGTTGTTTTGGCTGTGAAATAGACACATGGGTTTAAGCGACCGTACAAACACTCTGGTACCAGCTCTGACTTGACGGTTTCACATTTTAACCAGCTAAGAAGTTTGACCAGTCAGAATGTGAAACATTAAGGAGGGTAGCTGCAGCGTCACCGACTGCAGGACCCCCCTCAGCGTCCGGACACTGTTGTTCAGGACTGAAACCAGGCCCGACCGGCCACCTTAAAGTCCTCGCGGAAACACAAGCGCAACTGCAGCTTTTAAGGGGAAAACCTTCGTCTACTATTAGTTTTTAAACTCGTCCTAGTGTGAAGCAGCTCTAATCCATATTTGACAGCATCGGAGACTGAAAGCACGACAAGGTGAAGTAATTCTAACGGAGTCCGACAGTGTCGTAATGTCTCTCTTTCCTTCTCCTGTCAGGACATAATCAACTCCATGAGCAACAGTCCGGCCACCAGTAAACCTCCGGTGACCCTGCGGCTCGTCGTGCCGGCGAGCCAGTGTGGCTCGCTCATCGGCAAAGGAGGCTCCAAAATCAAGGAAATGAGAGAGGTACGGTCACGGCGTCCCCGACGCGCCTCGGCGCAGCAGAGCAGCAAACACATTCGCCACGTCCCTACGTCCTCCCTCCGCAGGGCCCAGATAGCGTGAGCGAGCGACTTAACCATATCGACTTCCTGCCCAATCACATGATGATGCTCCACCATCAAAGAACTGATGACATAAACCATCTTTGCGGAACATTTACTCCAGTTTCGGTGTAGCCCATTTGCTAACGTGGAGGGGGAGGGGCTGATGAGCTGTACTGCAGCCAGCCACCAGGGGGCTTAATTTAGGGGAAGGCCCACGTTGGCCGGAGCTCATTTTGCTGCCCTGCTGTCCGCTTCTTGAATGAAACAAAGTTTATCTACCACGTAAGTCGGACTGAACTGGTTCCTCTCACCTCCAGTCCACAGGGGCGCAGGTCCAGGTCGCCGGCGACATGCTGCCCAACTCCACTGAGCGGGCAGTGACCATCTCGGGGGCGCCCGAAGCCATCATCCAGTGTGTCAAACAGATATGTGTGGTGATGCTGGAGGTACACAGGGAGGGGCAGGGGACACGAATGAAGGACACATTGCTCAAACTGGACTCTGACGGGCCCGTTGGGGACCACAATGCAGTTTGTTCGCACTCATCTTCTTTTCAGAAAGAGCATAATTAGAGCAAGAACATTGGTACCAACAATTTACGGCCAACACGTCACGCTGATGAAGACCTCTCTTTTTGTCTATCGTCGGCCGCCACGATCCGCCACCATTTTGTGGCGATCACATGGTGCCCTGTTCATGTATTTCTGAGTATTTTTACAATAAAATCCGATCTTTTTCCTTTAGTTAGTTAACTGATAACACCCATAAGTCTTCACCAGTAAGAGCTAGCTTCGTATTTCATGTTTTCTGGGGGCGGGGCCACTATGGTTACTTGTTACATGTTGACTGATTTTAGTGAAACTGGATGATATTTTACGGAGAGAATAGTTCCTGGTTTTCCCTCTGATGTCCTCTGCCTGAACCCTGGCTGAGTTTCCTGATGAACAGACGCTTTAGCTGAAGTAACTGCTAACAGATGCTAGTTGATACGAAGGGTAGGGGGCCCAGGAGGCTGAACACAGCGTCTGGGGTGAACGGAGGCTGGTTTGACCACAGGGAATCAGTAATGTGGTGGTTCTTGGAGCTTAGCGTGACTTGTTGTAGTTAGCTAGTGCAATTAGCCATGCTAACATTGAAAGAACCCCACCTTGGTGCTTCACGGTGGTCAGACTGGCCTCCGTTTGTAAAGGGCACACTGGGAGGGTTGGGGTTGAATTCCCCTCCCTGGCTGGCAAGATGCAACAGCTCTCTGTTTCACGAGGCTCCGCTCTTCTCTTTCTGCTTCATTAATGTTGATAACGGGCTGTCGGCACAGCGCTTCTCCGGTGGCACCGGCCATGGATGCAGGACGCGTGTGACGTGACTGTAAGTGTGCACCATGTGGACTTTTTTAGAAACGGTGTGTAGAGTCATCACTATCCAGTTGAAAGTGTTCCAGGTAAACCGAGGCACCATTTGGACCTTTTCTGTCAGCATGAACGCACAGTGAAGAGCACCTCTGTGACGTCACAGGCTGTCCTCCCTCAGGCACCGCCCCCTCGTGCTCTCACTTTATGCAACTTCTCTGTCTCTCTCTCTCTCTGCTCTAACACTCTCTCCACACCCCTCCCCCACTCTCTCCTCAGTCCCCACCGAAAGGTGCCACCATCCCCTACCGCCCCAAGCCTGCCTCCACCCCTGTCATTTTTTCAGGTGGCCAGGTAAGAGCAGACCCACTGGGGGCGTCCACAGCCAACCTCAGCCTCTTACTGCAGCACCAGCCACTGCCTGTTAGTGTCGCACCAGGTTTTACTCACTTCTCCTCCCTCCCTCCCCCGTCACTGCCCTCACCGCCGCCGAGCCAGAACCGTGCTAAATTCGCCCCCGTTTAGCCGACGATCAAACGGTTCTGTTCTGATGGAACCTAATCCGCAGACAACTTCACGGTCGGAGCTGGGATGAGCTGCATGGTCCCACCAACAGAGGGCAGCAAAACGCACACAGTGACAGTAGAAGTGCTCGTGTTTTTCTGGATGAGACTCTGCTCTCGTGTCATCACCGTCCACATGTACGCCAAACACAAACCTTACAGAAACCCAAAAACACACTTCCACAGAACCCTTCAGTTTGTCAGGGCTTTGGAGTTCACGGTACGCCAGCCAGGGCAGGCGGCCGATGAACTGCTTGTTCACGTGACGAGCGTTAGCGTCATTCGGAATTCAACCATACGTGATGGACCAGCCGAAATGAATCTTTTCCGCCGACTCCTGGTTCAAACTACAGAACATCTCAGTCCTCGCTGCTCCACTAAGTTTCTGCTCGCTGTCTTGGCGGATTAAATGAAATTTAGCTCCGTTCTGACCTCTGCGGCTTCTAAACAACACTTCCGATAGGTCACCTCCCTCCAGCCTCCTCCACCCCCCCCCCACTGTCTGAGTGCTCCCTGTTTGATTTAGTTCAACTGGATCTGACTGATGAAGAGAACATGTGAGCGAGTGCACGTCTGTTTCTGTCCATATCACAGTGAACAGTTTAACGCTGACTGATTGTTTTGTCCTGATGACGTGAGGAGGTAACGGTGAGGTCTTGTTCTCGTGTTCGCAGGCTTATACCATTCAAGGACAATACGCCATCCCACATCCAGACGTGAGTGCTAAGCCCTCGAGGCTGCCCCTCATCTCTCTGTCTCGCTGCATCGCAGGCTCTCTCCACCCATATTAATATTAATGGCTAATATTAATACAGCTGGTTTTCTGATATGTACTTCCGATTTCTTATAACTTTTCTGACTCTTGCCTCCCTGCCCGTCGTTTGGCATCAAACCTCGTGGGACATGGCCTGAGCGCGTCACCACGTTTGGCTGGAAGTTTCCACACAGATTTTGATCTATTAATGTGACGATTTTTATCTCATTTGATCTATTGAAACTAAACCTGGTCGATAAATGAATTTCACACTGTGCGCGTGAGCAGCTGTATTAAAGTCCCTTCAAGGTAGAAATCGGCGAACGTGTTCATCCAGCTGACGTCAGCGTGCCTTTCAGTGGACACAATCAGGAGGCTTGTGAGATATTTCCACCACCTTGTGGCAGATGTGTGTAGGTACAGTTACACACATGTAGCTTCAGGGGCTGAAAAACAACAATAATCCCATAATAATCATTCAAAACGAGCTCGATAAGAGAATACAGGGATGGAGTAAACCGAAAGTGTGTTGTAGCTGTAAATTGAAAGACTGTTTTTTTCAACTTCCACACTTACAGCGATGACATCATCACTCTTCAGGGTAGTTCTAAGTGTTAGCGAGAGTGAGTTAGCAGCCAGGCCGTGCAGCATTTTGCCAGTGAAAAGGAGTCCGAGCAGCCAGATTGTGGCTGAAGGAGTCTTCGGGGCCGCCACGCGTGTCCCCGAAGCTCTTTCAGGCGAACCGAGAGACACGTGGCAGATCAGCAGGCACGGAACCTGCACAGACTCCCACGTGTCTGACTTTGTGAGCACATGTCATGATGGAAACCAAAGAGGCACCGGACAGCCGCCACTGGTCGCTGTTAGCGGAAGTCGTTTCTGGCTGAGAAGCAGCTGGATGAAAACGTTGACCGCAATAACCTGACTGAGGGGACGTAAGATGTTGGGACAGCATTTTTTGGTGGGTGGAGCTGATGACACTGAAACTCCTCCCTCCCAAAAAGGGGCTCATGACGCCCCAGAACGGTGGCGTGAAACCCGGATGGTCACGCAGCTCAGGCCACGTCCTCCAGGAGCCTCTTCTTCTTCTCTGTCTGTCCTCACCTGTCTGTGTCCTCACGTCCTCTCTCTACTCTCATAGCGTTTCGGACACACCGGTGTGTGTGTGTGTGTGTGTGTGTGTGTGTGTGAGTGAGCGAGCGAGCGGGTGAGTGTTTTTTAACAATGACCTCATAGCTCTGCTGTCCTCCTCCTCCCCCCCTCAGCAGTTGAGCAAGCTCCACCAGTTGGCTATGCAGCAAACCCCCTTTACCCCCCTCGGACAGACCACCCCTGCCTTCCCCGGTACGTACCCACCTCTTTACCGCGGCTCCTTCTCTCGTCTGTACCTGTAGACACGAACACGTTCTCTTCCTCCTCTCTTCTGGCTCTCTGCGCTCTCTTCTTCTGCTCCTCCTTCTCCTCTGCTCTCACATTGACATGGCCTGCTGGTGGTCTGCTCTTGTTCATGTTGACGTTTCCCTCACTTTTCTTCTCGTTGGTTTATTCACACTAGACTTCCGTGTCTCGGTGCACCGTAGGCCACGATTGCACGGCGGCCATTTTGAGCTGACCTTCAACTGAAAAGACGATAGACGGTGACAGTTTGCTGGGATGTCAGGACATTTATCTCAGCAGGGCATGAGGTCACAGCCGAGTTCCAGTTACCTGACCGTTGTTAGCATTGTAAGCTAATGCCAGGCGATAAAACCACACAGTCGGTACTATTGATTTAATCACACAAAAACAAATCTACGCTGCTAATGAACACAATAATGTGCTGCTTTTACACTGACCTGCGGAGCAGAAGCCTTAGATTCTGAGTTCCTCCTGGTTTCAGACTTCAGGGGCGTTCCTGATGACGTAACCAACCGGCATCCCAAAAGTTCCCACGTCCAAACCAAATGAACTGCACCAACGTTTGGTGGGAAAATAACATACTTGACAACAGCTGACATTAGCACTCAACCACTTCCTCGCTAGCATCACCATTTGAAACTGTTACAAATAGTAAATGAAGGTTAAAAATTATTTCTGAAGTACCAACGCACATGGTAAAAACGTTTATTTAGGCCTGGAGGTAAAACGCAGTGAACGCAATCAAGTTAGCTTTGTAATAGGACAAAGCAGGCTCGTGTTTGTTAGCTTCTTCACGCAGTAGGACAGCTAATGTTACCCGGAGAAGTGTGTTAATTCCAGACTGACATAAATAACCTCAACACCATCAACGGTAACGGTTAGCTAAGTGGTGGACTGCTACCGCTGCTGTCTAGCTAACTGGTATGTTGTTTTCCCTGAAAATACGACACGCCGTCCATCCGAATTGTCTTTGTCATCGTCTTTTCAGTGGTGAAATAATTAAATTGTCAGATTTGCGACATGTTTACGAACCTGAAACAGGGCAGTGCGACGTTCTCCCTGCTACCCCGAGTGTGGCGTCAGAGGAAAATGGCCGCCGTGTGAACGTGACATAATAGAGAGGATGAAAACTTCCGGACAGTCGATCAATGCTGCTCTGTCAAAGTGTCAAACTCTATTTTACGTGCTGTACTTCCTCTTGTCTTCTGTCTGCTTCCTGTGTCCAGCAGCAGGTCTGGATGCCAGTAACCAGGCCAGTACTCATGAACTCACCATTCCCAATGATGTGAGTGCTTTTGTCTTCCCCAACACCAATTTCTCCAAAACAATATTTTAGTCCAAAGTAGAAGTTTCAGAATTAAACGTTTTAAAAGTTTTTACCAATGACAGCGGCAGAGGTAGAGTCACACCTCCTCAGCAGTTATGATGATTCAGTGGCCACTTTGTCACTGCTGATGTTCAGAGAATCCATAGAGGTTAATGTGACTCTAGACCACAGTAATGAATTTTGGCCATTTTCAGTGGGATCAGAATCATCAATTCTTAATCAATTGGCTGAATTATACATTAATTTCCCAAAATAGCTGCATGAATCAGAGCATGACGCCGACAGGGAACAAACTGCTATCAGAGCTCCAAAATGTTGCCGGAGCTCAGCTCTGGTTTCCTGTTGAGGTTTCTACAATCTGACAGCAGCTCAGCTGATCTCAGGGCAGCCAGAGGCTCTGTGAAGGGAATGTCCTTAATGGGAGAGACTTGTTGGACCAAAGCAAGGAACGTTGAAGTAACAGTTGTGAGGCTGGCGACGATTGTCCGTACTCTCGTGTATTGTAGCGAGTCCAGTTGAATACAGTCCCGACAGAAACGCGTCCCCGGCCATCCTAAGTCCTCTCCCCATTTTCTTCCCAGCTAATAGGCTGCATAATCGGACGCCAGGGAACCAAAATCAACGAGATCCGTCAGATGTCTGGGGCACAGATCAAAATTGCTAACGCCATGGAAGGGTCATCGGAGCGCCAGATCACCATCACAGGGACCCCCGCCAACATCAGCCTGGCCCAGTACCTCATCAATGCAAGGTCAGAACGCAATCAAAACACTCACTTGTCTTTACACAGCACACCAGAAATGTGTCATAAACTCCGCCCCACAGCGGCATGGCCTTCCGGAGTTAAAAGAGGACAGATGACACGGCAGCATCAGAGTCTAATGTGACGTTTTGAACGCGCGACAAGCAGGGAACTATGACAAACACAGTAATAAGAATCATTTAGCGCTCCGGTTATATGCTGATGATCTCATCCTCTGCCTGGATGGTCTGCAGCTCCCCAACCTTGCGTTGTCTCCGGCATCTGTCGACATTTCCGGCTGCTGTTCTCCTTGTTTTAACTAGCAGCTAACTGCTGCTAGCAGCTTTTAAATCTTGGGGGTCAAAGGAACGTCACAGCCTTGTCTCATCGTTACTCTTCACCGACTCACTGAGTTTATACAGCAGGTCAATTGGGTGCCGTTACTGCCTCTGATGCCGCAGCGAGACGCAACAACTTAGACGATGGAGCAACAGGAACTGTTGCTCTGTAAAGATGTGCGGTTCACTGACTGCTTAGATTCTGTAAAGAAACCCAGCTCACGCTGAAAACAATGCCGGCTTCCATGTTCTGTCAGGTTGACTGACAGCATGGGTAAAGGTAAAATAAAACACGGCGTCTCCTCCCCCAGGTTCAGAGACGTGGCGGCCATGTGGAACGACCCATCTTCCATGACCACATCCTGAGATCCCTGACTGGCTCCTCCGTTCGGCCCTCTCCAATGACTGACCAGCGCAGCCCTCCAGACTCTGGCGCTGGCTCTCTGAAACGGCCCGACCGCCCTCCTCCCGGGTCACCGTGTTTACACGTCGGGGAGAGTCGGACGCTCGTTCTCATTTCAGAGAGTCACATCGAATCGTGTAGAATTCTCTGTTGATTAGGTTTTTTTAGAGAAGCATGTTGAATGTTTATTAGGAACTTGTGTTAATCTTTCTTTCTCTCTGTCAGTGCGGCGTCATAGAACAACATTTACTACAGTGATAGTGGAAGATTTTGTAGAAGGTAGTTTTTGCGTATTACAGCTGCTCAGTGATGCTATCGGCAGAGTGTGTGGTGGGATGTAGCCAAACATCAAATTTTGATAATATAATTTGAAAAGAAAAAAAACTCTGGACTGCTCTGCTTTTGTCCTAATTTGCATCTTTATATACTTAAATCCAATTTCTACCCATGACTCTTTGCTGCATCACATGACCCTTTTGAGCCAATGGTATCACTCCTGGAGCCTCCCGTCTCATGTCCATTTCCTGCACGTACATTATGGCTTATATTACATGTGTTCAGTGTCGTGTCGTTGCGTATTTGAGTAAACCTGTTCCGTGTGCGTGTTCCTTCAAACGTTAGCGTTATATCGTTGCAATCCTGTTCTCTCTCCCACAAACTTTTTCTGCATTTTTGGCCATTCACGTCTAGTCCTACTCCCTGCCCAAAGAAAACACTTTCCGGTACAGCCTCCCATCGACACTGATTCTTAGTAAATAGATGCATGAATGGCAATTAGTGAAGAATCTGTGGCTAAAACACTAACTGAACATTTAAATGATTGTTTACTAGCTTATTACGATACTATATTTGTTTTGTACAAAGGCTTTTGTGACTTAGCACATTAGTCGACTACGCGGCGCTCATGCAATAGACTATTCAACACTTTACTCTGGACTGCCTCTGCTGACGTGGGAGGAATCAGTTGGACTTAAAAGCCAAGTGTCGCGTCCAAACCTTTCGGCTTCCTTCCTTTGTATCGAAGGGTATTCGCTCCAGGCTGCTAGCAAAGCAAACATTGGGTATTTTGGGGGGGGGGGGGTTGAGAGAGCCAAAACGATGGAAAGAAGCCGACTTCGCGGCAAAGAGGCCTAAGTGTTTGGACGAAGCCAAATGGTGTTTTTAGGGCCAAGGAATGTTCAGGGTTCATTGGGGGGAACCCACAGGGCCTGGGCGGACGTGACCACTCAGTCTCTTTTCAAGATTGTTCATCTTGTCGTGTCATTTTATTTTTGTTGTTTCTTGATTTGATGCTTTAGGTTTGAATGTCTTTTTATTGTCAACAACTTCATATTTGATTTGAAAAAAGGACGAGTGGGATGACAATTCCTGTTTCTCGGTTTTTCAGTAAGACACTACGTATTTATTCACAGTGTGGCGACGCACATATGACGTTTGGTTGCTCGATCGCTTCAGCTAGGTCAGTTCTGCTGGGTTTGATTTGAGAGGGAGTATTTCAGTATTTCAGCCACCCCTCACAGGTTCAAGTCAGGAGGCTATAAATGCTATCGGACAGCTTCTCACTTGCGAGCCTCAGATGAGCTCAACCCCATTTTGACGTACACAAACAGCTGTTGAATGTTACCGTCGAATCACATGACTTGTCCCAAACATCCTGTATTTTCACTGTCTGTCTTTAGCCTGTGGACAAGTTGGACATGTTGGGAAATCCAAGTGTTAGGTAATAGAACGGATGTTGGTGTGCTTAGCTTAGCTAGCAGAAAGATTGGAAGAAGCTGCTCTATGAAGCTAAAGAAATCAGCAGGCGAAGTTCATTAGCCAGACCAGAGCCAGGTTAGCAGTTGGTCTCTGTCCTGCTAACCCAAGTTAAGCTGACTGTCTTCTGGCTGTAGTGTCATATTTAGAGAGCTATTTTGCAGCAAGAAATTGATAACATTTTTAGGGCTTATAGTAAAAGAAGTACAATTCTTGGTGTTAAGACACTTACCCGTTTCAGACTAGTTTCCTA
>KV751409.1:666182-695718 GCA_001698575.1 Mola mola
TATCCCTCCGTTTTGGTTTGAATTAATCAAACTAGATAAACTGGTAACCCCTTTGAAGCTACCGCTAGGTACATTTTTGGACAAAGCCTCGTGTTACTCTATGTTAGCTGGCTGCTAACGTTACATTTAGTGCGTATAAATGAGCGTTAAAGCAATCTACTCATCTAGCTCTGGGCACGTTTCCCAAAATGTCTTCACTAAAAGTGATATTCTAGAAGGACCAAATGCTGTATATCTATACTGAACCAACCGTCGACAACGATTCTCTGCATTTGTGTCTCTTCTCATTTTCAGCTGTCATAGCTTGTACATTAATGAGAATGTTTGTCAAATGAACAAACTGAATTTTTTTTTTTTTTTTTTTTTTTTTTTATATGTTAACTTGCTTTTTAGAGCAGTTAGCTAATGCCTGAGAGGGTGGGTTTTTTTCCCCAACATGCATTAGTAAAGAGCCTCCTCCGGTAAACCAACTGTCATCAGCGCATGTGTACCGTTGAAATGTCTGCTTCAAATTAGTACCCATCTGTAATAATCAAAACATAAAACACGGGTTGCTAAAGCTTGTTAGCTCAGTTGGTTAACTTGCTTTTTAGAGCAGTTAGCTAATGCCTGAGAGGGTGGGTTTTTTTCCCCAACATGCATTAGTAAAGAGCCTCCTCCGGTAAACCAACTGTCATCAGCGCATGTGTACCGTTGAAATGTCTGCTTCAAATTAGTACCCATCTGTAATAATCAAAACATAAAACACGGGTTGCTAAAGCTTGTTAGCTCAGTTGCATTTAGGAAAGAGCTTGTTTGTGAGTGCAGGATAATTGAGCTGTAAGTGATGGCGGTGTGGTTTTAATTCCATCAATATTCATGTGTTGCTCAGTGTCTGAAACTGTATTTACATTTGTGTATATGGCTGAGTATACTTTGAAACAAACTGCAACTAATGCAATAATGGGGTGCAATGTGCAATTATTTATTCTGTTACTTCCTTGTTAGCTTAGCAAGTGCTGTGTGGCTCATTGAAAAAAATGCTCTTTTAGAATTTTATCCACAAGGCAGCAGGAAAAAAAAGAATGACCACACACTTTTTTTTTCTTTTTCAGCTTTTGTGTGTATTGCAGTTTGAGGAAAAGTGATAGAACTTTGTAACTATTTTTGATTGATTTATTTGCTATGTGCAGATCTATATTAGTTGTGAGTAATTACATAGGTTTTAATTTCAAAGTGTTGTTAAGTATAAAAACAAATAAAGTTTCATTTTTTTTCTTTCTGTGACTCCTTTCTCTGCGGCTTCTTGTTTCCACACTTGTGCTGTGCAAACATTAAGGCCTGATGATCATCCTGATGGGCTGACAGGCGCCTGCAGCCAGTAACCCCCCAGAGATTACAACAGTAATTTCACACAGATAATTATTGTATGGCAAAGTGATTCTGGTGAGTAGATGATGAGGTTTAAATGGGAATCTCATCTGCTGACTGGAACAAACATTCAAACCCGACATTACGCCAGAGCTGCGGCATGTGGGGTCAAAGAGAGGTTCGAGGAACCCATCAGGTCCTACAGGAGCACAGTGATCGAATTTCAGTTTAATTCAGCCTAATTCAAGAGACGGATGAATATTCTAATCGCAGGTGCCTCAGTGAGCTGCAGTACGGAAAGTTCATGATAATTTGATCAGACAAGAAGAGGTTTGCCTCTAAAATCTTCCTGAACTAAACTGATGTTGATCATTTATTACTTTAGTGGGTTAAAATGAGTGCACGGAGAACTTAAGACCCTTTTCACGAACTTTAAGGGTCTTTTTTTCCTACTCCTGACAACATGCTCCATCAGTGACAGGAAGCACGTACATCGGTTTTATACCGTATCTGTACGCTGATCGTTACAATTACTTGGTAGGTTCACTTATGTAATGTTTTAACATGATACGTAACAGAACCGACTTTATACCCAAACCAGTCATTTTGAAGCGAAACGCTTGTATCCGTTTCCTAAACTTAAACAGCACTGTACCTGTGCATCCACGGTGATGTTCAACATCTTGTGTCTGAGAACCGAGAGGAACCCGAGGAGCCAGTTCGAGAACAGCAGAGACACCTGGTGGCCAAAGTTTGACAAACACCTTTAACTTGGACTTCCGCTTGTTTCTCACATCTTCACTGTATTTACTGACAAAGATGTACTAACTTCTCTGTGGTAGTCGTCCAGAACCTTTACAGCTCCCTGACAATCCTTCATCCAATCAATCAATCAAAACCCATGTGACAAATCTAGAGCACAGATCGAGATTTGGAGGCAGCAACGGACCCTCTGCAGCTGAAGACTCAGAGTCACTTCAACATCTTGATTTGAGCCACTCAGCCTGACCTCAGAAGATGATTCAGAGCGATACTGTGATGCAGCACCTCTGTGGAACGTTAAACCGGAGAGGCCACCTCAGGCGCTTCATCGCTCCTCACACGATGTTAAGCAAACGTCTGGATATTTGTCATCTCAATGTGGAGAAAACGGTTCTGTTTCTGTTTTGGTTATTCTACACCGAGAACACGAGGTACAGGCAGTTCAGGCACCTCAGGTGGGGATGCCCAGAGTTCGAGATGGATAATGGCTGCCGCCTTGAGGGCAGGATTCAAGGGTAGATTAAGAATTTCTTGCTGAAAGCCAAGAAGCTTGCAGAGATGCAGTGAAGACTCCGTTTAGAGAAGTCCTGCCACTCGCAGCTCGTTCATTCACACCTGCAATCAACACAGACACAATCTTTTACGAAAGAGAGAAACAAAAGGCTGCTAATAGGGTGATACCCATAATCCACACCTGAGGGGAGACGGACATGGTTCAGACCCAAAAGCAACAGCAACAACATGGCAACATCGACCACCACTTTAAGAGAGATGTGAGTAAATCTGAATTTTACTCTGCATATTATGTTCCTCCTGGAAGACGTTCAGATCCATTAACCCAGACTCTGACAGTTGATGATGTTCACCGACACGGCACCAACGAACACCTGATGTTATATCTGACACTGTGCAGTATCAATCCAGGTCAAGAACTGCCCAATCTTTACTCGGTACATGTTACAGAACCTCTGGATGAGGCGCAGAAGAGGAACGAAAAGTGTCAGTGGCTGCAGGGGCCACCTGTAGGATGTTGGGTCCGCTACCCCGACACAGGCTGACCATGACCTCCAAATATCAGTTTCTGGTGAACCCATAGCACTGGCGTTTGATGAGTGTGGGATCATACTCAACAGTGGCAAAGGGCACACAGAGACTCCAGCGAGGGTCGCATTTACTGACAACTTACCTTTTTAGGGAACATTTAAAACTGACCGACTGCCAACTAGCCAATAACTTCCCTCTCCAGGCGCTCACACTCAAACTTCTGTCTGCATCCCGCTCGCTCGCTCTCACTTCCCTTTACGTGTCAGCACGCTGCTCGGACATCACCCGATGATGACGACAACACTGCCGACTGTACTGAGCTACAGGGAGAAAACACTGCGACTACAAGTTGTCCTTTCATCCCAGCTTGATTTCTATTGCAGTCCTGCGAGTTGTGATTGGTTTGACTCTGTGTGACTCTTGTCTGGACGAGAACCAGAATTCTGCCATGTAACAGGCTGTGAGGGGACATGAAACTGGTCCACGCGACTCAGGGGAGCGAAACTTGTTCAGCTCTGCTTAGCCTGTCTTTGACTTCTGATGTCACGTCTCTGAGAAAGACTTCAGTGACGGAATAATGTACGGTGACTCCAAACTGTAAACCCTGTTTGGAAACTTGTATCTTCAGCTGTGTGAGCTGAGGTCTCTGCAGACAAAACCGGCAACTGACTCCATGATTCATTTAGCTTTTTCTGACCTGCTTAAGATTCACCAACCCGCTTGGTGAACCTTGGCTGTTTTTCCACAGAAACAGAAAGGATGTCACTTTGTCACCATCTACACTTCCACAAAAAACAAAATCAAGAATCGCTCTGAATGGTGAGTCTGTTGCGAATCAGAGCTGAACTGTAAGATTTCATGAATCGAGCACGTTGCCTATTACATCTTTAAGGTTAGAGAGGTCGCAGGCGTGCCAAATGTACTATGACACAGTTAAGGGCACCAAACACAAACTCTGAAGTCACATGACCTCAAACGTCCTAACTTAGAGCGCGTCCACAGCTCTGTCCTCCATCGATCATGATCAACTTTGCCGATCGTACCCAGCGAAAGACAGAGCGGCCTAGAATCCTGAGCTGGATCATCGTCTGGTTCCTGGACTCTGCTCTTTAATAACATGCTTCTGGACTCAGTTCTCATGTTTTCAAATCCATAGACTGTAATGATGTCAGATTGTGATATTTCTTGCGGGTCTACCCGTCCCAGGGAGGATCCCTCCTCTGTGGTTCTCCCTGAGGTTCCTTCTGTGTACCTGTCCAGGGTTTTTGGAGTTTTTCCTCACCCGGTTTCGAGGGTTTGAGGGTAGAGGGTGTTTTTATGTACAGATTGTAAAGCCCTCAGAGGCTAATTGGTATCTGTGATTTTGGGCTGTACAAATTAAACTTGATTGATTGAACAACGTTACTACCAATATCAAGGCTGCCAGACGTACTGCCTTGGACGCAGTTTGTGTTCAGTGTAGGCATCGGTAATCATAGGACACCGCTTTCACTGCGTTTTTATGTCTGCTTTTACTCTTTCAGTTGTCTTTTTTGACCAGAGAGTTTCATGTCCTCAGAGGTGCTGCAGAGCCCAAAATAACTCCGTCCACATCACAACCACATTGTCGCCAGTTATTTTTATAACAGAACGGTGTGACTTCCTGCTCATCAATCAGCTGAGAGGCTCTGACCTGGTAAATTAGTTTCGACACAGTTACTGTCATCCAGCCTTCCCTGGGGCCGATCCATCAAAGCGCAGGGGGCAACTGGGCGCTGAGGACAAGCGGGTAACTCAGAACACTGTGACGCTCCAGTTGTGACTAACAGGATGTCGGTAAATCGAGTGGCCCACCGACCGTGTTCCCCTACATTCAATTTAGCTTCAATAACAGATCAATAGGAGTTTGTCCCACTGGGCGTGCCCAAACGTGAAGGCACCGTCTGCCCCCCGTGTTGGCTGGGCTTGAGGGTTGGATAGAGTCCATGCTATCACTCAGTGTCGCAGCGAGACAGACGACCTTCTCCACGACTCAGAGGAATGATGTCACAGCAACCAGAGACATGATGCGCTAATGTAAAAGTCGCTGCCAATACCTTCAGGCGTGACAAGGCTTTTTGCTCTCCTGCTCCTCCTTCGGTCGTGGATGTGAAAACACAGCGCTTCCTGCGAGCGGAGTGAATCCAATGTCAGACGGTCAGTCTCTGCAGCGGGAAGCATTTTCAAATACTCCGAGAGGTCGATACAGACTGCGGGGCAGCACAGTGCTGCTGTCACACAGCTGCCCGCTACACATTAACACGGGACGTTACGACAGAAAGGTTCCCCACGCTGGCTCGGCTCCATGTCATCGAGCTCCTGTGGAGGATTCTGTATTCATTTAAGATGGCTCAGCGGCCGGGATGGCCGCCAAGGGTCCGACAAGAAGAGCGAGGTGGCAAACAAACCTCTTGGCAAGTTTCACGAGGTTTAAGCCCCATGAATGTGTGAGCGAATCTATCGCTCTGATTAGCTGGGAGGCAGAGAAACACCTTCGTTTGGTCGCTTCCTGTGTGACTTCAGATTCACAGACAATAAAGCAAATTCATGCACACTTAAACTGCTTCTGCAGTCAATAAAATCAATCATTCTGCCTTTCAACAGAATTGGCAGGGCAGAACTGCACATTTAATCAGGCAGATGCTTCTTACAAAGCGCCAGCTGCTTTCGGGTGGGCCGAGGTCACAGCAGTACGCCTGGAAGAACCCTGCACGGGCTCCGGTCGGCGCCGTCCCGTCGACACAATCAGGCGAGGACAAGCGTAATCAATGTCCATGAAGAACGGCGGCCCGTGACACGGGGGGCAAACAATCAGTCACAAACAAGCACGGCGGGTCGGTGAACTCTCAAGGTCATCTGACAGGAGAACATCAGAAGGCCCATTTTCTACCGCTGTATGGTCATATGGGTGATTTCCAGTGTCTTTCAGGACAATTATGCATTCCTGATTGGATATAATAAGACTCAGAGAGGCTGTTTCATTTCTACTTTGTCAGACAGTGACCGGAGAAGAAATTAAACTGAGCACGAGGCGCAGGCTTCATTCGGAGGAGCGAGTGAGTGTGAAATTTAAAAGCTATACATCAGTGGTTCGGCTGGAATGACAGAACACGAGACAACAGCAGGTCAAGAGAAACTAATTTTAGAAGAATCATTTCATTGAGTGAGCGGCGGTTTGTGTGTGACGGAATCCGTCGGAAGTTTGCTCACGTTCTCAGATGGCGACAAACAATGTGGTGAGACTCGCTGGTTTGGTCTTAATCTGCCAACACCAAGCTAGCAGGCATACAAACAAGGAAAGAGCCCCCCCTTTAAAGGGCCATGAAGAAGATAGGGTGGGGGAGGAGTTTGTTGTCAGCAGTCTCGCTGGGCGTTTATAACGTTAAGCTAAACACAGATCTGACTTTTCCTTCAGCAGTAGGAAAAGTGAGGGGGCGTGTCCCGCTGTCAAGTTTGCGACAGGTGATGCAGTCACACAGCCAGTGTTTGGAGAGGGAGGGGTCAGCGAGGCAGCGCCACGTTGGTCGCATTCTGCTGCCTCACCATTAGAGGCCGCTAGTTTTCACACAGAAATGTCTTATTCTACCAAATGTAATTATTATCACCGTTGAATACAAACTCATCACAGTCTCATCTTGATCCTTAAACAGTGAAAAGCTTAAGATCTCTTTATTGAGAAAGCCAAATGATGAAAAAGATCAGTTACTGTGCATCATTTTATACCAGTTAATCACACAGAATATGTTTAAAATAACAATTCATCACTGTTGTCCCCACGTTCAGCCTCCCGTATGATTAAGTGGGAGGGGCTAATGTGCAGATCCACCTACAGTAAAGTTTGAGTCACCAGGGATTCGGCAGTGTGTTCTGAGTGTTCTTCATCGCCTGAGCAGTGGAACCTGCCCTGCTGCTCTGCACACACACACACACACACACAGCTGCTGCAGGTCAGATCGCACTCCTGGACCGCCGGCGTTCTGCGGCTGACGTGTTCCTGCTCTCACAACAGATTCTGCTGGAGCCAACCAAGCCGGCAGGTAGGTGCGCACGTTTATTATGTGATCTTCATCACAGTCTTTCTCACCGTGCTGGCTCATCGGTCACCGACCGGATGTCAGCGTTACTGATTTCATCAAGAATCAGACTTGTGGAATCTGTGTGAGCTGTTTTAATGGAGCTTCAACCATTTAGTGTCACTGCTCATTAATGTGCTGCTGACAGTCTCGTCGGATCAGTCGATCCAGCAGAATTCAGATCTGGACCCTTAAACTTGGGGCGTTTCCACTTTATTAACATTTTCTCTAGAACGATTGACTCGAACTGGCTCTCGGTAATGAAGTTACAGGTGTGTTGTGTTTGTTTCTGACTCTCACGCAGTTTGTAGCAGGATTAATGTTAATCGTGCCGTCAAAAAGCTGCCTGCTGTCTATCAGCTGTCCTCGGTTCAGTTATGTTTGCCAGCATTGTGTGGCGTTCATTTGCATTCTGATCTTCACGGCTCCAGCGCAGCACCCCGTGCATCTGAAAGGCTTTATTTCATCACAAATCACTGTTCCAAAGTTCGTTCGCTGCATATCGGTGAGTGGCTGCTCGCAGGACGCGCTCTGACTGAGGGGACTGGCGCTGCTCAAACACGCCATTACTGCGAAAACCGAGGAGGAGGAGGAGGAGGAGGAAAACATTTGAGAGAAGGTTTTAAAACTCTGTCTATGTTTCTCCCTCAGGTTTGGTCCGAGACGTGTCCGAGACGTGTCCTCCCACCCCGAGCTGTGACGCAGCTCGTGAAGACACGCTGACCTCTCCTTTGGCCAGAAGCACGCCGTCGGATACCTGCTCCTTCTGTGCTGGATCAGGGTTTGATTTTCCAGAGCGAATGATGAACGATCAGGCTGAAAAGAACCCTGAGAATGAAACTTTAAGAGGGAACAAAAAACTGCTGATCTCAGCTCCTCAGACAGGGCACCACGTCCCGGCGGCACAACCATAACTCACGTCTGATAATTTGATTTATCAGACGTTTACTTCATGTGTCACCACAGTAAAGTTAAACGCCGCCACCGGCTGGGCTGATTCCCGCCCCAGTGCTCTCTGATGGGGGCCTTTCGAAAGTGCAGGTCACCCACAAAACCTCAGTCCTGCGCTCCTCTCATGCTTGTGGGGACACTGTGGCATCTGTCCATGATCGTGACGGTTCATACCTGCCCCAAGATCTGCCACTGCTCGGACGGGAACGGCATGGTGGTGCAGTGCACCTCGCTCAACCTGGACCACATCCCGGACAACCTGCCCAAGGACACCGTCGTTCTCCTGCTGTCGTCCAACCAGATCACACACATCCCAAAGGAGGCCTTCCTGGACCTCCACCGCCTCAGGGAACTGGACTTGTCTCACAATGCCATCGAGAGCGTGGAGGTCGGCGCGTTTCAGGGGATTTCTGAGAGCCTGCGGTCCTTGGATCTTTCAAACAACCACCTCAGCAGCCTCCCTCAGGACGCCTTCGCCAAGCTCCACGCACGAGTCCGGCTCTCCCACAACCCCTGGCACTGCCAGTGCTCCCTGCAGGAGGCGCTGAGGGAGATGCGGCTTGACCCGGAGACGGTGAACGAGGTCAGCTGCTACACGTCGGTGCGGGACGAGTATGTGGGACAGCCGGTGATCCAGGTCTTGGACTCCGGCATCAACTTCTGTAACTTCCACCACAAGACAACAGACGTGGCCATGTTTGTGGCCATGTTCTGCTGGTTCTCCATGGTGACCGCGTACATCATTTACTACATCAGACACAACCAGGAGGACTCCAGGAGGCACATGGAGTACCTCAAATCGCTGCCGAGCACCTCCCCCATCAGCCAGGACTGCGACACCGCCAGCAGCGTACTTTAAAGAGACAGAAGATGTTTACGGAGTTACAGGAAGTGACGGCCACGGAACGCGGCTGTCAGCTTCAAGACCAGCAGGGACACATTCCCAACAGTCCTCTCCACTCCCGTTACTGCAGAAAAGAATCACGGAGGGATTATCTAATTAATTATCATCTGGGTTTGCAATTTTGGAGATCGCTGATTCAAAACGTTCCCGAGTCAAGTTCAGTTCGATCGTAGATTTGATTCCAGACCTGAGTTTTGCATTTCATTTGGCTGCGGTAAGACTCCAATAAATACCACACTTATTTCTCACTGTAAACGCAGACTTTGGCACTGTGCTGCAGAGGACGCTGGTTTCACAGCAACTGGAACACCTGCTGCTGTTCCAGATCCACCGCGGGATGATGGCGTACCGCGCCAGTCCTCAGATTTGTAATGTTTCTGAAATACTTTAACTTTGCATACTGCAATAGTCTTATCAAACTCCTTCTTCCCCTAGAGATGGTAAATCTCTCTCCCTTTCATTACTCGTGCTTTCCCCACAGTTCACGCGTCGCTTCCTTCTTGTTGTTTGGGAGGAGGAGCTAAGCAGAAACCACAATGACAGAGAAGAGATGGCGTACACACAAAGATGGCCGACATGAGAGCTCACCTTAAGTGAAGACAAAGGGTGATGATCGTCCCCTGGTGGCTGGTTGTAGTGTAGCTCATAGGCCTCTCCTCCTCCAATATTTGAGGTTTTACATTGGCCAAACTAAAAACTCAAAGTATGTATCAAATAAACGTCTCCCAAAGATTCTTTTCACACTGATGAATGTTCAAGTGTTAATTTTTCTCATCCGTTTGGTATCATTAGTTATTGACTCTACAAAAAAGGAGGTGAAGCGTCGTGATTGACAGCTGAGCTCTGCTCCTGTTTGATTGGGTGACTACACTAACGCTCCTCTTCTCTGGTTGCTGCTGTGTCAGTCCTGCCTCCGGACTGAAACCTGTCGGGATATTTTGCCAGTTGGTGTTCTGAGGAAGGGAGGTGGCCACAGGCCTGAAAACTATGAATGGATTTTCAATCAGAGGTGATGTCATCACAGTGTTTTTAAGGACGCCCTAATAATTCTGATGTGGTTTGAGATCCGAGAGGTAAAGGGTCCACCAGAGAGCCACGCTGGGGTCAGAGTTGAGTGGAATGACCTGAGAATGAAAGAACCTTTGTGAACGGCGGCGGAGGAACAGTCCTCTGTGATGATTCAGCTGTGGAGTCGTACTTTACGTGTCCTGCGTGGCAGGACTTTGTAGACTGGATCCACCGCAGTCGACACCCCGCGTTTAGGGTGGAATTACATTTCACGCTCGTCTCCGCACGTAATGGTTTGCTTAAAAATGTGATACGTTGGTCACAGGAAGTCCGTCTGTGTGACCTCACAGCTCACCAAACGTTTGAAACGCATGTTTCTGATTGGTAGCTTCAAGCGGACGTTTCATCAAGCGCCCTCGAGACAAACCGGAGCGGGCCGGAGACCAAAGAGTCTAATTCCACACAGCTGCACAGGGCCAGGATGACTGCTTCCCCATACGCTAACACTGCATAAAGAGATGCGTCACAACCGACAAAATGACACGTTTTCATGTCAGAATTTGGCCTGTTCGGTCGTTACGTTGCAGATACATCCAACTTTTCCGAACTGTGATGAGCCGGTTTCATCCGATCCCTAAAGTCAAAACTGTTCAACAGGACAGAATCTTGAACTACTTCCTTGAACTTTGACCCACAGACAAACAGCCGTGTGTCGGGACTGTAAAGATCCTGTGCAGCTCCTTCCGAGTCTCCTGGTGGCTCCTCACAGATCTGAGTCCGTCTCATTCTTCACCCTTTGTTGTTGTCACCATTTACGCTGGACTGATCTGACACTTTTAAACAAAGTCCTTCCCAAGTCCACATTTTTTTCGCATGTGCAGAAAAAACAAAGTCAGGTGATTAAAGCACTTTGTTAGGATTACAAAAACCTGGTTTGGTCATGTAAGTTAAAAACAAGAGATTGAAGACATCTGTGTGGCTCTGGACGTCTCTGACGCCGTTTTTATTCTCTCTTCACAAATGTGTTGTGGACAATAAATCGGAAGGTTCCCTTCACAGACTCCTACGCTTCCTAGTTCCTCTTAGGACGGAGGGAGCGTTTGCTTGGTGGCATTTGCTGCTCTCGCCGCCTCTGTGCAACAAGACGCTCGCCCAGCCGTGACACCAGATCTGGTATTTCCACTGAAAAATACCCAATGCTCCAAATGTGAAAGTCACATGTCTTCAGCTGCACGGACCCCACGAGGAGGCAAATTAATGCGCCTCCCAAAAATAGTATCATCCCAGCAAGACCTTTGATCTATAAGTCTAATGAGCCTTTGAAGGGGGCAATTCGGGTCTGCGCTCCTACAGTTCCCATTTACATCAGCTACTCAAAACCCGTTTTATGTTGGTGCCGGAGCAAAGCTATGAAACCAGTTGATGGTTCTCAGCACAGCGTCTAATGGCACCGCAGGCTGATTACGTAAACAGAAAGACTTCTAAACTAAACACAGTGAAAAATAACAATTAAAATAATGTCACATTAGAAAGTATTATTTCAATGACCAGCGATTGTAGAAAAACACATCTTACACAGGGATACTACATTCTTACTCATCTGTACATGTGACATCTATGTCCTACCTGTCCATCCCAGGAAGAAGGATCCTCCTCTGTGGTTCTTTAACGTTCCCTGTTCAGGGTTTTGGGAGGTTCGAGGGTCTGAGGGCAGAGGGGGTCACACCTGGACAGTCTGTAAGAGTCTTCTGAGACAAACTGTAACCTGTCATTTGGCCTGTACAAATAAAATTTGATTTTAACTATCAGACCAAATCTATTCTGCAGTAGTAGCTATCATCTGCCACAGTCAGCTAACGTCTGCCACAGCTATCTAACGTGTGCCACAGCCAGCTAACATCTGCCACAGCTGGCTAACGTCTGCCACGGCCAGCTAGCGTCTGCCACATCCAGCTAACATCTGCCACAGGTAGTTAACATTTGCCATAGTTAGCTACCGTGTGCTACAGTTAGCTAACATTTGCCACAGCTAGCTGATATCTGCCAAAGCCAGCTAACATCTGCCACAGCTAGCTGACATCTGTCACAGCTCACTAACATCTGCCACATCCAGCTAACATCTGCCACAGGTAGTTAACATTTGCCATAGTTAGCTACCGTGTGCTACAGTTAGCTAACATTTGCCACAGCTAGCTGATATCTGCCAAAGCCAGCTAACATCTGCCACAGCTAGCTGACATCTGTCACAGCTCACTAACATCTGCCACAAACAGCTAACGTCTGCCAAAGCTAGATAAGGTGTGCCACAGCAAGCTAACATCTGCTACAACCAGCTAACGTCTGCCAAAGCTAGATGAGGTGTGCCACAGCTAGCTAACATGTGTCACAGGCAGCTAACGTCTGACTGGAGACAAAGGCTGACTCACCTAACTTCACAGTTCGCTACTTTTATACAAAAACCATTCGTATAAATCTGTGATCTACTACGTAACGCTGATAGTTTCACATCCGTCAGGTGGATTTTCTGGTAATTTCTTAGAGAAAAAATAAAATGATGTCACATCAACACAATGTCAGTTGAAAACCTGAACCTTGTGGGCAAAACAAACACTTTAGCTAAATTTTAGCATGTAAGCTAAATTAAAGACTGCTGGCTGCTGGAAACAGAAGTAAATCACAACACAATAAGTTTTGAAACGAATGAACTCACCGTGTGAAACAGCTCAAATCCTCCATTTTCTGTATTTCCTGTCCGCTGGCGGCAGGAGCTCAGCTGGGTTTTTCATCCTCTCAAGAGGCTGATTGGTCTTCACACAGTTACTGAGTCACTAAATCTAAACTGTGAGCTTCGGCTGCCAGAGGCTCGTTTACGTATCATCGTGACGTCATGCTAATGCTAAGCTAGGATGCATTCAAGTGCTGCGAGTGCAGTTTGGACTGCAGGAACAACTATATTTAGCCATATTGTAGGTGAAAATCAGTCTCCTGAGAACAGGTGCGTTCACAGCCGACACACGTCAGCGTGAGAACGGCAAGACGGAACCGCCGATGCAAACTCAAGCACAGATCTGTGTGTCCACGATCACGTTCAGCTCGTTAATAAAATGCAACGTTTCCACATCGTCTCATTAAATCTGTTTATTAAAAATGTGAAGCTGTGGCATGAAAAGTACAAATCATTACAAACAACAGCAGTTTAGTGACGGGCAGCAGCCTGAAGGACACAGACGGATCCACCGGTCCGTGTCCCAGCATGCACCTGGTTACCGTAAAGGATGCGTTCAAGTGTCTGCTGTGAAAAAAGGATTCCTGAATCATGTGATCAATCAATCCTGTCATTTTCCTCAGCTCAGAGCACTCCTGTTCGTTCTTCTTCTTCTCCTCGGTTCAAGAGTCTACAGCAGAACGTTGAGTCCTGCAAACCTCCAACCAGAACCTCCATCAGCTGATTCAGAACCTGAGAACGAAACAGAGTTCTGACTACTGCCACTGTTTACCTGTACCACTGCCACTGTGTACCTGAACTACTGCCACTGAGTACCTGTACCACTGCCACTATGTACCTGTACTACTGCCACTGTGTACCTGTACCACTGCCACTGTGTACCTGTACTACTGTCAATGAGTATTTGTACTATCAGTCTGTATATGTACCATCAACAAGTATTTGTACCGTCAGTGAGTAGTTGTCCCTTCAGTGTGTATTTGTATCGTCAGTGTGTTATTGTACCATCAGTGAGTATTTGTACCGTCAGTGAGTATACCTGAACCACTGCCACTGAGTACCTGTACCACTGCCACTGTGTATCTGTACCACTGCCACTGTTTACCTGTACCACTGCCAATGTGTACCTGAACCCCTGCCACTGTTTACCTGTACCACTTCCACTGTGTACCTGTACCACTGCCACTGTGTACCTGTACCACTGCCACTGTGTACCTGTACCACTGCCACTGAGTACCAGTACCACTGCCACTGTGTACCAGTGCCACTGCCACTGAGTACCAGTGCTACTGCCACTGTGTACCTGTAGTAATGCCAGTGAGTACCTGTACTACTGCCACTGTGTACCTGTTCTACTGACAGTGTGTACCTGTACTACTGTCAATGAGTATTTGTACTATCAGTCTGTATATGTACCATCAACAAGTATTTGTACCGTCAGTGAGTAGTTGTCCCTTCAGTGTGTATTTGTATCGTCAGTGTGTTATTGTACCATCAGTGAGTATTTGTACCGTCAGTGAGTATTTGTACTGTCAGTGTGTATTTGTACCATCAGTGAGCATTTGTACCGTCAGTGTGTATTTGTACCATCAGTGAGTATTTGTACCATCAGTGAGTATTTGTACCATCAGTGAGTATTTGTACCATCAGTGTGAATCTGACCATCAGTGAGTATTTGTACCGTCAGTGTTTATTTGTTCCATCAATGTGTATTTGTACCGTCAGTGAGTATTTGTACTGTCAGTGTTTATTTGTTCCATCAGTGTGTATTTGTACCATCAGTGAGTATTTGTACCGTCAGTGAGTATTTGTACCGTCAATGTGAATCTGACCATCAGTGTATATTTGTACCGTCAGTGTGAATCTGACTATCAGTGTATATTTGTACCGTCAGTGAGTATTTGTACCGTCAGTGAGTATTTGTACCATCAGTGAGTATTTGTACCATCAGTGAGTATTTGTACCGTCAGTGTGAATCTGACTATCAGTGTATATTTGTACCGTCAGTGTGTATTTGTACTGCGTGTCCTTCCCGTCCCTCCTCTCGGAGCTCGTCCACAGTCTGCAGCTCCAGCAGGGAGCGTCGGTCCTGCTGCTCCACGCCACCGGTGCTGCTGCCGGTCGCTCCCTGCCTGTAGGTGAGGGGCGTGCTTGCGTCGCCGTGGCCCAGCTGGTCGCGAGCTCGCGGTGGAGCGGGGGGGCTCCGCCGCTGGACGTCCAGGCCGGGATGTGTGCTGATCTGGGACGATCGCAGGCTCCTCATTTGGCCCCGCACTCGTGCCTCATACAGCTCTGCCGAGTTCTTCTTGTACCTGCGGCAGACAGACGGTTACCGCAGCGACCACAGAGATATTCCCGCCTGAAATTACGGTCAAACGGTCCTGATATCTTTTCTGTGACATCACTTGTGGGCATGTTTACGTAGCCTCACATTCTCAGCAGCAGCGAGGACAGAACCACGGAGACGGACGAGGCTGCCATGGCGGCCGAGCCCATCCAGGGCTGGAGCACGAGGCCGGCGGGCATGAACACTCCTGCAACCGACAGAGAGGAGGCAACACGGCCTTCAGACACACAACCAACAGCACGCGGTGACACCGCATCTTCTCTTTGATCGTAATACGAAGTCCCTCCTGGACAGACCGTCCGTCCACACCTGCAGCGATCGGGATTCCCAGCAGGTTGTAGATGAGGGCGAACACAAAGTTGATCCGGATCCTCTGCACCGTCTTCTGCGACAGCTCGATACTGGCCACCACGTCCAGCAGGTCGTTCTGCCGACGCAGCACAATTCCCAACCATCAACGACCGACACGGGCTTATCGATATCCGTGACATCATCACAGCGCGACACCTACACGGATCAGGACGATGTCGGCCGCCTCAATGGCCACGTCGGTGCCGGTGCCGATGGCGATGCCGACGTCAGCCCGGGCGAGGGCGGGCGAGTCGTTGACGCCGTCGCCCACCATGGCCACCCGCAGGCCCCTCTCTTGCAGCTCCTGCACTTTGGCCACCTTGTGTGAGGGCAGCACCTCCGCAAACACCTTCCTGATCCCCACCTGCGCCGGAACAAACGTCTCGCGTCAGCCCTTCCGGACGATTTTCATATCCCCGCCCACTACGACTTACCTGTGCGGCGATGGCTTTGGCCGTGCGTCGGTTGTCTCCGGTTATCATCACCACCTCGATGCCCATGCCGCCGAGCGTCTTCACCGCCAGCGCCGACTCCGCCTTCACTGTGTCAGCAACGGCCAACATGGCACACAGCACACCTGCACGGGGAACACCACGCGAGGCGTGAAAAGCACAGGTGGGCGTGGTTTAGTGCTGGCAGGCTGCGTCCTCACCATCGATGGCCACCAGGATGGCGGTCTGTCCTTTGCTCTCGTGGCTGGACATGGCAGCGTCGACGTCGGCTTGGATGTGGTGTCCGTTCCTCCTCATCCACTCTCTGTTCCCGATCAGGACCCAGTAACTCGGAGCCACGTCTGGAAGAAAAACAGCATCGGAAAAACGCCTCCGACTCAACGTTAACGTGAAAATACTTCATTTTAAGTTGGCGAAAGCGATGACACTAAGAGGATTATTTTTCAGAAGTGAACAAACGCGTTCGTGTAAAGGCCCTGGACAGCCGGCCGGGTCCACGGACTCACGGGAATAACGTTGACCGACCGCCAGGGTAACGTTCCAATCGAGCAGAAGCCAGTTTAAATTCTTGACCGCAATCTAAAGTTGCTTGTGAAAGATCAGACGTGTGAAACTGTGATTCTGCGTGTTTGAGCGCGCTCAGACCTGCCGGCGACGCCTCAGCAGCAGAGACGAGGCTGCTGTCATCTGTGGTGGCGCCTGGCAGCAGGAAGCGCTCTTCGCTCGGCCCCAGCAGCAGATGTTCCACGTTGGAGACCCGGCAGCTGATCCCACACCCAGGCACCGCCTGGAAGTCCCGACAGTATCCCAGCACGCCAGATCCCAGCTCCTGATGTCACGTGGTCAGATCACCAACAGGAAGCTCGCAGACCTGCCGTGAAGTGCCATACAAACCCCTCTCTCACCTCTTTGCAGTGCTTGGCAACGGCCATGCCCAGCGGGTGCTCGCTGCTGGCCTCCGCCGTGCCGACCAAAGCCAGGATCTTCCTCAGGGGCATGCGGGCCATCTCCCACAGCACCAGCACACGGGTCACCCGCGGCACACCGTTTGTAATCGTGCCGGTCTTATCGAACATCACGACCCGGATCTGAGGGAAAAAAAGCAGCAGAGTCACGACTTGCTGGAAGGACAGTTCCCAGGCAAACGTTGGATGTCTGAGAGCTGCTGGACTCCATTTAACAGTAAAATCCATCAGATTTTTACTCTACAGAACATAAGACAGTGCTGAGCTACTGCAGCGACAGGAGGTGTTAATACTCCCGTCCACCAGGGGGCCCCAGTGGCTGTGAGCTAGAGTTGTATACATCTAAACCGTTGGGTTTTCTAGAAGAACAGGTACATTTAAGCTTCTGCAGTATATTCAAGAGATTTACTAATTCACTTCAAAATGTGTCACTACCACATCTTAACCTCTGACCCTCCCACAACAGTTTTGGTGTACTCCAGTCACAGAAAAATAAAGGCACTGCCTTGTGGGCCATCTCCAGCGGCTCCCCTCCTTTGATCAGGATCCCGTTCTGAGCTCCGACCCCTGTGCCCACCATGACGGCTGTCGGGGTCGCCAGCCCAAGGGAGCAGGGGCAGGCGATGGACAGGACGGTGATGGAAGCCTGGAAGGCGAAGCGGACGATGACCTCCGTTTTGGAGATGTTCTGGTTGTAACCCTGCCAGGAGGAGAAAGTGAAAAAGCTAAAAACCTCTCTTCTGAAACGGCCCGAGGCCCATTTGTCGCTGTGTGAGAACTACCGGGAAATTTTCCTTCACGATGTCAAAGTCAATGAAGCCGACCACCAGCCAGGCCCCCAGCGTCAGCAGAGAGATGGCCATGATGAAGGGTACGAAGTACCCGCTGAGCCGGTCTGCAAACTGCTGGATGGGCGCCTGGAAAACACAAGAAAGAGGCAAACTGTGATCAAACTAGAAAACATTTTGTACAAATTAGAAAAAACTGAGCCTTTTTCTTGTTTAAAGAATTCTCGAGTTGTTGGGGTCAAGGATGTGCCACATGCTTCACCTTCGAGGTCTGGGCCTCCTCCACCAGTTTGACGATCTGAGACAGAGTCGTGTCGGTACCCACATAAGTGGCCTCCACCAGGAGAGCGCCGTGAGCGTTGATGGAGCCGGCGATGACCAAACTGCCCGCCTTCTTACTGACGGGCATCGGCTCACCTGGCAGGTACAAGGACAGACATTTATTACGGATTTGATCCAAAGTCCTCATGAACAAAGAGCTCAAACTGCTTCTTTAGCTTCCCACAACTTTCCTAGTTTTACATCCTGAAACAGGAGACTGTGCAGAACTAATAAATTCATTAAAACATTATTTTAGAATGATTATATTGTATTAAAAAATGAAGGACGGCTGCAAATTTGAGAAAAAAACTAAACCAAAAACACAAAAAATATTAAATCAACCAAAAACAAAACTGCTGGTTAGATTTATGTTTATCTTTTGTCAAATGGCGCCTGTGTGTCAATATGTCTTGTTCACTTCTCATAAGGGTAAAACCTGACCTAAAATACGTAGCTGTTTCACACGTTAGCTTGCCGTGGCAGGTTAGCTCACTGTGACAAATGTTAGGCAGCTGTGAGAGATGTTTGCTCACTGTGACAGATATTAGATAGCTGGGGCAGATGTTTGCTCACTGTCACAGATGTTAGATAGCTGAGGCAGCTGTTAGCTCCCTGTGACGGGTGTTAGATAGCTGTGGCAGCGGTTAGCTCACTGTGACGGATGCTAGGTAGCTGTGAGAGAAGTTAGCTCACTGTGACGGATGCTAGGTAGCTGTGAGAGAAGTTAGCTCACTGTGACGGATGCTAGGTAGCTGTGAGAGAAGTTAGCTCACTGTGACGGATGCTAGGTAGCTGTGAGAGAAGTTAGCTCACTGTGACGGATGCTAGGTAGCTGTGAGAGAAGTTAGCTCACTGTGACGGATGCTAGGTAGCTGTGAGAGAAGTTAGCTCACTGTGACGGATGCTAGGTAGCTGTGAGAGAAGTTAGCTCACTGTGACGGATGCTAGGTAGCTGTGAGAGAAGTTAGCTCACTGTGACGGATGCTAGGTAGCTGTGAGAGAAGTTAGCTCACTGTGACGGATGCTAGGTAGCTGTGAGAGAAGTTAGCTCACTGTGACGGATGCTAGGTAGCTGTGAGAGAAGTTAGCTCACTGTGACGGATGCTAGGTAGCTGTGAGAGAAGTTAGCTCACTGTGACGGATGCTAGGTAGCTGTGAGAGAAGTTAGCTCACTGTGACGGATGCTAGGTAGCTGTGAGAGAAGTTAGCTCACTGTGACGGATGCTAGGTAGCTGTGAGAGAAGTTAGCTCACTGTGACGGATGCTAGGTAGCTGTGAGAGAAGTTAGCTCACTGTGACGGATGCTAGGTAGCTGTGAGAGAAGTTAGCTCACTGTGACGGATGCTAGGTAGCTGTGAGAGAAGTTAGCTCACTGTGACGGATGCTAGGTAGCTGTGAGAGAAGTTAGCTCACTGTGACGGATGCTAGGTAGCTGTGAGAGAAGTTAGCTCACTGTGACGGATGCTAGGTAGCTGTGAGAGAAGTTAGCTCACTGTGACGGATGCTAGGTAGCTGTGAGAGAAGTTAGCTCACTGTGACGGATGCTAGGTAGCTGTGAGAGAAGTTAGCTCACTGTGACGGATGCTAGGTAGCTGTGAGAGAAGTTAGCTCACTGTGACGGATGCTAGGTAGCTGTGAGAGAAGTTAGCTCACTGTGACGGATGCTAGGTAGCTGTGAGAGAAGTTAGCTCACTGTGACGGATGCTAGGTAGCTGTGAGAGAAGTTAGCTCACTGTGACGGATGCTAGGTAGCTGTGAGAGAAGTTAGCTCACTGTGACGGATGCTAGGTAGCTGTGAGAGAAGTTAGCTCACTGTGACGGATGCTAGGTAGCTGTGAGAGAAGTTAGCTCACTGTGACGGATGCTAGGTAGCTGTGAGAGAAGTTAGCTCACTGTGACGGATGCTAGGTAGCTGTGAGAGAAGTTAGCTCACTGTGACGGATGCTAGGTAGCTGTGAGAGAAGTTAGCTCACTGTGACGGATGCTAGGTAGCTGTGAGAGAAGTTAGCTCACTGTGACGGATGCTAGGTAGCTGTGAGAGAAGTTAGCTCACTGTGACGGATGCTAGGTAGCTGTGAGAGAAGTTAGCTCACTGTGACGGATGCTAGGTAGCTGTGAGAGAAGTTAGCTCACTGTGACGGATGCTAGGTAGCTGTGAGAGAAGTTAGCTCACTGTGACGGATGCTAGGTAGCTGTGAGAGAAGTTAGCTCACTGTGACGGATGCTAGGTAGCTGTGAGAGAAGTTAGCTCACTGTGACGGATGCTAGGTAGCTGTGAGAGAAGTTAGCTCACTGTGACGGATGTTAGATAGCTGTGGCAGCTGTTAGCTTGCTGTGACAGAAATGTTTTTTAAGTATTTAATTGTACATGTAAATATCCTTTACATGTCAAATTAAAAAGCCACTAGAGAGCGCTGTGGGTCTCAGTGTAGACTTCCAGGCACATCGTCCTCCTACCTGTGATCAGGGACTCGTCTGCCATGGAGCTCCCCTCGATCACTTTCCCGTCAACGGGGAA
Source organism: Mola mola (assembly GCA_001698575.1). Classification (NCBI taxonomy): domain Eukaryota; kingdom Metazoa; phylum Chordata; class Actinopteri; order Tetraodontiformes; family Molidae; genus Mola; species Mola mola. The sequence continues at coordinate 686,760 of KV751409.1, forward strand.
CTTTCCTCCGGGGGCGACTTTGACGATGTCGCCCCGCTGGACCAGCTCCACCACCACCTGCTCCTCCCTGAAGCACACAGACACACCTGCGGTCACGCTCTCAGCCGCTGGTCTGGGTCGTCCTACAGAGCTGACGGGGGCCTGGAACCCATCTCACCTGATGATGGAGTGGTCCGGCCCCACAGTGACCACAGTGGCGTCCGTGGCTTGAAGAGACATTAGTTTGGCCAAAGCTTCCGAGGTTTTACTCTGAAAATGTGGCGACAACAAACACATTTGAAACAGGGTTCAGGGTCAGTGAGGACGGCGCTCCGATTGGTCCGACTGATCATTTTAAAGGCGCAACACGCAATAACCATCATCAACATCACTAGTTTATGACAAAAGGAGCCAATCTTCCAGACCAAATGGGCTTGTGGGAAATGTCTAACTGTAGGAGCCATCCAGTGCATGATGTCACTAGTTTCCTTTTATTTTACCACAATACATTTCAAAATAAAACTCACTGATTATCCATCTCATCAATAGAATATGAATATGCTTTGGTTAATATTGTTGTTCCACAAAGGACAAGAAACACTGAGCAAAATTCTACACTGATAAATGAGTTTATGATTTTAATTCTGCTGCAGGTCGACTGTCCTGCGTGTCTAATAGTTCAGCTGTTAAAATGAGCTGAAATCAAACTTTGGGATATAATTTAATGTGTAATTGTGTTATAGGATCAGGTGATATGCAGTTAACCCTAACCACAGACCTGAGGCGACCTGTGGAAAACAGGCCAGGCGGTTAAAACACCCGCTGAGAATTACAGCAAGGTTCACGAAAAAGCAGAAAAATGAAGCTGAAGCTACCAGCTAAGATGAGCTAATCACAAAGACTGGAAATCAAACAGATATCGTTGTCCGAAGGCAACAGAAAAGTTCATTATTTAAAAGCACATATTTGCTACTTTTAGCTATTTCCTTTGTTTTAGTAGCATTTTCTACTGATGCACATTTTATTGATAATTTTAAATAATGTCTGTAAAACTGATTCAGCCAATTCTTTGAGCTAACTATTTCAGTAGTTTAGCAGTATAGCTAACTATTGGAATGCAACTTCTATAGTCGTCTACCACCAGTTGGTGCCATTGATTACTTATAGCTAATTATTTTAATCATTAGAGACTTTCAGTGACAATTGCAGATCGTTCAAATTCAGTTATTGATTTTAGATTGATTTCACAAGTCTACCACTCCTCACCAGAGGAAGTTAGACTGAGATTCGACAGCTGTTTTAAGGTTCCTCAAACCAATCAAGATGGCACCTGCACCAGAGGAAAAAAACGGGGATTTGTCACCTTGGCGATGTGCTCCAGCCATCGGCCCAGTGCGATGAACACGAAGAGCATGGGCGGAGTGTCGAAAAAGGTGACGGGGCTCTGGCTGGAGCGCTCGGCCATGGCGACGACCAGGACCACACACGAGTAGATGTAGGAGATGGAGGTGGCCAACACAATGAGCACGTCCATGTTGGCAGTGTGGTGTTTCAGCGAGCGGTACGCCTGGACGTAGAAGTAGCGACCGCCGAAGATCTGCAAGCCAGAGGAAGTGACCACGTCAACCACGTCACGGTAATGTTCTTGGACTGAAAGCGGTCTGAAGATGAAACCTCTTGCTTTTGGAGGTCTTTGGGTGAACGTCTCTGTTGGTATTTCATTTCTAAGTGGTTCATTAAACTCTCGGTTTATCAAACTCCAGAAGACCCTCGGAGGGAAGTTTTACGTGTCAGACGTGTTCTGTTACCTGCACAGGTGTGCAGAGCAGGAAGAAGGCCAGGTTGAGGGGTGAGAGGCCGGGCAGCAGGTTCTGCTCTGTGGGCATGGAGCCCCCATGCTCCTGGTGCTGGCTGTCCATGACCATCATGTAGATCATGAGGCCCATGACCGGCAGGCCGAACACCAGGCTGAGCAGGAAAGAGTTCTTCCACCTGTGAAACAGAAACGAGGAGTTACCGTGAGAATACCTCCTTCTCGTTTGTAACTCGTTTGTTACAACACAGGAGAGCGCCCCAGTGGCCTAATGGATAAGGCACTGGCCTCCTAAGCCAGGGATTGTGGGTTCGAGTCCTATCTGGGGTGAGATTTGTTATTCTTCAGTTGACCAGTGACCTCTTTTCAACTTGTTGACTCAGACAAATGAAAGGTCAGCTGAACTTTCCAACAAGGAAAGAAACGTTCTCGGACGTCCGCTGGCTGTGTTAGACCCCCTGTTCCTCACGTTTATAACCTGCCTCTCTGTCTGATTGCTCTCTGGCTGTTCTGAAAGTAAAGCTGAGGCTCCTGAAAATTGTGACTCTGATCGTATGAGAGGACAACGTTAAAGCAGATACTTGCTGTTGGATCTCTTCTGTGTGGTCCAGGTTGTTTTTCAGGCCGGTCTTCACCAGATTGGCCTCGAAGCCGAGACTCTGCAACGAAATGCCAGATTGTCTACGGTGAGAGTACGCTGAATACATTACAGGCTCACGGGAGATTAGGGGTCAAACAGAACACGATCGGTACCTTGATGATCGCGATGATGTCTCGCGCTCCGAGCACCTCCGTGTCAAACTGGACTTGTGCCCTTTTGGTAGCCAGGGCCACCGAGGCCCCGAGGATCCCTTTGGTGGTGGTGAGCTTGGACTCGATGTTGTGGACACATGAGGCGCAGGTCATACCTGTTATCTGCAGGTGGACATTGGAGGGAGCGAGTTTTAACTGTCTCTAACAGAAGGATCGCTGCGACGTTTGCAGACTTACAGTCAAGTCCAGTTTCCCATGAGCCCCTGCACTGTCCTCTATCAGACTGGCACCGAAGCCCAAGTCCTCTATGAGCTGACTAACAGTGGCAGCGTTCATGACCTCCGGGTCATACTTCACCTCCGCCTTTCCAGCCATTAGCGACACCAACACGCTGACGATTCCTGCAAGCCACAGGGAGATTTTACGTGGGAACTGAGACAAACGCGGCGTGACGACAATCTGCCACTTGCTCACCGCTGTGTCGGAGCAGGTTCCTCTCGATGTTGGCCACGCAGGAGGCGCAGGTCATTCCCATCACGCGGACGAAGCATTTCTGGACTCTAACCTCGCCCCTCGAGGTCGGCTGTGGGCCAGTCCCATTGCCGACTCCCGGCTTATTTGATGGTCCCACCTCAGGGTGGCCAGAAGGTCCAGAACCGCCAGGCCCCGCTGTTTTCTGGCTCCGCTTTGTCTTTGGAAACTCTGCAATGGATCAGTACAAGACTAAATATTAAATGTTAGTATACGATACGACAGAACCACAAACCTTGTTAACCGATATTATCTGAACTACTCACAAGTGAATGAGCTCAATGCTAAATCAGTATAAACCACCGACAGAGAACTGACTTCACCATAATATTAATAATATATCAACCAAAGAATGATCCACAGATCACCGGCACCTGATGACTAATGCTGACTGTTAGCTTACAGTTTACTCTGGTACATCTGATAAGCTGTGCGTTGTCCCTGACAAATAAATAAATCAGTCGAAAATGAACAATTCGCTAGATGTCAATTAAGCTAGATGTACCTTTTTTCCTTACATGTTAATTCGATCATGTTAGCCTAATTAGCCTATTAGCTCACCAAACTACCATGATGAACATTCTAAACATTATTTAAGATGTAAACATCAACTAGCATACTAACATTTCGCTAAAAGCAGGGCACAGAGACACTGAGCTTAGCAAGACATTGACTGTTTGGCTAACCTCAATGTAGCTAATTTTCATTTTTTTTAGTACTTGCTTTAATTATCAAGTTGACGTGTTTACATGCTAAACACTTTAAATGATTTGTTTTGATTGTGTCTAAATACTCGGCAGTAAAACAGCAGGTCTCCATTAATCTTGGCACAGCGTATTTTCAGATAGAAAAGATGAAGGTCTGAATGAAACGTGAGATCCTTCCTCCTACAGCTCGACCTTGACGGTACGTTAAAGAACCTGTTCATAGTCTGCCCCGGTTAATTCTACGTCTTGGCAAGCTGTTCTCCTCGAGAAATCCGAGAAGAAAGGCACAGCCGGCATGAGAGCCCTCCATGTGGGCCTGGAGAGCCAACTGGTCTGATTCCCACCGTAACCAGTGGAAACAGGATGGAGGGGGGTCCAGGTGGGGAACAGACGCCGTACGCCCCCCTTTAGACTGATCGTTCAGCTGATAATGAAAACAGTACTTGGCTAAAGTCCGGATCAAAGTATCTCCTCCAATTTCCTGTCTCAAAATGTCCCATTGTTACTGTGCTCTTACCTTCATGCTCACGTTGGGATGTTGACAAGCTGTTTAGAAGGTTCAACCATCTTAGTTTAGAGAGCTAATTAGTGCTACACCTGAAGTGTGAGGCCATCAGAGGAATCTGGATGTTTCACTAGCATGGATGGAAATGTTTTGTGACTATCCTTGAAAGGTTTGATTATCTGGTGATCTGTAAATATTTTGGGTATCAGGAGTTTACAGTTATAGTGTGAATGCTAATAAATTAATCTAAAATTAAACCTTTGCAGTTTTTTATTTTGACAGGTTCCATGTTCTGTTTGACATGAAGCTTTGGGTTCTACCTTTAAGTGAAGCATCAAAGCCCATGTCCTCGATAGCTTCCCGGAGCTGCTCCGGCTCCGTCAGGCCGGGGTCAAAGGTTACCGTTCCCTCCTCCTCCTTCAGCGACACCGTTATGGACCGCACTCCGCTCATCTGACAGATCCTCCCTTCGATGGACTGCACACAAGAGTTGCAGGTCATCCCTTCAATCCAAATCGTGACCGTCTGGACGGACAACTGCGACACGTCCTCTTGCCAGTAGCTTAAATCTGGTCCCGGCGGATCATTGGATAACAACGTCGCAACAAAACCCAAATCTTCAATCTTGTCCCTCAGCTCCTGTTGTGAGACTAGCAGAGGTCGGTGTACGATCAGCACTGTGCCGTCTTCAAGAGAGACCTGAACGTGTGAAACCCCCGAGAGAAGACCGATCTGTCCCTCAATGGTCTGTACGCAGGACTTGCAGTGCATGCCGTCCACCCTGATCTGCACCGCTGACTCCACAGTGAGTCCCATGGTCTGGAGCTCCAGGGCGATCTCTTTGGTGGTGATGACCGAGCCATCGTAATCCACTTTGGCCCAACCGCTGGAGGAGGACCAGCAGGCAGTGAGCACTCCTTTCAGGCTGGAGATCCTGCTGCCGACGGCTTCGTCCTGCCGCTCAGGCGCAAGTCCCAGGAGCCTCAAAGTCGCTCTGGAGGCAGCTTTGGGTGGAGGGTAGAGCTCGCTCTGACTCCCAAATTCGTACGCCAAGTTGTCGAAGCACTGTATCTCAAAGTCGGGGCCATTCTGGAAAGATCAGAGCAGTCAAGTCAGTGTTTGTCACTTCAATGTGTCACCTTTTAAGTTAGAAACCTGGCCGACAAGGTTTTAGATCACTGAATATCTACTCCCAAAACCACATCCCTGAACAAGGAATTTCATTATGTTTTTCCGAGGTATTACTGGACTGGCTCAGGAACAAAAATAATTGATTTTCTGTTATATAAGCGCGGGAATCTTGACCCTCTTTTCATTTCCTGAGTACGAGAGACACAAGTGAAACTGACTTCTGGGTTTATCAAGCCGAGTCCTGTTAAGCTCCTCCGCAAGGACCCACTCGACCCCCTTCAGCCGCTCTGTCATGCTGTGTTTCAAACCTGGCTGAGCGCACAAACACATTCTGTTACCCTGCAGTTTTTTATTCTTACTGGGTAAAGAACGGGTACCCTGGGTATCCGCATCTCAGAACCTTTACAGTGCCATGTCAGAAAGAGGCCTGTTCACGGTGCTGCTGTTTAACATGTTGATGAAGCAACCCATCAGGCCTGCTGGACCGGCCCGATCCTAAAACCCTGACCGGGTTCCTGGAGTTCATCACAACATTATCAGTTCGCTTTCACTGAAAAAGCTGTGATTCCGGCAGGCGGTCAGGGAGGGCGTTCAGCCGCTGACCCCGGGCCAGTTCTGGACCAAAAACCACATGACCGGCTCTTCACGTAAGCCCCCCAACGTGACTCTGCTTAAAGTCAACAGTCAGACTGCAGAGAGACCTTTGGGAAGCGTTAAAACGCCTTACAAACACTCAAGTCTTTCACTCGTCGTTTCTCTGAGATCGGGGCGGTTTTTATTCGGCTGAGGGAGCAGAAGAAACACGACTCTTAGCGTAAAAATGGTTCTTTCTCTGCCGAAACGCTGGACATCTTCTTCCTGCTCGCTGAAGAGAAGGCTGGCCTGAGCCCAGCAGGGATTAAAGCACTGGGATCGTGTTTACTCAGAGTAATCCAGCTCTTCTTCACAGAGTTCTGCTGTCAGAACGAGTCTCTTCATCTGGATAATTCACATAGTTTGAAATCAGCCCGGGTGGGAGGGTCTCATTAAACCCTGAACTGTGAGCTAAGACCCCAGACGGGACCGTCAGGGTCAGACAAACAGCAACATCGACCTCTGGGCTCCTCCACCGTCCAAAGTGCAACACAGACAAACATTTCCCACACGCCACCCTCTTTATGACATCACAGCGCCCACAGCTGCTAATCTTTAACAGCTGTGATGGAAACAGGAAGTGCCGCGTAATCAATCAATAAATCTGGAACTAATCAAACTAACCAGATGACATTTTTACATCTTCATCCATTATTTCCACCCTCATCGTTATGGTCGCTATGGTTGAAAGCTGATTGGTAGAGGCGGAGTCCGTAAAACGTCCTGTCACTAATCGGCCTGTCTGATCCCTATGTTTGATCTGAGCCGCCTCAGACCGGAAACCCAGACCTGGTTCTGATGTGGTCAAACTGTCACTTCCTGTCTGTGAAGGGCTAACATTTATCAGCATTTGCTAAAAGCTAAACTGCTTCCTGTCACGCAGAATTGAACCACAATCGAGTTAAATCTGAAAACGCCGTGACAAACAACTTCTTTACGTTATTTACAGGTAACCACACACGTCCTTTATCGCTGAAGATCAACGTAAACGTAATTACTGCACCGATCACATTCATCCGCTGTGATGTCACATCTTCAATAAATCTGTGTTCATCCAAACATGGTCGCCTTAGAAAAACCTCATGGAAATCAGGTAACCTCCATCATGTGACCATTTTTGTCCTTGAATTCAGTCATTTGACCTCAGATCTGAAACGTTTCTCTGAGAAGCTGTCAGAGGAACAAACGAGGCTCCGCCTTCAGAGAAGATGGCTCATTTTACTGCTGAGAGGGTTTAAACAAGCTGTTTCCATGGCAACAAATCCACTGAACTGGGGCTTCAAACGCCCTCACCTGTTATCAGAGTTGAAGATCAAAAAGTGACGTTTGGAACCAGTCGAGGTTTCACTGATCATGTATTTATGTATTTACGACGTCACCTGACGTTTAATGAGACCAGGATGGTTTCAAGTTAGAAATAGAGCATGTTCACTAAAATACTGACATACTTCTACTTCACACTCTACTTTTTCCCTCCTGACATGACGCAGACACGTTACTTTTGTAAACACGACATCGGTGTACAAAAACCCTCGAAGACAGAAACACCCGAATCAAATTCCTAGTATGTTTACACATAATAAAATAATGAAAATAAAATCTGATTCTGATTCTGGACTTGAGGAACGCCCACAGAGTGACGTCAGACGGGTTCTGACGAGCCCTCGGAGGGATCCCGACCCCCGCTACGGAACCACCAGACTGCTCGAACATGTTGTTAAACTAGATTTGACGCGGACTTGCAGTAGAAAGTAGTGCATGAAACGCATAAAAATACCGTGAGTACACCTGTCATAGTAAAGCGGAGGACGGGACCGGGAGCCTACCTTGGTCCCGGCGCAAGTGCTGTCCACCATGCGGATGCGTTCCGGGGTCGTGTTCTGGGGAAACATGCTGGAGCTGCTGCGGCGCGTCCGCCGTCTCCGCGCCAATCACGGCCGGGCGGCCAGAGTCCGCGCGGGCACGCGCTCCGGGCCGCGCCCGCTGATAGGTCCGAGGTCTGTTCCCGGTCCGGTCACGTGACTCCTGTAGACGTAATAACGCTTGTGTTGTTGTTTCCCTTTGTTTACTCGGCGCAGCCTCAGCAGGACATTTAGTGATTGTGACACAACTACAGTTGTGCTAAGCTACGCTAACAAGGCGCCACCATGACTGTACATAAACATGACCAACCGCCCCCTGGTGGCTGGCTGCAGGGCCTCATAAGCCCCTCCCCCTCCATGTTAGCAGAAGGGAAATGTTGTCGTTTTCAGGAGGTTCTTATCGCGCTGATGTTTGTTTTTATCGTCAGTCTTGGTTTAAGATAAGATAATGTCTTTATTGTCCCACAATGGGGACATCTGCACTGTTGCAACAGCAGAATAAAGTGCAACCACAGCAAACAGTAAATAAACAACAAATATAACATCTCTTGTCAAGTCAATTATTTACAGCCCGCATGGAAAGAGCGGATGAATGGGTGAATTACTGGCCTGGTTAATTAGTTATTGATGGCATGAAATGGGGGTGGAGCAACATGATTGACAACTGACAACTAACCCTAACCGGCAAGAAACCAGACTGGGAACATTTTGTCCTAAAAAAGCCCCGAAACTGACAAGCTGACGAGTGAGGCGTGTTGTCCCAGGTCCATGAAAGACGCTCTGCGCCTCGTTTCACCCACCCACAAATACATATCCCATATTCAGTGGTTTAAAGTTGTAGATTTTAGTTTGTGTCTGAAAACATTAAATGTTCACCTATGTCATCTAAGAACCTGAACCCGATTTATCATCATTTAACAAATTTGGTCAAACTTTCTATTCACAAACTGACCTCAACTGTCATATTCATATATTAGTTTCATATTTCTGCTTTTTTTTTTTTTTTTTTTTAAAAAAATTTTTTTTAAAAATTACTTAAAAAGAA
>KV751409.1:695778-709849 GCA_001698575.1 Mola mola
TGCTTTTTTTTTTTTTTTTTTTTAAACAAACTATTTGTAATAATTGACTTAAAAGTACAAGTATCAGTTTATTTTCATTTAAAATGGTGGCCATTATTTGCAAACTAAATGCACTGTTCTGAAAGCTATTGATTATTAAAAACATAGTAAATACACAAAACAAAGGTCTGTAACAGGAAACTGTATATTCACTTTCACACTAAACACAACCTCGTCTGATTGGTCAGTTTGAACACATTAAGTTTGTTGTAAATCCAAATTATTCAATCACTCCCGCCCATAATAGAAAGAAGCCACTCCCATCTACTGCAACCCGTCAAAATAAAAGCAAGTTTTCAAAGCTAAAATATGAGTTCAGCTTATATTTACAAAATAGTTTTTATTGTGTTTGGGGAACAAAAAGGAAACCAGAGGGCGTTAAAAAGATAAAAAGGAATGAAGGAAGTGTTAAAATAACTGAAAAAGAAGAAAACGTTTCATATAAAACACGACAAAAACATCCAGCTTCAGTCGTTTCAGGCCGTCATCGTTCCTGAAATGATTCACGTTTGGTCTCGTCCGGAGACGAGCGACGTGGGAGGAGTCTGCATAGGAGCCGGAAGGCACTTCACCTCCACCAGCACGCGCCTTCATTAACCCCTTCATGCACAACCACTGTCACGGACACATTTTACCTGTTCGCTCAACCAAAGCTTTTACATTTTACACACAGCACAAAAAATTAACTAATATCTGAATCTGGAGTCAGGTTTGTCTCTCCGATGACTAATTCCAGACCATGTCTGTCCTCTTCCTGTCGCCATTTTGAATTGATTCAAAACAGTGGAACCACAGTCAAGGCTTGAGTGGTCTGCCACCTGCTGGCTGTGAGGTGGAACTACAGGTTCAACATGTCATGCATGAAAGGGTTAAAGATCAAACATCCAATCAAACGGTGGCCTCGCAGATCCCGCTGGCAGACAGGAAGTGACATTGAGCGTCCAAGCGTAGAGCGCTCCTCACAGTGACCGTGTGGCGGCGTGGGCGGCTCAGCGCTGGCGGTCCCAGCGCCAGATGGAGGCGTCGTCACACACGGCGATCAGGATGCTGCTGTCGCGGCTGAAGCTCGTCTGCCGGATGGCCGACGTGCATTTTGGGAGGGTCAGCGTGGTGCACCTGGAGACCGGGGGGAGGGTGTGTCACGCCGATCAATCGATCGACAGGAAGCTCCTGTCTGCTTGTTTGAACTTTAAATTATCTTAACCTGTTTCTACTTTTGCATTTAGTTCTTGTTTTACTAAACTGATTATTGATCGTTTGATCAGTTAAACTGCGACGGAACCAACTCAGATCAAATGATCTGCACATCAGCTCAAACAAGGTTATTTGTCCCGTTTTTGATCCAAGTTACTCAGGACAAAAGCAGCTATTGAATGACGTGAACTCATCGGGCGTTTATGACGCACACAGAGGAGAACAGGAAGCTGCATTGGTAGACAAATAAACCTCGGAGGACTTGGTTCTGGTTAGGGAACAGAACTGAGAAAAGGCACCAACCTGGTCCAGGTTCTGGGTATTAAAGCGGGCTCACTCACTTGGCCTTGTGCGGGTCCTCCACCTCCAGGTCCCACACGTACAGCTTGCCCACCTGGTTCCCCAGAGCCAGCATCTGTGGAGCACAGCAGACCCAGGTCAGCACCAGGACCCGGGCTGCGCTCGGGACCGGCTCACCAGCACACGCGGCCTCACCTTCTGCCAGAAGTCCATGGAGAAGCGCATATACCAGATGTCACACTGGCTGTAGTCGAAGCGGCCCAGGATGGTCACATTGGACTCGTTGGGTTTGATGTGGTCGATGTCGTCCTCCATCTTGCCGGGCTTCCAGCAGACGATGGCGTTCTCGCAGGACTGCGGCGAGAGCGCTGGCGTTAACGTGCCGTTCTTCCTGCTCTGTCTGATTTAAAGGCGTCACGGCGGACTCACCTTGGACAGGATCAGGTCTCCCAGCCACCGCACGCAGTCCACGTAGTTCCTGTGGATGTCCCGCGTCGAGAAGTCGGGGAAGTGGATCTTCTGTGACACGAAGGGCCTGAAGGAAACACACGACCGCGTCTCAAACCTGATTACGTGACGCGTCCCCACCCGTGCAGGCGCCTCCGTACCTGTTGGTCTTGGAGGGGTTGTACTCGTAGGAGCCGCGGATGGCTTTCTGCATCCTCTCCGAGTTGATCCGCCACAGTTTCAGGGAGTGGTCCATCCCGCACGACATGATCTTCTCCCCCAGCAGGTCGAAGTCCTGCAGAGAGAGCAGAGCGCGTCAGCCGGCGCCGGGGACGTTTCCGTTGGCGGGCTGGTTGAACCACACACTCACAGCGCTCAGAACTTCGTCCCGGTGACCCTCCACCCCTCCGAATATGGCCACCAGCGTGTCTGTCTGGATGTTCCACAGACGCAGAGCGTGATCTGGGGGACATGGGTCAAAGCATCACAGCTGTTCCGGTAACATCAGTTTTTATGAAATGTTCCTGGTTGGTTCAGTAACATGAGACCCGTTTCAGACCCGGCATGAGCGTTCAGCGCTGGAACAGGTCTCCGATCAGCCGTTCTCACCTTTACTGACCGACAGCAGGAGGTTGGGGTCCCGCGGGTGAAACTTGAGCTCGTTGATGGCGTTTCCGTGTCCAACGTAGTGCTGCGGACACAAACAGGAAGTTTAGCCCGAGACGATCCCACGTTAGTTCACACACACAGAACCGGCGTCGCACCTTGATGCACTGCATGGTGATGTGGTTGATGACCCGAATGATGCCGCGCGAGCCGGCCACGGCCAGCAGGGGGTGGCTGGTGTTGGTGTCGTAGGTCCACGCGCACGTGTAGAAGTTCTCGTCCGCCTGATTCACCTGGTCAAGGACATATTGACTCGTTTCAGGTGACCCTGACGGTTTAACCTCGGGTGACACGAGGAGAAGGATACGTCGGCATCCACGTACGACTGCAGGAGTCGTATTTCTCCCTGAGAGTGACACTCGTACAGAGTTACCTGCACCAGAAAACACAGCGTGAACATGAGCCTCTGAGTGTCGGCTGAAACACGGGACAAACGGCCTCACTGACCCGGTTACTCCCAACCGTGGCGAACACCAGCGGGTCGCCCTCCTTGCTGTGCCAGTTAAACTGGACCCCAAACAACGGCTGTCCGTGGTCCTCCTGCACAGAGCATGAGGTCACCGTGAGGGAGGCGGACCAGCTGAGCGCGGCGTACCAGACACAGCGCAGGTGTGTGTACTCACCCGTAGGCTGTTGACACATTTGAAGGAGTATCTGCACTTCTTGGACCTCCACTTGCCCTTTCCCCAGCTCTTCCTGCCCGGGGCGTTGGCCGTGTTGGTGGGCGTGTCCGGCCGCTCCGCGTTGGTCCCGCTCTCCACGCTGACCGCATCGTCCTGCAGACATCACAGAGGGACAGCTGACTGCAATCCATACTGTGTAACTGTAGGGCTGATTGGTTTCATGATCGCTTCATTGATTAGTCCATAAAGCCCGGAACTCCTCACTATGACACGAGAAGCTCCAGAACAAAACCATCCGCAGCCGTTTTCTTTTGCTCCATTGGACAAGGAGCCGTGGTGCCTCTGAGGTTCTGCTGAGTGATTCTCTTCTCCTTATGCCAACATGCAACGTTTTCGCTCCACAAGTGTCATCACAAACACTTTTAGAGTTTTGATCAACAATACAGAGGCAGAGTGACGTCAGTGTCGCTGATAACTGATCAATAACAGATACTGTCAGCTGTGAGGATTACCCTTCCACACACAATCTCACTTTAACCGCTGAAAGGCAACTTTCATTCATTCTTCCCTGAACAGCTTCTTTTAGCTGCTAGTGCTAATGCTCCACACGTGACCGTTGGTGAGCGCGTGACACGGCGGGTCCGTGAGCGTGCGCGTGTTAGCCACACACTGAAAAAGTGTGTGTGTTGTATTTATGACGGGAAACACTGGAAAACACCTCCTGTCACCGCGGATAATTTGTGCCGGCTGTGTGGCCGCTGTCGCAGAACAAAGCTGCTAGCCAGCCTGGCTAGCTGGCTGGCTACTTTAGCTCCATGCTAACGTGGCTACCTGCGCTGCGCGCGTCACGCGCGGCCACAGAAAGAACTCGGTTCGGCTACTTACGTTCTCGTCTCCGGATAAATCGGGGTTGCTGTTCTCGTCACTGCTCAGTTTTTGCTTTTTCGCTGGTATTTCTTTTCCCGCTTGAGAGGGGGACTCGGACATGCTCTTATTTTCCCTCATTTTGGCTCACTGCCCCGCCTCTTCCGCTCCGCCGCTCAAGTGCTGTCGGGAATGGTAGTTTGAGTCGGGATACAATTCAACGTTTGGTACGTTTCAATATTTCGCTTTTAAAAATGTAACGTTTAGTACAGTAAAATGATTTAGGAACTACTAGTTGTTAACAGAAGAGTCACAGTTCAGTGACATTTTCAGAGATTAAAGGCACCAAACATTTAGAAAGTGTAGTTAGTCAGTAAAACTACAAATAGCACATCTAGTTCACCTCGTCTGTCAAACCACGGTGGCCATATTGGCACTTGCTGGTGTTGCCAATGAAGCTAACGCTCTGTTCCAATAACGTGCCAGTCTCACTAAACTTGGTTTATGTCAACATGGCCGCCGTGAAAAGGCTAATCAGGTTGAGGGAGCTTTTGGTCAAGCCCCGCCCACGCATTGCTATAATCTGTGTACTCTGTTTTTATTACTGACCTGAGACCAGCGCAGCTGTGTCTGCTGGCTAGACTGCTAGCAGTAGCCATGTTGGTAGCGCAGCGTTAATGGTAATACCACTTACGGACAGTAGGGGGAGTGAGGAGTCCTGTGTGAACCCCTGCTGGTGAGTACCTGCAGCAGACTCAGGATCAGCCGAGCGCAGGACAAAGGAGACAAAAGCGTCACATTTTAAAGCTTTTAATAAAAATAGTTTGTACAGTCTGGAGTTGTGATTCAGGCCAGCAGCATCATGTCTGCAGCGTCAGAGGAGGCCTCGCTCCTCTGCTCCTCCTCCTCCTCCTCGGCTGCCCTCTTCACGCCCCTCTGCCTCGACAGGGCGGCGGCGTAGCGGATGTTGTACATGTTGAAGTCGCACCTGCAGGGAAAACACAGATTGGCCCTGAGTGACAGGATGTGGAACCGAGTCGGGGCTCAGCGGGGACAAACGTGGACACTCACAGTTTGGACAGGCCGTCAACGTGTCTCTGGATGCTCTTCTGCAGCGCCTGCAGCGTGGGCAGAATGGCTCCCGACCTGCACGGAAACACGCGCACGGTTACGCAGAGACCGCCACCTGGCCCACACAGCACGAGGCGGGTTCCTCACCTGTTCTTGAGCTTCTGTGTGTGCAGCATGAGCAGGTTCTGAGCCCAACTCAGGTAGAACTGCAGGTGGCCTGACGTCTCCAGACACGCCGCCACGAAGCCCAGCAGCTTCTCCACGTAGAGGTCCGGGAGAGAGCCGCACACCACGCCGACTGCAACAGGAAGCACACGGGTCAGATGAGGCGGCGAACCACAGACACGCCGCCGGGGATGGGTGGGCTCACTCACTCTGCTCGTGCGGCACCGTCTCCAGCACTTCCTGTTTGAGGGCGTTCTCGTTGAGTCTGAAGGCCAGGACGATGGCCGACGACCACACCTGGAGCCGCAGCTGCTTCCGGATGCTGGCCGGCGTCACGTCCAGGTCCAGGTCGTACGGGTCGAACACCATGGAGCCATCAAGGGAGTAGACCAGCAGGCCCTCGGTGGTGGTGGCCGACCAGCTGCGACCTGAACAAACACGGAGATGCTCAAACATGGATACGGGACTTCAGGGTGACTCGTGCGATCCGGTTGCAGTTCTGCCACCCACCAGTAGGGGAGAACCTCAGCGAGCTCACTCTGATCTCTGGTCTGAAGTGTCGGGAGCTCATGTCACCTGTCAGGACAGACGTGGACACGTGTTATTGCATGTTCGAAGAGCAGCTGGCGCTCAGGTGTGCGTGCGGGCCGAGTGCCGCACCTCTGCGGACCCCCGGCAGGCTGATGTCCACCCCGTCGTCCACCAGAGCCAGGCTGCCGAACTCAGTCATCTTCCTGCGGTCCAGGAACTCCTGAATCAGACATCAGACACTGGATTACCGAACGTGCTGAGGGCCGAGGCGGCGTGCTGACGGAACACACGTACCTCCATGGCGTCGAACGACAGGTTGCAGGAGATCTCAAACTTCTTCATCAGCATCTGCTCCCTGACGTTGTAGATGCAGACAAACTTGGACTGTCCTCCGGCCAGGATGGACTCACCGTCCGCAGAGTAGCACAGCGACGTGAACGACCTGCACAAGCGGCAACGAAACCCAACATCACTTTCTCTTCTTCTGTGGTGTGGACCAAAAGAGGGTGGCGCTCACTCACTTGCCCTTCGCCAACTGCTTGGCGGTGATCTTATCCGTCTCCTTGCGGCCCGTCTCCAGGTCGTGGCGTCCGGCCACCGAGCCGGTCTGCGTGGCTGTGTGGGGGCTCCAAAAAGAGATCTCCCCGTTCAGAGTGGCCACGGCCAGTTCCTGCCCATCAGGACGGTACGTCACCGCCAGCGCTGCGGGACCGGACCACAGAGTTAGTAACATCGGGCGATGGGAAAACACCCGAGGTTCATGAGCTGTACTGCAGCCAGCCACCAGAGGGCCGGCCCCGCGACATTACCGTCAGAGGTGAGGTTTAGCGTCTCTTTGACCTGCCAGCTGTCCAGCATGTCCCACAACCGGACAGTGCGGTCCCACGAGGCGCTGGCTAGGACCGACTGGACCGGACTGAAGGACAAGCAGCTGACCGGACCCTCGTGGCCCCCGAGGACCTGATCAAGCACAGGACAGCAGTTAGAACCCGATCAACCAGCTGGTGATCGATCGCTGCGGTCAGACCGGACTACCCACCTCCAGCAGCCTGCCGGTCTGCATGGACCACAGGAAGACCTCGAAAGAGTCCTGAGCGCCGGCGCTCACCAGCTCACCGCTGACATCTACAGCGAGGGAGGAGAACTGCGCCGGCCGCGGCGACGTGAAGGTCCGGAAGTTTCTGTACCTGTTGAGACAAAGGCAGGTTCGTACGGCACTCCGACGCTTCGCCGCTCTGTTTCTGCTCGTACGTCACCTGTGCAGGTCGAAGGCCCTGACGGTGCCGTCCAGGGAGGCGCTGACGATGACAAAGCCGCTTGAGGTGAAGGCCACGTTGGTGACGCTGCTGGTGTGCTCGGTGAAGGTGACGAAACACAGGCCGCTGTTGCTGTTCCACACTTTGACCTGAGGAATCAGACCAGCCGTCAGCTCAGCTGTCACCTGTAACGCCGCTCATTGCGTACCAGAGCCTGGACGAGGAACACGGAGGTTCCACGCCACGGGTACCAAAACTGACGGGCTGAATGTCGCCGGTATGAGTTTAGAGCATTTAAATAAAACAGCCCACAATTACAAGCAAATATTTGACAGAAATATTGTTTGTTAACAGCTTGCAGCTATGTGGCTAACGTTAAAAGCCGTTAAAAAGCTAACGTTAGCTTGCTAGTTCAAAATATGCATGTTGCTAATATAGTATTTAGAGTTTAAAACAGGCTCCCATTATCCCTGTTGATTCATGGTCAAGAAGCAGTTTCACAGCACAACGTGTACACGACCAAAACGGCTAATATTAGCCTGCTAATTGTTAATATTGTATACTATTTATAGTGTTCAGTAATCTGCTGTTTACTGGTTTAACAGTGTGAAGCTAACTCCAAAGGCTAATTTTAGTCAGCTAGTTGCTAGTGTATGTAGCATAAATACCATTTACGGAGTAAAGTATCTTATAGTCCACTTATCTAACTTGAAATGTTAATCTGTGGCTAACGGACCTAATCGAAAAGGCTAACATTAACCAGCTAACTGCCAATCTGCCTTTTAGAGTGTTATTGTTTATCTAGTTTAATATTGTGCAAAATGATAATGTTTACACCATTTTACATAGCTGAAAAAGCTAACAAACTTCCTAGCTGCCAAAAAATGTTCCCAATAAACTGACAGGGTAATGTCTGGAACTTGGTACACTCATCTAATGGCAGGATAATCGGTTACTGCCTCAAAGTGCCAATGTTAACTTGCTTTCTGCTAATATGTTGCTAATATTCTGTTGACATTGTACATTACGCGAGTGCAGCGTAATAACTGCAAGCTATAAAGGCTAACAATAAAGTGCTAGCTGGCATCATGTTGCTAAAATCCTGTTCAGAGTGATACGGTCTGCTAACACGCACTGAGGCTAGCATTAGCCAATATGTGTTTACGTCGACTTTTCTAAACTGACACTCGCACAAACGTGCTGTTTGAGTGATTTTACACCAAATCTGTGTATTTTATGGACATTTCTGACACACTTTCTGACGTTACCGTTCTGTGGACGCTCACCTTGCCGTCGTCGCCTCCGGTCACGATGTGCTGGCCGTCCGGCGAGTACGCCAGCGAGGCCATGTTGTTGAAGTGTCCCTGCTGTTTGAAGACGTACGACTCGCTCTGCCACTCCCACACCAGCAGCTGACCCATACCTGGACACAGCTCAACGTTAAAAACACGCCGCGCTAAAGACACTAAGGTGAGCACGCCAGGCGGCTCTCACCCGAGCAGCCGAAGCCGATCCAGTCTCCGGAGCTGTTGATGGCCACCGAGGAGATGCTCTGGTCCGACAGGCTGGGGGGAAACAGGTTATTGAACATGGGAGCAGAGGATGCTGGGAAGCTGCCCGTGGAGAGGCTCTGTCTGACCTCAGCGAGTGGATGAGGCTGAACTCGGGCACTTCGTGCAGGTGGAAGACTCCGGAGGCGAAGCCGGTGACCAGGAGGTGGCTGGGCTTGTGGTAGGCGGCGGCAGTCAGGTTGTTGAAATCTCCCTCTCTGTTGAAGAAGTGTCTGCGAACGCAGCCACGAGTGTGAGTGACCAGCTGACAAGGCGGCGCAGGTCAAAGGAAGAGCCTCGTCTTACTTGCTTATCTGCTTGTAGCGAACGTTCCTGGTCTTCTTCTCCGAGGGAGCCTCAGGTTTCCCTCTGATGACCTCCCCCTCCCCACTCCCCTGCTCCTCCTCCTCCTCCTCCTCCTGCTCCCCCAGTCTGGGCTTCGTCTCCGGTTCGGCCCAATTCCTCTTCAGGACGAGGCCATTGGGCTCGGTGTCGCTCTCCCACACGCACAGCGTCCCGTCCTGGCTCACCGTGTACAGCTGGGGGAAGGGGAGGGGCAGAGAGAGCTCGCTCAGACAAACACAATCACCACACACACACACACACAAACACATATATACACACGCACACAAACACACGAACACACTCACGTCCAGGCTGTCCCGCTCAAAGAAGCAGCCCACAATTACGTCCTTGTGTCCACCCAGCGAGTAGTAGATGAGGTTGGCCCAGCGCTCAGCTCCAAACACCCACGTGGACGTGTCCTTACTGCCCACCGCAAAACACCTGAGGACAGGTAGGTGAGGACAGGTAAACTAGGACAGGTAAACTCGGACTTGACTGAGGCACACTTCAGGGAGACACGGGGAGAATCTCACTTGGAGTCATCGCTCCAGTCGATGCAGGTGGTCTCGTCGTACGGGCCGTAGTAGCTCTTGTCCAACACGAAGGCGTTGAACTCGCGCTGCTTGCCCGGCGCGTGGTACATCAGAGCCACGTTCTCCTTCGTGACGACAAACTTCCTGCGGGGGAGACACACGTTGAAGCAGCGAGCTGGCGGGCAGAGCGGACGGACGGCTCTCAGCTGGACTCACCTGCCATCAGGTGAGAAGCGGATGCTGCTGACGGCTTTGTGGAAGTGGAAGTGATGGAGGACGGCTCGGGTGACCAGACTGACCAACAAGGCGGCGCCGTCTGGAACGCAGACACATTCACAGCGTTATTGTGTTGTGATCACATGACACTCAGATCAGCACTGGTTCTGGTGAGGGTCTCACCTTCGTCCACCACGATGGCCAGGTTTCCCTCCGGAGAGAGGCCCACGCAGGTGATGTTCTTGGTGGTGGATAATGGTAAAGTTTCAGAGGTGTTGCTGGAGGACAGAGAAGGACAAGCAGAGAGAAGCTTCGGTATGACGCCAGCCTGACCCCAGAAACAAGGACCCACATGACCGAGACTCACTTCTTCAGGTCGAACACGGACACTCGGTTCCCCACCGGGCTGATCACCGCGTTTCCATCTTTAGAGAAGTTAAGGTTTCCCTGGCGGTACACGGCTCCCAGCAGGTTGGAAAACTGCAAAAAACACACAGCTTTCTGCTACAGCTCTCCACCGAACTCCATGCACAAAGCGGAGAAGTCTGCACTGCTCACTGCCACGAATCTGTGACAGCGCCACACCGGCAAGCACGTTCAAAACGGCTAAAATCGTGTCCTTAAATTCTCTGTGGTATCAAACAGGTCAACTGGACTCAAGTGTGACTACAAACCCTTTAAGAGAAAGAGTCTAAAATATGCTCCGCCACCGCGATCCTCCCCGAGAACACACCTTACCCACAAAATAATCGCTTTCACAACGGAGTTTGGTGTAACGGACTCACCCTGTAAGCGAACTTCATTTTCCCGAAGATCCGTTAAAGCTTTTAGTTTTCTACATGAAGCCACAGACGCGTGAATACGTGACAAAAACTGAACACACTCCTTCCTCCACTGCCACACGTGTTTTGTTGACAGTCGGCACATCCGGCTGGAGTTGAGTCAAACATGGAACAGCGCCCCGGAGCGGCGAGGAGGAGAAATCACAACGTTAATCATAATCCAGGAAGAAAAATACATGAATTAGAAAGAAATTACACAAGGTAGTATTATTCTAATATTATACAACTAATGTTATGGTTGGTACAAATGAGGGTTATCAAGTTTTTGTGGTAGAACTTTAATTTCTCAAATTCAGATGTAGCTCAAAGAAATAAACTTGCCGGAACTCACCCAAAAACGGAACATTTAGTGCTCATGCTTCGCATCTTTTAACCTTTATTTATTATGCAAAGGCTCACAGTTACTTTTCCCACCGACATTGTCCTCCCAGCAACCTACTGTCCAAACTTTGCTAAATTTAAGTTCTTCAGCTCCTGTTGGGCTACATTTTAACATGTCTGCGGGAAACATGACACATGGGAAATGCAAGCAAACTCATATATCTGATATATAACTGTGGCTGCATTAAAGGACTGCTCACACAATTTGACCAGAATGAAACCAGGCCGTTACTCCATCCCCCCTGCTCCGTTTTCATGCCCTCTGAATGATTAATGCCCACAGCTGCAGGACGGCACACGAGCAGAAACGTCTGGCAGCAAAGGAAAAGTGACTCTGAGCGTTTCAGCGCCTGGTTTTATCCACATCTTGGACAGGAAGTGTTGGAGATGACTAGAGGTGTGGCAGTTCAGGTTCCATGACTTTTATTTGAAGACTACATCTTTACAAACACGTATCAGCACTGCAGAAATAACAGCCCAGGTTCCGGTGGCGTCCCTTTCACCGCAGCGTTTTGTGCCACAGGTCGAAGCAGGGCACCGCGTGCAGCCGCACATACTTCTGGCCCCCGGCCGAGCACTCTACGCAGCCGTACACGGTTTCCCGCCTCTGGCTGCCCATGCCGCAGAGCGCACACGGCCCTTTGGGGATGTTGTGTTTGAGCAGGTTGACCCGGGTGTGGGAGCTCTCCCTCAGGTAGGCGGTGGACACGTCCGTCATGCTGGCAGCCTTCTCGCAGTAGTCGGTGGCCATGTCGTCCATGTAGGCATCGGAGTGCGTGAGCTCCTCAAACGTGCGGCTCTCTGTTCACACGTTGAAAAGCAAAATGTCCGAGTCATACTAGAAGAAGATTTGTGGTTTACTGTACTGCAGAGCTCACCGCCATACCGGCTCTGAACGGGTTTCCGTAGATGATTCCGGACAGGAAGCGGCGCAGCCGACCCATGGAAAAGTGGCCAATGAAACCACCAAGTTGCTCCCTGATCTGCTCCCGCTCGAATCCCCCCCGAGACTCGGGAGCTACACAGATATCTGACACAGAAGAAGAACATGTTCAAAACACTGGAGGTCAGGACAACTTTACAACGGAACACAGCCTCTGAGGCGAACTGAAGCCAGTTGGACAACAGGGAATCCAGTACCGAGGTGGTTTACAGTTCCCCGATGAGCAGATAACACGACTAACCAGACACTTACTGCTAGCTCGGTTAGCCATGCAGCTAACACTTGAAGTCCCATTAACTGACTCAGGATTTAAAAAACCTAGCAAGAAAACCACCTTGGTACTTTGTTCCTTGTGGTCAAACTGGCCTCTGTGTGCTGGTCCTGATTGATCATGATTCTGATTATATGTTGTAAATATTTGTCCTGTTTGATATATAAAATATTGGACATGAAGAGAGCTGAAGACCCTCAGGGATCTGAACCTTAGATGTTCACAGTAACCACAGTTTGTTTGTGGTGGATTAAAGTCTGAGTCAGCAGAACCGTCTCAGTCAAAGGTTCAGTTTCTAATTTCAGCCTCACCCCACTTCAGAAACAGGGTGGTTCCACACACTCCAATATGAGGTGGAGTATAAAAAGAGCATGTGGTCTGAGGGTCTGAGGAATATGGAGTCATTGGCAGCTGATGGCGGGCCAGATCTGCTGTTTGTAGAGGATGAGCACTGAGGCCTGTCGTACCAAGACGCCCGTCCAGCCGGACAAACAGCTCACAGATGCTGAAGGCGATGGTGGTGTGAGCAGGGATGACAATGGCCTTGTCTCGACCTCGGGGGTTTCTGCCGTCGTCGATCTGGAACTGTAGCAAGACAGAAAGCTGATGTTCAAATTGCTGGTGAGACAACATGGATCCACCTGCTGCATTTGACGTGTGTTACCCTCATGGTTGTCCCTCTCATCCCGGCGTGGACCGTCAGAGAGCACTGGCGGGTGGTGCGGATGCTGTCCACTACCACACAGAGCACGCTCCGTCCGTTCTCCCGTGACTGACGAACCAGGCAGTGATCCAGGTTCACCTTTCTGAAGCACCACAACACGGTTCTCATCTCCGAGTGTTCCATACAAAACATCTTTAGATGGCCTCTGGAGACCTGAACAACTGAGGTTTCATAGAAACTGCACTCGATTACTGGGAAACATTTAAGTTTGACACCTGTCCCAAACCTGTTCAAATCTGTCCCAGACGTGTTCACGACTGTCCAGTAACGTTCACACCTGTTCCAAACCTGTTTGTACCTGTTCCAAACATGTTCACACCTGTCCAGACATGTTCACAACTGTTCCAAACACGTTCACACCTGTTCCAAACCTGTTTGTACCTGTTCCAGACCTGTTCACACCTGTTCCAGACCCGTTCATACCTATCCCAAACCTGTTTACACCTGTCCGGTAACGTTAACAACTGTTCCAAACCTGTTCGCACCTGTTCCAAACATATTCACACCTGTCCAGTAATGTTCACAACTGTTCCAAACCTGTTCATACCTATCCCAAACCTGTTTGTACCTGTTCCAAAC
Organism: Mola mola; assembly: GCA_001698575.1. NCBI lineage: Eukaryota > Metazoa > Chordata > Actinopteri > Tetraodontiformes > Molidae > Mola > Mola mola. The sequence continues at coordinate 709,319 of KV751409.1, forward strand.
ATGTTCAAATCTGTTCAGACATGTTCACACCTGTTCCAAACACGTTCGTACCTGTTCCAAACCTGTTTTCTGGTGCTCAAAGCCTGTGCCCCCCAGCTGTGTGGAGTTCTTCACCGTGTCTTCGACATGAGCCTAAGTCTCCAGAGGGTCCCCATGCGGTGGAAGATGTCCTGTCTCGTTCCTGTGCCAAAGACGCCATGGCCCAGTGCCTCTAAGGACTACAGACCCGTGGCACTGACCTCCCACATCATGAAGACCCTGGAGAGCCTCGTCCTGGAGCAGCTCCGGCCCAGGGTCAAGCCATTCTTGGACCCCCTCCAGTTCGCCTATCAGCCCCGACTTGGAGTTGAGGACGCCATCATCTACCTGCTCAACCGTGTCTACGCCCACCTGGACAAGCCAGCGAGCACTGTGGGGGTTATGTTTTTTGACTTCTCCAGTGCATTTAACACCATTCGTCCAGCTCTACTGGGTGACAAGCTGACAGCAATGCAGGTGGATGCCCCCCTAGTGTCCTGGATTGTGGATTAC
>KV751409.1:710430-734468 GCA_001698575.1 Mola mola
GGCTAGTGCTATCCTCTATGCTGTTGCATGCTGGGGCAGCAGACTGAGGGTGGCGGATGCCAACCGACTCAACAAACTGATCCGCAAGGCCAGTGATGTTGTGGGAATGGAGTGTGACTCTCTGACGGTGGTGTCAGAGAGGAAGATGCTGACTAAGCTACGGACAATCTTGGACAACGTCTCACACCCACTTCATGATGTGCTGGTCAGGCATAAGAGTACTTTCAGTGAGAGACTTATCCCACCTAAGTGCAAGACTGAACGCCACAGGAAATCATTCCTGCCTGTGGCCATCAAACTGTACAATTCCTCCCTCTGAATGGCTCTTGGACTTTTTCACTCCCTCAGATCTTTCATCTATTTATACTGCAGTTCTCTTACACTATTTATTTTCTGTCGCATTTATTTATTTTACACCGTTCACACCTTACTGTATATACTGTATTTACTCTGTATATACTCTTTTCATTAATGTACATACTCCTTTTATATATATTTTGTTTTTTTATATATTTTTAAACCTATCTCTTCTATGCTTACACCTGTAAAGAAACAATTTCCCCTGGGGGATAAATAAAGTATTCTGATTCTGATTCTGATGAGACCTATTCGTACCTGTTCCAAACACGTTCACACATGCCCCAGATCTGTTCGTACCTGTTCATACCTGTTCCAAACATTTTCACACCTGTCCCAGACCTGTTTTTACCTGTTGTGCACCTAACAGGAACATCTGAGTGGACTATGTGCCAGCGTAGAATAACAGGATCATTAATATATCGATGTGGGGAGACCCTGCTCTCAGGCTCCCTCTCACAGGTCAGTCACACATTCAGATTCTGATTTAAGGGTTAACAAATATATTTAGAACAATAAACACATGACTCTTTGTCTCTTGGTCTTATCGTAGTGATGATGATGAAGACTAGCGTTCCAAAACTACTCGCACTAGTCTGCTGGCTAACCTGGAGCTGAGCTCTCGCAGTAACGTGGGAACCTCCAGCTCGTGTTTGGTGACGATGCCGAACGAGGCTTTGACGGCCACGGAGTCGGAGCCGCTGATGTTGAAGCCCACGTCGTTGATCAGGTGGTTTCCTAACCGTCCGCTGAGGGCCAGGTCAGATTTGTCCTCGTAGTTCAGAAGCTGGTAGGAGGACACTCCTGGCTCATAAAACGCACAGAACTTAGCAGAAACAATGGAACTCAATGCTAGAAAAAATGATAAAACTGCATTAAAAGGTAAAAGTCCCCCAACCTGCTGTGATCTCCTTCTCCCCGACCAGGATGTCTTTGAGGGAGAAGGGGGTCGAGGAGTACTTGTTCTTCCTCCACAGACGCCTCCTCCTCCGTCGGGTCACCAAGCTGAGGGGCTGGTAGTGGTCGGCCTCGCTCAGGCTCGGGACGGGGATCAGCCGCCCCGTGTCTCCCACCTGCTTCACAAAGTTCTTGGTGGCGGCGGCGAACATCTCAGATCCAGACCGGGATCAGGGGAGACCTCTTCCCTGCCGGTCTGTTCCTGTCTCGGGCGTGTTCAATAATGCAGGTGTGTGTAACACAATATGGGACAACCTGAGAGGCCTGCTGCTTCCTGTCACATGACAGGCAGCTAATTATAGCGGCACTGTTGGACCCTGTTCCTGTGTTCCTCGATGTCTCAGGGGCAGGTTATCGTTTCACCACAAGCTTTTTTTGTGAAATGCCCGACACAGAGCCGTGTCTGTGTGTGGTGGCTGTTTTTAGGTCAGATGATGTGGACCTCAGCTGTGGTTTTCGCTGCTGCTCCGCTCTGCGCGTCCACAAATAGACGTAAATGACACGACACAGTTTTTCAGGTCAGTTTCACACCGCCAGCAAAAACCATTTCACTTCTGCTGCCTGAAACATGAAGCCAGAACTAACGGGTGGCTGGCAGCACGATAAGGTCCTCCCCCTCCATGTTAGCATACGGGCAAACTAAAGAGGCCCTGTAGTCCTGTGGCTGTTGGTGTGAGCGCTCCAGCAGTAGTTCCTTCTGCAGTTTCCAGGTGTGGATGACCTGTGGTTTCCTTTCTTTTTGGACTCGTTTGCATTCATGACCGCTAACGTTAACGACAGCCTCCATTTAGCAATGGGAGTAATTTACCCCCAGAAATGGCCACTCTGGCGGTGTGAGCTGATTCTAACGAGCTGTTGGTCAGCTTGGTCAGAGCCAGCAGGGGGCCCCATCTGACACCACTCATTTAAAGCTATTTCACATTTCATTCTTAATACAACAGACTGAAGTAAGCTTTTTCAACTATTTTGATTACTTAAATATAACTATTAAAGTTGATGCAGTTTTTTTTTTATAATAATGTGAACTTTAGATATAAAAATCATGTTTACATTCAGCTTTTTTAAAATTTATTTATTTTTTTTTTTAATTTTTTTAATTGTTGTGCTGATGAACGCTGGTGGGAGGGGCCCTCCTGTGAACTTCTGCCCAGGGCCCACAAAGACTATAGACACGCCACTGGTCTTGGAGTTGGCTGATATTGAGTTTTTACTTTTAGGTCAATGTTTAAGTATTGATCCTCTGTTCCGGCATGTTCTTACGGCTCAGGAATGACTTCATGCTGATCATTTACACTCATGTACTCAGAACTGGTCTAATGTGGATTCTATCAGTTTGAACCGTGCAGAAATAGTGCCGAAAGGAGTGCACTGTGTTCAGGTGGGTGCAGACTGGTCTCAGATCTGCATTACAGCAGAACTCCAGTCAGCGCTGACAGCGGTTACACTACGTTTCACCATTAAAACCTTTTGGTGAGACGTGTTTGTGCATCAGTTCGTTCCTGAACTGCGTCAAACTCCCAGAAGAGCATTCAAACAGGATGAACTTCCTGTCTGCTTCACCGCGACTCCTTAATGAGAAATCAGGATGTTCCTCTCAGACACTTCCTGTTCTGCAGAGGAAACAAGGGACAGAAACAGAAAAGTACCTGTTCCTGCCGCTCCGCCTCCACCTGGAAAACACAATCGGGTCAGATGTCAGGCGGCACCACAGAAATCATCCACACTGGAACATTCTCACCAGCTTCTGTTCTGATCTCTGAGGGTACCAATTATTTTGGAATATCCAACCAAACTCTGCTCCTGATTGGCTCGTGTGTGTCAGCTGGTGGGGGATCGGGTGAGATGGTTGGTTAGAGTTTAACAATGTGGCCGTCAGAGCCAGTCCAGGCCTGAGTGGAGGGAAAGACTTGATGTCCGGAATCATCAACAAATATTTATGTTTCCAGGGGACGCTAAATATTGATCAGAATTAGCTTAGCATATGTATTGTTAGCGTAGCCTTTACAGTTCAATAGGGTTCAGTATCACTAAAACATATCAAGATACTAAAACACAGAGAAAAAATAAAGTTAGGTTTATTTTTCTCAGACTGCTGACGAGGAGCCGACTTCACTGGGAATCACAATTCAATTGTGCATCACGTTTTAGCTTCCCCTAAAAACAAGCCTGTTGTCCGTGTGCTTACCGTAGCGTGTGTCTTTGCGTCGTGTTTAGTGGTGAAAGATTATCTCGTCATTTGCTCATGTTCTGTCAGTTTGCGTGTGTTGAGCCCTCTCAGGCCCCGAGGTTAGCTAACCTGTTAGGAAACAGCTGCCACATGCGGCAGCCACGTTAGCATCTCTCCGGAGGCTAACGTTTAGAGACTTTTTTACTTTAAAAAGCTTCAGGACACGACACACTTTTTCACAGCGACCATCTTGATCTGGAACACCAGGTAAACGCAGGTTAGCATTGATGCTAACGAAGGTTCTGTTCCATTCAGGTCAACTAAATGGAACAGAACCTTAATAAGTTATTTATGACACCTGTGTTCATCTACGATTTCTGTCGAAGTGGCTGTCGTGACCCAACGGAATTGACCCAAAGATGCTCACATCTTGCTAAAAGGTGAAGATAGATGACAGGAAGTTTTCCAGAAAGGTTGAATCATCAGACAGGACGTGTTTGGTGTGACATGGAGCAGCATGCAGACTGTAGATTATGCTCCATGAGGCCCTGCAGCATCGCCCAGCCCTGCTGTCATTCTCGACTAATTTAACGCAGCCTGTAATTATGTGCATCTCTGTGCAGGAGGGGAGGTGGCCCTGTGGCAGGGAGGAGGAGAGAGCAGGAGGAGGGAGCTCATCGCGGAGCTGCTGGCAGTCGCAGATTGCTCCTCTCAGGGATATCTGGATGCTGTAGCGTGGGGTCGTCAGGTCATGGAGCCTTCACTGCGCTGTGGGATCGCCGTGTGGCTGCTGCTCACCTGGACCCAGCTGATCTCCTGCCGGGGCTACGCCAGGACAGGTGAGCTACTGGCTCATAGGAGCTGTGAGACCTTGTGAGATCTGAGCTCCACTCTCATGGTGGATGATGATTTTCTCGTTAGTCCTGCTGTAAGTTGGACGTTTGACTTACTTCTCATGGTTCGGGGGAACTAAAGCTAAAACTGCCCCAACAGCTCGTTGGCGCTCCTGAAGCTGTCAGCTTTTCAGGAGTGAGAGAAAGTGAAGCTCCATCAGGACACTTTCTGAGTGATGTGGCTGAGCCACAATAGTCAGAAATGTCCCCCCCTTGCAGGACGGGCTATTTTGGTGCGAGGCCTCGGCTGAATGACGGAGTGCCGAGCACCACAGCTATAATGATGTGGCCTTGCCGAGGGACGGACAGAAGCAGGCCACTAATTTTGGTCAGACTTCAGGCCAGAGGCAGACGAGACACACCCAGAACCAGACCAGGCTCCGTATAAAAGCGGCCACGGCACATTTTACCACCACCCACATCGTCATACTTCCAAAAATATCAGTGATTCATCAGCACGATAACACCAACCTGTCTGCACCTTCACTTCCACCACACCAGTCAATACCATTAAGATCCGCAGGCAATTCAGCATTTTCTCGCAGCAGGATTGGCCACCAGGTGGCAGCGTTTGTGGAAAAAAAGTAATATTTTCAGCCACATCTCCATCACTAGGAGTCTAATATGCAGCAAATTTATCGCCTCGGTGACCCCCGAAGCGTACGTCATGAATTTCTGCTGGCGTTCTCCGAACGCATTCCACCCAGGTTGCTAGTTTGAACTTTTTCCCCCCTTAATTTACGTCACAACATGAGCGTAGGCAGCAGCTGGTTTCATTTGGGTTTTGGTGGACATTTTTAACGGCGGATGAACATCCTGTTTCTGACCTTGTTAACGTGTCCACGTGGTGTTTTAATGTCCGACGACACGCATCACGACCGAAATAAGCATCAACATTGTGGCTGAAGATTTTTGTGGAGCCAAAAGTTTCATTTGGAAAAAGACATTTCATTAACAAATTGAAATTTAAATAAAAAAAAACTTAAAAAAAAAAAATCTAAAAATAATTCAAGTTTTTCTTTTGATACTGTATGTTTTCAAATTTGTTGTTTATTTTCAGTTTCAGATTTTGATTTCACATTAAAATCGTATTTTTTCACTTTCAAACTTATTTTTTTGGTCTATGCTTTCAGGATGTAGTTTTTCAGTTTATCTGGGCGGGCGGGGCGTGTCATCGAGTGGGAGGGGCCTGGAATCATGAACGATGGGCGTTCTCTGAGTGTTCCCTGGGCGTAGCTCCTCTGTGCTCCCCTAAACGCAACGAAAGCAGCAGAAGCTGTAATCAGCTGTGGTTTCTCCTGAAATAAACTGCTACAGGAGGCGTAGCAGCCAGACCACATAATGAGAACCTGCAGAAGCGAAGAGTCCCGGCGAGCAGCAGGTGGAAACGTTCACTGTTTTCACTCTGACAGACCAAAGAGGATTTTTATAAACATTTACACTCTTCAGCGCGTTCTTGTAAAAGCCACGTGCTGATTTAAAACCTTCTCTTCCTCTCGGACTTTTCTTCTCACACGTTGTCCTGTAAAAAGTCTCAGTCCACAGATAAATTATGGGCTTGGGAGCCGGTTTAATCTACGTCTGGGTTTAGCCGACTGGTGCTGGTCTGGTCTTGTCTGTTTCGCCTTGGCACCGTTTACACTCGTTTATCTTGTGCTGATAAACACGCTGCAGACGACGTGTTATTATGGTCTGGAGACTCAGCCCATATTAATCACCCCCTGCGGTTTCGAGTTTGGGCGGATCGTCGCAGAAACAGGTGCGTTCCTCATCTCTGACCTCAGAGCGGTTTTAAAGCTGCAGGCTGACCTGCTCGGGTTCTGGGTTCTGGGTTCTAGTCCTGCCCTGGAGGTGGATGAGCAGCTGCTGCCCACTGCTGGCCACAGTGCGCCCACCGAGCGTTTCGTTGTCGAACTGGCCTCCGTGTCGCCTGCCAGCTACTCAGCACGTGAACGTTTCCTTCATCCCGTCCGTCCAGCTCTTCCTGCCTGTCCACATGACAGACAGCGACGGTGACCTCACACAGCCAACATTTTACACTTTTTACACCGTTTTAGCCATTATTAGCTTTTTTCTTTTTATATCCAGAAGCAGAAGAAAAAGAAAAAGAAAATCAATCAATTAGAGAATAAACATTTCAAACAAAGAACCTCTTAAATATCAACCAGTCAATCAATCATCACAGCTGTGCTCACAGCTCTGTAGCAATGGTGCTTTTAGCTCAATGCTAACACGCTAACGTCCAGTGTGCTAATGGTTAGCAGGAAGGTTATTGTTACACGCTCCAGTTTAGTTAGCATGCTAAAATGCTAACTAAGGACTGATGACACTCGACATTTTTCTGCTTTTTGACCTTTTCACTCCGTCACGAAGACGCTGAAACGTTTCGTTGGCGAAACTTTGACTCACCGTTGGAACTGCGGAGTCCTCTGAGCGCCCTGTTCAGGCTCCGCCCCCTGCTTCAGGCTCCAAACGTGAGGCGAGTTTCCACTCCGGCTGCCTGCCGAAGGAACACATGAACATTTTGACACATAAGATAATTTCTCAACGAACGTCATAATTGGAATAAACAGACGCGGCTGGAACTGCTCCTCCTCTTTCCTGCCACACGGAAGGAGGCTGAGTAAGGCGCTCATTTACCAAATAAAGTGCGTTCCTCTGGGAAACATCGAACTCCTTCATCATGTTGTTCGTTCTGAGAACGTTCCACGATGCTAATTAGCACATCTATAGTTTTTCACCGGGTCAAGTCTTGAGTCTGAACTGGGGAGTAAAAGCTGCAATTTAAAGCCCCTATGTGTCCATTTTTAAGATTTATCACAATCTTGGCGACTCCTAGTGGTGAAAAAGACAGCTGATGACACACAAAAAGATCATGCAGCCAAAACTTTCTTCCACCACCTTTTTTTTTTAATTTTTTATGGAACGTTACATTTGCAGTGTGTTGGAACGTTGGAATAACGCCATTATATGGTGGCCATTTTCTGCTCCGTAGAGCTACTAGACGATACGTTGTTTCCGTCGCTTTCTTTGTCTTCAAGTTAGCTGCTAACTGGTGCTTTTCCTCCCAACCTGTCGCCTCATTTACCTTTTTTCACAGAACGTCGGGGAACAATAATACTAACAGTCCTGTGCGATCAGAATGATTTGGATGATGCTAAGATCAGAGAAGATCTCCGAGAACATGTTTACTCTCTTGGAGGAACTGCTGGCACCTTAGTTTAGCATTCTAAAGTACGCTGATAACATTTAAAAGAGTTCCATGACAAGCTAACGCCAATTAGCACATGTCTCCTTCAGATCAGATCACTAGCTTTAATGCTATTTGGCAAAATGTTGAACTTTTCCAGTTTTGGCTGTTTCCAAAACTCATTTGATGTCCCTCCCTGTGTTTCACAAAGATACCTGCACAGAAAATGGAAAAGTCTACGCCAACAACGACATGTGGAACCCGGAGCCGTGCCGGATCTGCGTGTGCAGCAGGGGGACCACTGTGTGTGAAAACGTGGCTTGTAAGGACCTTGGGGACTGCCAGAAGACTGTGACCCCGGAGGGCGAGTGCTGCCCCGTGTGCGTGGCTGAAGCACCAGAACCGACACCCAGCAGCACCTCGCCAGCAGGTAAATGTCGATCCTGTGGTTCAGGTGAGGTGTAATGTGAATGAGTGAAATGTCCCACCTGTTCCCTGCTTCCTGCCGCAGCGCCCGAAGAGCAGAAGGGGGGCAGCTGCACCGTGGACCAGGTGGTCTACAAACACAACGACATCTGGAAACCCGAGCCCTGTCGCGTGTGCGTCTGCGACAGCGGTGTGGCCATCTGCGATGAGGTCCAGTGCAAACTGCTGCACAACTGCGAGAAGGCGGTGACGCCGGACGGCGAGTGCTGCCCCGTGTGTGAAAGCTTCGCCGGCGCTGGCGGGATGATCGGTGAGATCCGTTTGTTCAGGTCGGGCCGCTGACTCTGTGTAAAGATGGCCCACGTGCATCTCCATCGCCCCCCCGGTGGCCAGCTGCAGTACAGCTCACGAACACCTCCCCCTCCAAAATAAAAAGCCTAAGTCGCTCTGATCGCACCGATGTTTGTTCAGTCGGCCGACTTGATCATCGGTTTGGTTTTATTAGTTATTGATGATGTAATTGACAGCAGAGCTAATTGCTGTGGCTCCACCACTCGATTTCAAAATGACACGACCAGAACCAGATGGCAGCGATCCTATCAGAATATTTTGGGGGAGGATGTGGAGGCACGGTGGCCATCTTTGTTTAGGTCACTTGGAAAGTTGTCTTCTGCGTATCTGGTCAGATTTGAAAGAATCTGAAACGAGAAAAAGCCCATTTTGCGCAGTGTGCCAAGGGAAGTTAGCATGTCACTGATAGCATGGTAGCAGTGTAGCATATGAAGTGTGAACTTTTATTGTGTAAAAACGATGAGAACTAGCTTCTCTTCGTTTCCATCCATCTGTAAAGAAGTGCTGTTACCTGCGGTGAACACTAGGGGAGCACGTCTGTAATCCGTCACACATTGTGCTCAGCACAATCTAGAAAAATACTGATGGATAAAAAAATCGCGGCTAAAATGAGAGAGAAGCTAATTTTCTGTTGCTTGTGTGCCAGTTTCATCAATATTTTGGTTTTGTCCGGAGGACTTTGAATGTCAGCATACTGCTAGCATGCTAACACTGATCGCTACATGCTTTATCAGAAACTTCAGCTCAAACATGAGTTGTAAGTTAGCTCGGTTGCGGTAGCAGGTAAGAGCTGTGTAAGACTACTGTGCACAGAAAGTACCAGAGTGAACAATTAACATTATTTTCATATTTTCCCCACAGAAATGTTCGGCTTAAAGGTGAGTCGTCGTTCATCGTAAACAAGAAGGTTTGAAACATTTGCATTTTTCTCACACTGAAACTCGTCAATCAGGGACACAAAGGGGAACCAGGCGACATCCCTTACGTAAGTGCGCGTTTGTCAAATTTAGCTTTTTAAAAGTACATTTGCCTGTTTGTGTCTGATCAGCTGTTTCCCTGTCAGGTGGCGGGACCGCCGGGACCTCCAGGACCCTCGGTGGGTTCCCACTTTGTTATTTATTTATTTATTTGTTTGCCTACGTAGAGAATGTACATGTACCGATGAAGAACTACGACATCATGTCTGCGAAGCCCCAATGCTAGCATCATGCTACAGCTAGCTCTGTGTGTAGCTCCTCTGGTCTCAGGTCAGCGATAAAGGTATCAATATAAGTAGGCGGGGTTTGTTACTGACCCATGTGCGGCCGGAGAAAAAAGGCCACTTCCTTTTTTGGTTCCGTGATGCCTGACACACTCCTTTTGTGCCGTAAGCGGAGCCTCAGTGCTCTCAGTGAAAACGTGTTTTCACTTTTATCTTTGTGGTGAATAAATCCATTTCCTCTTTGTGGTTCAGGGTCCCCCGGGAAGACAGGGGCACACCGGGCCGAGAGGCTTCAAGGGCAGACGGGTGAGTCTGAGTCACGATCAGCTGTGACAACAAGCTAATCTGCTAATCAAAGCTAACAGCTCATCCACTTCGAAGCTCAGTTATTTGGTATAAACGGACCAATTTTGACCTGAACTGCTCACGGTTGACAACGTGAGAATTAAAATGGCTGCCAGGCCGGTTGGGATTATTTCATCTTCCACCATAAACCCTGCAGGGATTTCCGGGCCCTCCAGGATTTGATGGAGAGCCTGGTGTACCAGGAAATCCCGGACAACCAGGACCCCCAGGCCATCCCACCCACCCCGGAGTGAGTTGTTCCTCATGTACAAATCAAACTTCCACTTTTTCTTCCTCTTTTTCACTGTCTGAACTCATCGGAACGTTTGTGCTGGATGCTTTCAGGGGAACCTGGTGTCCCAAATGGTGTCAGGGTTCAACGAGAAGTCCGGTCCATCTGCGATGGTGTCCGGATCGAGGGTGAGCCACACACAAACTACACACTTACATGAGTTTGTTCATAAAGTTCACTGAGTGACTGTGGTTCTTCCAGGGGGAAGCAGGACCACGAGGACTACCAGGACCTCCTGGATCACCGGTACGTAAAGACTCAGACTCCAGGTAGGTTTTTTGCCAACAGTGCAGCACCACCCTCCCATCATGACTTCACGTTTCCTTCTGTCCAGGGTCCGCGTGGTGGCCAGGGAATCCCAGGAGAGGCTGGAGATCTAGGACAAATGGTGGGAACCTTTCTCTTCCTGGTTTTAGATGTTCGTTAGAAACCTTCGATCTCACACTGACATTTAACCAGAGGTTGTGACTCTCGTTCTCAGGGTGAACCAGGTCTTCGGGGACCAGATGGAATGCCTGGAAAAGCCGGACTTGACGTGAGTCAAAACATACTGAGCTGCTTTTCTGTTATTTTATCTAATCCACTTTACTTCAGTACTTCACTGCAGATTATTACATCTACAATTATGTTTCAGACTAAAATATGATTAAAATTCTTATTCTTAAATGACTTCCTGTGTTGGAAAAAAGATAATAATCAGTTAAATTTAAAGATCACCAGAGAATCTGCCAGTGTTAGCTAACGTCTGTCCGAGCTAGCTAACGTCTGTCAGTGCTAGCTATCTGCCTTTGCTAGGTAATGTCTGCTACCACTTGCTAACATCTGCCAATAGTCAGTTCATGTGTAATTGCTAGCTATGGAAATTTGTCACCATCATAAAATTTCCACTTTCTATGTGTAAATATGAGTCTCGTGCTGTAGCAGTCGAGTCCTGTTCATCAGTGGTGAGCTGAAGAACTTTAATTTCACCTCTTCTGGTCTCAGGGAGGACCTGGACCCGCAGGTGCTACAGGAGAGCCAGGATTTGCAGGATCGACGGTAAACACCGAAATGACACGAATTATAATATCATCAGTTAATAAGAAACGACTCCGCCGAGGAACCTCAACAAAAAGTAACACCAGCTGAAGATTTCGGGTGATCTCATGATTTGTTTGGATGCAGGGTGCACGAGGTTTCCCCGGACTTCCAGGTCATCCAGGACTGAAGGGTCACAAGGTGAGTCGTACGGATTCCCGTTAGCATCTGTTCCCTGATCAAAACAGGAAGGACTGACCGGTTTGTGGATTCCTCCCGCAGGGAAACACTGGTCTTGTGGGACAACGAGGTGAGCCTGGAGAAGCTGGGACCAAGGTGAGTCTGAGCTTCTGAAAGTTGTTCAGAAATCAAGCCCAAATAGAGCGGTATAGAGCGGAGGTGGAGCCAAAGTATCAAGTTCCTGCCCATCGACCCACCCAAGAGCTGTCAATCAAGCTGTTATCAATGTTTACAGTCAGTCTGTGTTCTGACCAGTTGATGAAACATAATGTTTGGTTGCGAATGAAACTAAGCTGAAACAATCGAGTCGATTAATAGCCTAATAATTGATGAGTCGATTGGCAGAAAATGGACTTGCTGTCGTTCTGACTCGGTCCGTGTGCTCGGCAGGGTGCGTCTGGTACTCCGGGGGTGACGGGAGCTCCGGGCCCACAGGTAGGCAGCAGGTACATCAAACGGAGCAGCAGAACACTTCCCGCAGAGTCGTTCACACCCAGACCACCTTCTGTTTCAGGGGCCGCCGGGTCTGCAAGGAGAGAGGGGCCGAGCCGGGCCAACCGGTCCCGTGGTGAGACCGGCAGAACCGCTGCAAACAAAAGCCGACACGTCCAAACAAAAGCGAACAGATATATGAAATTAAGTTTTTCTTTCCTGTCCTTTTTCAGGGAAAACGTGGAGAGTCCGGCCATGTGGGCAAAGCGGGTCCTGTGGTGAGGATCCCAGAGCCAAAAGCTCCATAGAAACACGTGCTTTGAGTTTGGTTTGGGGATTATGAAATCCCTTAAAATATTTGGAATATTTGACAACCTTTCCTTCTTCTGCAGGGTCCAATAGGAATCCCCGGAGTACCTGGTTTCCCTGGAGGCCCAGGAGCCAAGGTGAGCGGTGCTGCCAGCAGATATTCTGGTGTTAAATTGAAAGTTTCTACGATAACCAACTTTTGTAAAAAAAAAGGTTTTCCGTCTGCTTGACGGACTTGTTTAAAGAAAACATGCAGTTGTGACATTTTGTGCTGTCCTTGAATTTGCCTTGAATCTGGCGCAGGGAGAATCAGGACCCACAGGGATCAGAGGAGGTCCAGGACAGCAGGGACCCAGAGGAGACGTTGGTCGCGTGGGACATCCTGGACCGCTCGGACAGCAGGTGGGTTATACCATCCTGGTTTCTGGGAGACACGGACCGACGATGTTTTGGGTTAACAAGCAGCTTGTTTGTTGTTTTTGACAACAGGGAGCCGCAGGGACCGATGGAGCTCCGGGTGCTCGCGGCTCGACTGTAAGTGTGTCACTTTTAACTTGAGTGTGAGTTTAAACCTGTCGTCAGCTGGTTAAATCTGATTGTTCCTCCTCACTCAGGGTTTAGCCGGTGTCCTTGGGCCACCAGGGCTGCTGGGCCCTCCTGGTCCCCCCGGTCCTCAGGGAACTACCGGAGCAGTAGGACCAAAAGGCCAAGTGGTATGAGCGTCCGTTCGCCTTTACGTTGGTGACCGCGTCGTACGATGTGTTCTCTGTGCCTGACTGAACCGAACCATCTTTGGCAGGGCAATGTCGGAACTCCTGGATTCAAAGGAGAAGCTGGATTAAAAGGAGAAAGAGTAAGAAAATGTCCTGAAATAAGAGTTGATATTGTTATTTTGGTCTTGCTTAACTGATTATCGATTTGTGGGCCTCGTTAGGGGGACCATGGAACCCCAGGGACATTGGGCCCAATGGGAGACGAGGGGAAGCGTGGACCTCGGGGCGATGCTGGATCCATCGGACCTCTGGGACCACCAGGAGAGTCGGTGAGCCAAATTTTTCTCTTTTTTGCCTGTAGAGATCATTTTGGGATCTGAGGAAGTGGGAATTCCAACTCGGGTCCTTCCTGTGTTGCAGGGCGCGCCAGGGAATCGGGGTTTCCCAGGTTCAGACGGTTTACCAGGTCCGAAGGTGAGTTGGTTCGGACCACAGCACTCGTCATGCCAGAGTCCTGGACAGTTGTGATCCTCACCATGTGTCCGATGTGTGGTCGAACAGGGTGCGCAGGGCGAGCGAGGACTGCCAGGCTCGACTGGCACCAAAGGTTTAGCCGGAGATCCGGGACGTGACGGAGAGCCCGGTTTAACAGGGGCTCGGGTGAGGCTGACTCAGCTGATTTTCAGTTACTTTAAGTCTACAATCTGAAACCTGTCAACAGCTGTTTGTGTCCTTTATTGTTCGACGGGTTTTTGGCCCCTCGATGATTCTCCAGACAGCTGGACAGAACAGGAAATGAGCCGATGCACTCCGGCTGAACTCCGGAACCTTTCATTTTGTCTCGTTTCAGGGTCTGAGTGGACTTCTTGGTGCTCAGGGAGCAGAGGGAAAAGAAGGTCCAATGGTGGGCGGAACTTTCAGTAGGAATCGCCAGCTGACGGATTCCGACCTCAAACCTGAACTTGTGTGTTTGTGTTTGTGTGATCAGGGTCTGGCAGGAGAGGACGGCAAACCGGGTCCGGCCGGTTCTACCGGAGGCCGAGGTCTAGCTGGTCCGATGGGTCTGCCGGGACCAAAAGGCCTCACTGTCAGTGCCACGTTCAACAATTTCCATTTAAAATTCTCTATTTTATGTATAAAATATCAGGTTGTAGTCAACAAATATAAACACGCTGATCAAAATACTAACAAAACAAAAACAACAACCTCAGCTGTAAATCCAGTAAAATCAGTTATGCTGGACGTAAATTTACCGCGACCTCCTCACCGTTAAATGTCGAACCCGTTTGTGTGTTGGGGCTCCTGCAGGGCGACGGAGGGAAGATGGGCGAGGCCGGCAGCTCGGGACCGCCGGGTCAAAGGGCAAGTTAATGTCACCGCTGCTGTTTGTGCTCGTCTCACACACACACACACACACACACACACACACACACACACACACAGGAGAGTTCAAGTACTGACCCTGAGTCTGTCTGCCAGGGCGAGAACGGGAAAGACGGAGAGGAGGGGAGCTCCTCCTTCTCCTCCTCCTCCTCACTGTTCTGATGTCATCGCGTCATGTATTTTAATCTGTTTCATCAGGGTCCCGCAGGAAAGAGAGGAGAGCAGGGTCCCCAGGGACTCAACGGTTTCCAGGTACACCACGACTTTCTTCTTATTTTTCCCTGTTAGCGTTTCTTCATCATTTTGTCACCTTTTTTAATTTGTTTTCAGGGTTTGCCTGGACTGCCAGGCCCACCTGGAGAGTCAGGAAAACCAGGCAGTGAGGTAGGACAGAATTAAACAGTTCAATTCTGCTTTGAAGTTGATGTTCCATCAGCAGTTTTCATGTCTGTGGAAGAGAATTAGGACCATTCACGAAAAAAAAGTGAGGTCGAGTGAAAGTCGAGAGGTGCAGAACAACGCCGATATAGAACTTGGTGAATCGAGTGGAAATGTTGCGAACTTAAAGTCGACCTTGTCAGAGGCGGTTGAGAGAGGTGTGCGGCTGACCTGGAGTTTGAAGGGGTGGAGCTCAACTGGATTTCAACATTATTCTCCACATTTCATCTTTGTTTCGACATTTCCTCTCGACCTTGATATGAGACTAATACGTTTGTTTCGTCGCAGGGTGTTGCTGGAGAGATTGGAGCGGTCGGAGCTACAGGTCTGAGGGTACGTCCCCAAATACTTCCCTCACCTCGCAGGAAGTTGCCTTTATTTGCAGAATGTCTGTCTCCCTCCAATTAGGACTCAGTTTAATCACGGACTTCCTGTCTGCTCCCCCTCGCAGGGAGAGCGAGGCCCTCCAGGAGAGAGAGGTGAAATTGGGCCTAATGGGCTGCAGGGTCCCAAAGGTAGTCCAGGTGCACCAGGACCAGATGGGCCAAAGGTAAACTGAGACCTGATGGACCAAAACACTTGTTGATTTGCCGTGTGACACTGTTTGGGTTATTTTTAGGCCAAAGCTGGTCCATCCGGTACTGTTGGGGAGCCAGGAGGTCCAGGACTTCAGGGCATGCCTGGAGAGAGAGGCATACCGGGACCGCCAGGCCCAAAAGGCGATGTAGTAAGTGAACGAATAGCATTACATCGTCTGCAAAGATGTGCAGAACTCCTCTATAATGTGATATTTAAAAGAGCAAAGTATTTGCTATTGTTTCACTACATCTTTTGATGCTGTCTGGTAATTCTGGGTAATTGTAGGCGACTGTGCGTGTTTTCAAACCACTGACGAGGCTGATTTCCTTCAACAGGGTTCTGTTGGACTCTATGGAACTGAGGGTAAAGCAGGAGCTGATGGCGTACGGGTGAGTCGTCATAACATGGTGGTCAGAACGCTGCAGAAGGCGAGAACGTGGCCTGAACCTAAAACTCTTCATGTTCTAATATACTTCTTTTCTTAAAGGGGATTCCTGGTCCTGTTGGACCTGTTGGTTCTGCTGGACCCAACGGAGAGAAGGTGAGCTCATGGAGTTCAAACCTGGGAGCGTAATGTTTTCTAAACCGTTTATTGGGTTTTTAGATTTGATCGTTCCCGTCTTTCAGGGTGAATCCGGCCCTCCAGGACCTGCAGGCCGCCGGGGGACCAGAGGAATCCCCGTCAGTACATTTTGGTTCACGGTCTGGAAGAAAAATGTTGTTACTTGATTGTCCTCTTGTTAAAATATGTGCGTGTGGTCATATTAACAGGGTTCTAGCGGCGAGCCTGGTCCAACTGGTGCTGTCGGCTTCCCCGGACCTTCTGTAAGTGGCCCCCGAAGATCCCCAACGGCCGACGGTCGTATTCGGATTGTAAAGTGCATAAATCGGTTAAGGTTTGATTTAGACTGCACTGATTTCTTCTGTTTCTGCAGGGTCCTGAGGGTCAGCCTGGAGTAAAAGGTGACACAGGTGAGCCAGGCCTGAAGGGAGAACGAGGACCACCTGGACCACAGGGGACAGCTGGCATACAAGGAGCACAGGTATGCACTCAAGACCATGAAGGGACACCATCTTGTGTGGAGTGTTTTGAAGGAATTGTTTTTTGTTCCAAAAAATAATATTTTGGGTTGTAAATTGTGTGCGTGTGTCCGCAGGGCACCGGCGGCGTGACGGGTCTGAAGGGTGGCAGAGGAACTCAGGGTCAGGCGGTGAGTCGGTCAAGCGTTTCTACGGTGCTGGTTTGGGGTGTGAAGACGATCAGGAGTGTGTCGATGCGTAATATCTGATCGGACCATCTTTTCCCTCAGGGCGCTCCTGGCTTCCCTGGTTTGCCCGGAGGAATCGGACCAGCTGGTTCTCTCGTGAGTTAACTGGAGAAATTATTAAACTTAAATCACAGTTTCAGTACTTTACCTTAAAGACCACCTCCAATTAAAAGCTAGTTTTCTACCTAATTAGCAGGTTAACATAATAAATTAACCCCTCCTGACCACTTGTGGGGGCGGGACGTAACACTGTAGAAAGGAAACTTACCATTGTAGGCTCCTCCTCTTCTTCCTGGGAATCCCTTTCTGGTTCGAACACGTATGGCTGAATTACTCCAATCTTAGAACTTGCCACTGCGCAGCGTGTAGTAGACTAGTTTGAAAGTCCAGCTGCAGGTGAGGGGCGGAGCGGTGAGACACGAGGCGGGGCAACTGATAGCAACTTGTTGCTTTGTGAAGTCTCATATGGAAACCTGTGTGTATTTCAGGGACCTGTAGGTGCAGACGGGCCCATCGGCCTCCCGGGGAAGCAGGGCCCTCCTGGAATCCAAGGAGAAAAGGGACCCATGGGACGTCAGGGGGAGCGGGGTCCTCAGGGCCCCGCAGGCAGCCCTGGAGAGAAGGCCGACTCTGGAGAGGACGGCCCTGCGGTGAGATGAGCGGTGGCCTGATGATCTTCCAGCAGAGAGTGTTGGTCAGATGTTTCAACAGCTGGTCTGTGTCTCTCCGGCAGGGTCCTGAAGGGCCTCCCGGACCACCTGGCCCCGCAGGACAGCGAGGCATCGTGGGTCTGCCCGGCAGCAGAGGAGAGAGAGGCTTGTTGGGACTGCCGGGTCCTGCCGTACGTATTCTTCTGCATGGTTTTCCTGATCGTCAGCGATCTAAAATTGAATGGCTGATTAATTGGATTAATTCGGTGTTCAGGGTCCACCGGGAAAACCTGGAGCTCCTGGAGCTCAAGGGGGTCCAGGGTCCGCTGGAGGAGTTGGTTTGCCAGGAACCACAGGGCCCCAAGGAGAGGCAGGGCCTGAGGTTTGCCACACCGTCCCTCTTTTATTTGACAGTTTTCAGTGGCCTTTCGCTCTGTGTCTCTCAGATCGTCTCCTGTGACTCATCATGTCATTATTGTTCCTGCAGGGTTTCACGGGAGCTGAGGGACCTCCTGGTATGGACGGTCTCGTGGGACAAAGGGTAAGATTTAACACTTGATGTGCGTTGGTTGGCGCCGCTGTGCACAAGGCCACGCGTGTTCACCACCGGAGTGTGTTTGCAGGGAGACAAAGGAAACACGGGTCTGGAGGGGTTGGCGGGTGCTCCAGGGTCCCCAGGAACCGAGGGTCCTGTTGGCCTGACGGGCGGTCCTGGAGAGAGAGGCAAAACTGTGAGTGTGACCAACAGAAACTCTTTGATTTAATCCAGACTAGATCAGCGGCACCTCTGTCACGTCTCTCTGTGTCGGGTTTAGGGCGAGCGAGGCCCTTCCGGACCCCCGGGAGCAGCTGGAGTACGGGGCAAAGTGGTAAGCGTGACATGCCGGGACAAAACAGACGGAGGGAATCTCGGTTTGACCGATGACCAATGATATCAAACTGTCACTGTTTGTCATTCTAGGGGCCTCAGGGGCCGCAGGGAGATAAGGGAGCAGCTGGAAGCCAGGGAGAGAGGGGTCAGAAAGGTCACCGAGGCTTCACCGGGCTCCACGGTCTGCCGGGAACAACGGTAAGAGAAGTTCTAACAAAGTGCTCCTTTATTTGGGGATTTTAGTGGAACCAATTTCAGGCGCCCTTTGTTTCCACAGCTGTGGTCAGTGACACAATAACAAAAGAACTTAGGCAATATCGTGAAACGGTGCTACAAAAATACTTTATGGACATGGTTTTGTCTGAAAAAAAGTTCATTTGACCTGAAATTGCATGAATGGAACCAATAGGAAACCACTAGTGAGTCAAAAACAGGCCTCAGTTGGACTGTTTTTAGATGCTCAACACCGAAGATCTCCACTGTTGAACGGTCACTTGTTTGGGCCTCAGTTGGACTGTTTTTAGATGCTAACGCTCAACACCGAAGATCTCCACTGTTGAACGGTCACTTGTTTCTCTTCCAGGGTGCTACCGGTGATGCTGGACCCGTCGGTGTTGTCGGACCAACTGGGCTGAGGGTAGGAGGGAAACAGGACCGTGAGGTGGACGTGGTTACGTCAAGTTCTCGTTTTACATTGTGAACCTGTTCCATCTGCAGGGTCCTCCCGGGGTGGTGGGTCCTCCAGGAAAGGAAGGAAACGTCGGTCAGCCGGGGCCGATGGGAGCTCCGGGAAGCAGAGGCTCCAGCGGAGACATCGGACAGCAGGTGATTACCACTTGCTGAAATCAAACGTCTGTTGATGACCATCAGTAGCTGATCCGTTCTCTCGCTTCCATCAGATTTTAGTTTGTGTCCTCAAGTTCAGATCGACAAAGTTATTACATCAGACCGTTTGTTATAGATTGAACATTTTGTGGTTCCAACCACAAGCATAACTTGAGACAAAAACAACTTTAATAGGTAAAGTTTTCTTTGCCAGGGTCCAGAAGGTGAACCAGGACCACCTGGCCCTCCGGGCCCACCGGGACTTCCCAGCGCACCCGTTGAAGACCTCTTTGTTGGACTTTACGATTACGAGGGGAACGGGGAGGTGCCGGAAACCGAAGAATTCGTCAAGGACGGCGTGGCCTCCGATCTCCCTCTACAGCCAGACATGAACAGAGACGAAGCCCTTCCCAACAAGAACGAGGCCACCCTGCGTGCCAACACCGGAGTCCACGCCACGCTGAAGACCCTCCGGGGACGTCTGCAAAACCTCCGCACTCCTGACGGCAGCAAGACCAACCCCGCCAAAACCTGCCAGGACATCTGGCAGTGCTACCCACAGATGTAGAGCGGTGAGGCCTCCTTTTCTGACTTTGTTTCTCTTCTTGAAGGAGCAGCGCATAACCGTAACTCACCGAGTGTTTCTCCTCCATCCAGGTGAGTACTGGATCGATCCAAATCAAGGAAGCGCAAAGGACGCCATTAGGGTCTTCTGTAATATGGAAAGTGGCGAAACCTGCATCTCTGCCAATCCGACCAACATTCCCAAAAAATCATGGTGGACAAAATCCAGTCCAAGCACCAACAAACCGGTCTGGTTTGGAGCAGACATGAACGGTGGAACCAGAGTAAGAAATAAGGGGACATTTCGCTACATTTGACTGAAGTCAGCGTGTTTCGTCAGGACCGGTGTAATCCCGTCAAATCGTCCTCTCGTTTCAGTTCCGCTACGGAAACCAGGAGGAGCAGCAGAACACCGTGGCAAAAAACTGCTTCAGCTCCTGTCCAAAGAGTCACACCAGAGCATCACGTACCACTGCAGGAACAGCGTGGCGTACCGGGACGAGAAGACTGGCCTCCTGAAGAAAGCCCTGGTCCTGAAAGGCTCCAACGGCCAGGAGCTGAGAGCCCTGGGCAACACCCGCCTGCGGTACACCGTCATCGAGGACGGCTGCACGGTAAGTCTTCACGAAACGCCTCAATCCGACCCACGGAAGATGAGAAACTCTTCTGATCCGTTGATTCTTCTCCTCAGAAACCAAACGGACGGTGGGGGAAAACGGTAATTGAGTACAGGAGTCAAACCGCGAGCAGGCTGCCCGTGGTGGACGTGGCCACCGTGGATATCGGAAAGGCCGATCAGGAGTTTGGCCTGGACGTCGGCCCTGTGTGCTTCTCCTAAAACTCAGACCCCCAAATAAACATGGATGGAAGAATCCCGTTTTCCAGGACTAACATCACCATCAGAGTTTGCAGATGCTGCGAGGACGCGTCGACGGCGAAGCGTGTCGCGGTCGCCGCGTCTGCCGTGTGAGCGTACTGCGGGGAAACGCGCAAGGGTGGAAAGATCCAAAGCCGCGACAGATTTATGGTGTTTATCGGGAACATAAGGATACTTTTTAGTGTTTCATTTGGATTTTTCCAGAGGCCCGGAGAGGGCAGACCACTGTGGTCGTTCATCTTAAAGAAATAAAAATTGAACATAAATTATTAACTCATTTACTCCAGCCTTTATAGCGTCTTTTTAAACTCCTGTAAATGCAACTTATGACTGTAAATTGATAATTATTGTTGTTGACTTTGGATGTGGAATAAATGTTTTTCTCTGGAGTGACTGAACAAACACTCAGTTCCCCCTTTGAGAGAGACTAAAGTTAACCATCTCACCAGTAGAGGGAGACAACTCTGGCCTGAAAGCCAATGTGACCAAGTCTGTCTTTAGGCGTCTTCTGACCCCCGACAGCCGGCAGACCGGAACCTTTTGATTAACGATACGTTTTGCTTACATCTCAAGACACGTTTTCTCACCGTATCCACCCTCCTTCGTAACTCACCTCTGATCCACAACCGTCCCCGCAGGAAGACCAGGAGCCAGAGTTCAGGCAGCACATGTTTCTGGGTCGACCTCCACTCACCGGCCACTGACGGACGTTTCCTGCGGCCCGAGCTCACGCCACATCTGTCCGGGCAGACGTTTTTAGCCGTCACTGCCATTTTGAATCTGAGCGGGCAAAATGTTCATCATTAGTTTGGGAAAAAACCAACACTGAGTCCTCACTGGCGGAGGGTTTCTTCACTAACGCGTTTTAATGACTTACCATCATCAAGCTATTCCTTTAGCTTAGCGGCTAACACGCTAATGCTATGCACCGTGCTCAACATGTCAGTTACAGGTGTTAGCATGCCAATGTTGGTTAAAGAGTAACGCACGGGAACGCCGTTCGGGCTGCGTTCAGGCGATGTGGGAGGAGTCTGGCTCACGGGTCTTCTTCTGCTGTCAGTGGGTGGGGGGGGCAACAGTCTGCTTACAAACATCAAGTGACAAATCCTGCGTCTCACTGACGTTAACGTTCTGAGCTGACATCTTTACGTTCCCACCGGGATCCACCGGTTACGCCTGAATCCGAGTAGTCCTGCTGGTGGCGCTACAGACACCCGAACGCCGCCGTCGCAGCAGACGTCCACAGACAGGCTCACTTCCTGTTTGCTGCTGTGAGGCTCAGACACGACTTGGCAGCGACACCCACTTCCTGTCAGGGTGTCTCCCGTTGGATTTCCCAGCTGCTCCTTTTCCTTCCTGTGCCCTCCAACCCCCCCTGGCCGATGCCCTCCTGGGAGCGTGTCAAACAGGGTCGTCAGGGCCGCTGAGACCCAGCAGGAGCACGAGGGAACTGTTAATAAATACACCATCATCGATAACCGGGTAGAGTTTAAACAGACGACGTGGCCCCGGCCCCCGATCGCCGCCGCACAGGCTCCAAATGACGACATCATGATGCCTTCGCTTCATTTTTCTACTGTGGGAGGAAGCCGTGTTTGTTTGGATCTGGTTCAGTTGAAATAAAAACCTTCCCCTGCTGGCAGAGCTGGTCCAGGAGGAAATGGGCCGCAGCAACATCCTGGGCGGAGCCTGCGCCTGCTGGCAGCCGAAGAACAATGGCAGGAAGCTGGGAGAAGAGCGAGGGACTTCCCTTTGGCAGACGCCTCAGGAACCGGCGTCTCATTCTGCCGCCGACATCTCCAACCAGCACAGCCCCCCCGACCTCCTGTTGTCAAACTGGCCTCAGCTCGTCTCCGAGGCCGAGTTCAGTGCTGAAGATACCGTTAGCTGATGTTAGCTAAACTCTATGATAGATGTGATGGCTGGCATTAGCTAACATTGATTATGTTAGCAGACACGAGCTAACCTTAGCGAAAACCAACTATGTTATCAGTGACGAGCTAAACTTAGCTAAAACTAAATATGTTAGCAGACATGAACTAACCCTAGCTAACATTAACTAAGTTAGCAGACATAAGCTAACCTTAGGTAACATTAACTATGTTAGCAGACATAAGCTAACCTTAGGTAACATTAACTAAGTTAGCAGACACGAGCTAATATTAACCATGTTAGCAGACATGAGCTAAGATTAACCATATTAGCAGACACGAGCTAATATATACCATGTTAGCAGACACGAGCTAATATATACCATGTTAGCAGACATGAGCTAACATTAACTATATTAGCAGACGTGAGCTAACATTAATTATGTTAACAGACGTGAGCTAACATTAACTATATTAGCAGACACGAGCTAACCTTAGGTAACATTAATTATGTTAGCAGACATGAAACGGTGATTTCACCCAGACACTCCCAGACGCCCGAGGCGCTGGGAGACATCGTGATCCCGGGATCCCACCCAGTCCGGGTCACATGTCTGACCCCAACCCCTGTGCACCCGTCACACCCTCCGGCTCAGCCAAGAACTCGGTCCATTGTTGTTTCATCACACTCAACTCATGAGACAAAGCCCAGTGTGGACATCCCATAAGGCCGTGGATACAACACGTTCAATTTACACCACAACAAAACTCTAGTTGTCCGTCCGTCCTGTCTGTTTGCCGCGGTGCTTGATAACAGAACAGCAGGGAAACTGGCTCCAGAGGGCAGTTTCAGTCAGCTATCACCTTTCACAGGGAGCTAACATCTGCCACAGCTAACTAATATCTGAAACAGTCAGCTATCACCTGCCACAGCTAACTAATATCTGAAACAGTCAGCTATCAACTGCCACAGGGAGCTAACATCTGAAACAGTGAGCTATCACCTGCCGCAGGTAGCTACCATCTGCCACAGCTAATTACTATCTGAAACAGTTAGCTATCACCTGCCACAACTAATTAATATCTGAAACATTCAGCTATCACCTGCCACAGGGAGCTAATATCTGAAACAGTGAGCTATCACCTGCCACAGCTAACTAATGTCTGAAACAGTCAGCTATCACCTGCCGCAGGGAGCTAATATCTGAAACAGTGAGCTATCACCTGCCACAGCTAATAATGTCTGAAACAGTTAGCTATCACCTGCTGCAGGGAGCTAATATCTGAAACAGTGAGCTATCACCTGCCACAGGGAGCTAATATCTGAAACAGTTAGCTATCACCTGCCACAACTAACTAATATCTGAAACAGTCAGCTATCACCTGCCACAGGGAGCTAATATCTGAAACAGTGAGCTATCCCCTGCCACAGGGAGCTAGTATCTGAAACAGTGAGCTATCACCTGCCACAGCGAGCTAATATCTACCACAGCTAACTAATGTCTGAAACAGTGAGCTATCACCTGCCGCAGGGAGCTACCATCTGCCACAGCTAATGGAGCCGCTCGTGACTGGACAACCTTGTGATGTCACAGTGCGGTTATGAAGAAGACACCAGGTGACAGACTGGAGGTGGAGCCGACAAACAGACGGAAGTTGTTGTCATGACAGGAAGTGTTCATAGCCATTCTTAGAAACAGGAAGTCCCCACCGTGGCAGATAACGGCACTCTGAACCTTGTTGATGGGGAAAAGGTGAACAGGATGAGGTCATGTGGGAAAGAAAACATCGTTTTTATTTACAGCTTCATAGACAAACAGTC
>KV751409.1:768306-779867 GCA_001698575.1 Mola mola
TTTGTAGGTGAAGACAAGGATTTTAAATTTTATTCTGAATTTAACTGGGAGCCAGTGCAGTGAAGCCAGTATGGGGGAAATATGGTCTCTGATATTAGTTCTAGTCAGTACACGCGCTGCTGCGTTCTGGATTAATTGAAGATTCTTTAAAATCATATTAGCGCAACCTGAAAATAAAGAATTACAGTAATCCCGCCTGGAAGTAACAAATGCGTGAACTAGTTTTTCTGCATCTTGTTGAGACAGGATGTGCCGGATTTTAGCAATGTTACGGAGGTGAAAGAAGGCCGTCCTTGAAATCTGTTTAACATGTGAGTTAAAAGACAGCTCCTGGTCAAAGATAACACCCAGGTTTCTGACAGTGGTGCTGGAGGCCAAGGCAATGCCATCCAGATTAACTATGTTGGTGGATAATGAGTCTCTAATGTGTTTAGGACCCAGCACAATGGCTTCAGTTTTGTCAGAGTTTAACAATAAAAAGTTATGAGACATCCAGTTTTTAATGTCCTTAAGACATGTCTGTAGATTAGCTAACTGATGGGTTTCATCTGGCTTCATTAGTAAGTATAATTGTGTGTCATCTGCATAGCAATGAAATTTCCTATTGTTATCTTATCTTTAAAAAAACATAAAACAATCCTGTTTTCATAAACGAGGAGGAGGTGGAGATGCTGGACACCTATAAGTTCCTCGATGTGCAACTGAAAATTCAGATAAAAATTCAGTGTAGGGTCCAGGTGCTCGATACACTATAACAAACATAATTGGAGTTTTCATGGTTGGATCAGAAACGCTAAGAATGAGATTTTCAAATGAATTAAATTTTTGTTTGGGCTTTTGGGTTTATTAATAGGGCAGAATTGAAAATAGCTGCAACTCCACCACCTCTGCCAGTGTCTCTGGGAATGTGTGTGTTAATGTGACTGGGAGGAGTGGATTCATTAAGACTTACATATTCATCTTGGCACAGCCAATAAATCGATATTATTATCTGATATAAGCTAATTTATTAATACACCTTTAGATGATAGGGATCTGATATTCAAGTGTCCACATTTAAGTCTCTTTACTTTGTAAACTGCCTCATTAGTGGTGTTGATTTTTATTAAGTTCCTATGTGAACTCGTTATTTGATTTAGTGAATTTAGTGAATTTATGTGGACGGGGGACAGACACAGTCTCTATGGGGTTGTAGGTGGATGACTCTAAAGGAAGCGCAGAGAAGCGTGTAAGACTGCAACTCTGCTTCCTGGCCTCAACTGAAGTGTCAATTTGTCTGACTAATAAATCTGGCCATATTTCTAGAAATGAGAGCAGCTCCTTCCCAAGTAGGATGGATGCCGTCTCTCCTCATTAGACCAGGTCTTCCCCAGAAAGTTTGCCAATTATCAATGAAGTCCACGTCATTTGCTGGACAGCCGCTACACTAAGAGCATAAATACATAAAAGGAGTAAAGTATAAATTGAGAAACTAGCACCGGTGTGGGAAAAGTCCATGTTTTAGTGCAGTATTTACGGAAATGTACATCTTTAATAGCCATATTTCGGTGTACGCGTTGCGTAGGCGCCTGCGTAGTGACGTAACCACGGGGGGCGTGTCCCGCCGCCTCACACTGGCGGAGGCGCCGCGGCGGGCCGAAGCGTCTCTCCACCGGGGCCGAGTTCTAGCCGAAAACCGGAGCTCACGGAAACTCGAAGCGGAACCGGTGAGTTACGTCGGCCGACGTGACGCGATGACGTCTTGTGTCGCTGCTAAAGTTGTCAGACGGAGCCGTCGGCGGGTGTTTTCTTTTTAAAGTGGACGAGAGCTCGGTCAGACGTGACCTGCGGGACGCCGGGACGTGATGACGACGCGGACCGAGAACAGTAAATAGTCGGAATGTGCGTTGAAAAGCGCGACGCGTCTCTCCGTGACGTGTTTGAGACGTTACGTAACTCCGCAGAAGGCCCGAATGTCAAGTGTTTGTGCTCCGTCACGACCGGAACCGAATCACAGGGGTGTGTGTGTGCACGTGCAGTCCGTGCACGCCTGAAGGTCGGAGCGGTGATGAAGATGACGGTGGAGGAGAGGAGCCGTGTGTAGGTGTGTGTGAAGGACAGGCCAGGTGGGGCTCAGGTGTTTCAGATGATTGGTTGCTGCTGTTTTCTTGCTCCTCCATCATGTTTGTTTGCTCGCTGTATTGACTGTGATTGGATTGGACAGAAGCCTGTATCTCTGTTGTCATGCTTACAGCTGACGGTCTGGAGGGAGCTGTGTCATCCTATCCTCCCCAGCGTGGGCTGCCCCATAACTCACCGCTGGGAACCAACTTTCAAACTCACCATGAAGACGTTGTATCGCAGATCAGATCAGACCAAAGTCCATTCAAAAAAGAGTCGTTTTAAGAGCCGTTCAGACTGACACCGACAGTTTTTATGAATTTCTGAATTTTCTTTTTTAAAATCTTGTTGCCATGTGTTGTGATCCTCTCGCTGCATCGGAGGAATTAATTATTGATGGGGAAATGGAGACGTGTCAGACACAGGAGTGAACCCTGAGTTGGCGCTAACTGGGAAGTAGCACAGTCCTGTTGCTGTGGTATCGGCTTGGTGCATTTTGCAGTTTTTCTGGGCTTTTCCGGTAGCCAAGATGGTACGTTTTGTGTGGTTTTTTTTAAGTTAAAGTGCGAAAGCTTCATGCCTGTCAGTGTCCAAACATTTGATAACCATCAGAAACTTCATCAGCAGCTGACCAGTAGACGCTCATTCAGAGCTTAACGGTCGTCTCTAGAACGGTTCGGTTTTCATTCGATGATCACAGCCTGCTGCTTGAAGTGTTGTCATCGTCTGCCAGCTGTCTCTGTTGTTTCGTCCACCCCACGAGGCCGGTCGGCTCGCATCGTCCTCTCCTCCGGTGCAGGTCTCCCGCTGGGCGAGAGAAGCAGAGGAAGAGTTAACTCCAGAGAGAGAGAGCTGCACTTTGTTTACTTGCAGAAATAGCATTAGCATGAGCATTAGCAGGTTGCTCAGTGCAGACTGAAATGGACAATCCTGCCAAGAGATTAGCTTCCAACCCAGAATCCCAGAGCTGCTGCTGCCGAACGGTGCTGAGAGGGCACAGATGAGGCTGACGCAGCTGCAGCCGGTTCACAGAGCCTGGACGGGGGTCACTGTGGTTCCGCTTGTGAGCCGGCACGACGAGACCTGGGATGCTCACTGCTCAGCTCCCTCAGTGAAGAAGGAAATGTCTTCAAGGTCACTGTGTCAGTGCACATGTGTCTTTAAAGACCCCAAAAGTTCATCGCCAATCAATAAATATGTTCTACCTCTGTTACATATCAGTTACGAATGATTAATGCCAAAAGTTTGTGTGTATTAGCCGATTTATCGACGTTGGGGCTTATTTCTTCCTGATAACGCATCGGACCCAAAAATGCTCATCAGTCGGGCTCTAACTGATGGCAGTAACCTTCACTGGAAATTTATTAGACTTATTTTCTGCATGCTGCTCCTTTTCTTTCATCAAAACTATTGAAAAGTAGTTTTGATGAAAGAAATAATGCAGCCAACTGCATTATTGCTTAATATTTTTTCTTCATTTTTAGCTTCTATACTTTTATATTCTGCTTTTTTTGGATTTGTCATATATTATATGCCTCTTCTATGATGGCTCAGTCTTTTATGCCTTTTATGTAACATAAAAGACTTAATTTCTCCCTCTCTGTCCGTCTCTGTCTTCGTCTCCTGTTTGTGTCTCGCTCGTCTGTCAGTTTTCAGTTCTTTCGATTTTTCATGTAGGTTGTAGTATTAGAGTTTCTGGCTTTCTGAGCGGTGGGTTTCATCAGCTGATGTCAGCAGTCTCTGATTTCACTCACTTCTGCTTTCGCCGTCTGTTCGGACGCAGGTTTTTATTCCTTTGGTTAAAGTTTTCAAGCTTGTTGTTGGGCAGATTGAAACATTTGTGAGCAACAACTAACTCACTGTCTCTGCAGAACATCGGCCATATATGGTTACACTCAAACATTTTCACCTACTGCAGGTTTTTAATAACAAGTAGCAAATATTTTTCGATTTCCAGAACAGGTTGCTTAAGGGTTGACGGGGTTTAGTGTGCTGCGGAGGTGGGGTGACGTGTTCCTCGTCTCAGAGCACGTAGGTTCTGCACCTCTGACAGACCGGAGGGAGGAGGTGAATTGCTCGCTCCCTCAGGCCACTTCCTGGAACTGTGTCAGGAAGTGATGCTGACAAACAGGAAACAGCTTCAGCTTCAGTCGTGCTCAGTGCGGTCCGCCCTGTCAGCAGATGGAAAGCTTCTGCTCCTGCTAGTAATGATGGTTGTGATGGGAGCAACAGTTTCAGGGTACGGCGCCATGGTAACCGATGCTGCACAGCTAACCTGCTCAGGTGACAAGTCTTACAGCACCACTTAGTAACCAATCAGATGCCTGGAAAAGGACTTCACTGCTTCACATTTACTGTTTAAAGTATATTTGGTCCTGCTAGCTCCGCCTCTTTCCCCTGAGCGGCTGTTCTGGTTGTGTTGCTAACGCCGCTCTGATCGCACCGTCAGTGCATTGTGGGACATCTGTGCTGCTCTGCCGTTGTGTAATGGAACACATTTCGCATACAGTGGCAGTTTCACACAGTTAGCATGCCAACTAGCATGTGGGGTGTTAGGCTCAGTTTCACAGGTCACGACTTCTGATTGGGCGGGTCGGAGTGTCTCCTAGCAAGAGATGATTCAGTAAATCAGTGGTTTGAATCAGAATCTGGAGAGCCTTCACACCGAAGTCACTGAAGGACTTGTTTTAGGTCAGGAAACAATCATTGCCTGCGTCGGAGTCCTAAAGAGTCAGTCAGTATTGATTTCTAAGGAAACGATGGGATGTTGAATTGATTTCAGTTGTTGCTTCCTCTGGTGGGTCACTCGGTTCAGAGGAATCCTGGAACACTGTGGACCAATAATTGTGTGTGTGTGTGTGTGTGTGTGTGTGTGTGTGTGTGTGTGTGTGTGTGCGAGGCTCATTTTCATGTGAAATGGCTACAGCTGCTCCGTCCCTCCTCAGAAATAAAGAAATTATTCATGCTTTGTTCTACCGCGACAACACACACGCTTTCCTCCTCCGTCGCAGAGGACACGACGAGCTGAACTTTGTGCTGCTCTGCTGTCTGTGCTTTCAGATTGTGAACGTTGCCGCCCTGCTGTCCGCTCTCCCTCACTGAGCCTGCATCAGCTCTGCTCCTCTTCCTGCCCTCAGTAGACTGTGAGTACACGTGAACCTCTTGCCAACCTGCATGAAACGAGCTGAATGGGCGATCTGTTGGAAGACGATTAATCGCTCAGTCGGTGAAATCACAGCGTTCCAGAGCCCAGAGTGACGTTGTCTGTCCAAAAACTGCTTTTCCTTCACTGGCAGAAGCTTCAACCACCAGATGTTTGACTTCTCTGAACCCACAAACAATGATCAAAACACTTAGAAATTAATATCATTTAGCATCAAAGAATGTTT
Source organism: Mola mola (assembly GCA_001698575.1). Taxonomy (NCBI): domain Eukaryota; kingdom Metazoa; phylum Chordata; class Actinopteri; order Tetraodontiformes; family Molidae; genus Mola; species Mola mola. The sequence continues at coordinate 773,796 of KV751409.1, forward strand.
TAAATAATCGCAGCATCAGTAATGACCATTAATCAGTAATCAAATAATTACTCTGCTGCGACTGTGAGGGTTTCTCTTTCAGGTTTGGACTCTTCCCATCAGGTTCTACTGAGCCCATCCAAGATATTTACTGTGTTCTCATGTTGGATCATGTGTGGAAAAACCCAAATTTAGAAGAGGGTGTCGAGGGGACACACACATGCACACACACACACTCTCCCTGGTGTGTGTGTGTGTGTGTGTGTGTGTCAGAGGTCTCTTGTTAAAGAGGAAGCTGGGTTTCACCGTCTTTGGCAATGTGGACTCTCTCTCCCTGTGTGGGGAAACTATACTTCAGTATGTAAAACCTCCCTGAGCGTTGTCTGTAAGGCACACTGTCAGGGACAAACACAGCCTCCGAGGTTCCCCCCTCAGAGCGTCTCCTCACGCTCGTCTTTAACACTATTACTAATTACCCTGTTCGCTCAGATCCTCCAACACTCCTGACCGAAAGTGAAGAAGAAGAACTGATCCTGTGACCAAGCGGGGGCCGTAGATCCTCATGTCCGCTGTTTACACCTGAAATAACACAAACTCTGACTCTGTGTGTTTGAGCCCCAGTTCATGTGGCTCAAACTTAGATGGTCTAAACTCAGAGCTCCTTATACGGTAGCTTTCCCTCCTCACAGAGCGCGCGTGTGCGTGTGTGTGTGTGTGTTCTAGTCTAGTCTAGTCTAGTCTGTTTGTGGTCACACATGAAGGATTTGCAGTGAATTGGAGGCGTCAGGACGAGAAGGAAGTCATTTCTGTGCATTAGCAGGAAGTAATCGATAGGTAATCAATAGGTTTGCAGTCCGTGACGAGATGTGGACCGTCGGTCCGGGTCGGACAGGCTGACAGTTAATGAGGCTCTGCAGTTTTTGGCAGCGTGGCTGGAAAATGTGAGTCTGTTGCTGCTGGAACTCTCTACAGCTCAACAGAATTATGCAGAGAGTGCTGAACCCTGAGACCTCCAGGTGGCGCTCCACAGAAGTGGGCTACGTATGGGGAAGTAGGCCGCCGATATTAACCCAGAACCACAATTAAACTGGGATCCTCAGTGGACCGGTGTGATGTGGGCCGAGCGAGTCTGAGGGGACGAATCCAGAACACGGCTGCACCTCAACCTCAAACGGGATAACTGTGGCTATTTTCACAGATATTTGGAAATGACTCACGGATTGTGGTGACGTGACGTTATCTCGGGTTTGTACCGAAGAAATCCCATTTTTAGCCCAGCTCCATCGCTCAGACGCGTCACTTGTTTTAACAAATGATAATCCGGCGATGGATGATGTAGCTCACCGATCTGCCGCCTCCCCCGTGTCCACTGCAAATAGGCTAATTGCTTTTCGACAAAACGGAACCAGCAAGTGGGGCGACGCTCACTTCTGGGAAACCAGCAGACAGGAAAGAAACGATTTGAAACTCCCAGAACTGAAGGGAGGAGGAGGAGGAGGATGACCCGAGGAAGCGGTCTCTTAGCAACATCACCACGGTGACACTGCTCTTCCACAGGGCAGAAATGTAAATGAGGGTTCTGAGTCACAGATGCAAACAAACGGCCCGTTTGTGTGTAAATGCTGACCCACGATGCAACAGTCTATAAATACACACCCTCCTGTGGCCATCTTGTTTGATTCCATCGGGGGCAGCTGAGTGTCACCCGAGCGTTAATTCAAGATGATTTCATGCGTTCATCCTCCAGCTGTGGCTGAGCTTCACAAACAAACGTTTGTTGTCGTCACATGGCTCTCCAGTAATTATTTATTATTTACTATATGATTATCTTCTTATTGATGTCTCATTTTCTTTGTGCTGAGACACAAAAGTTAAGCTAATCACAGTAGACACTTAGTTGATGACCCTAGGGGTTAAACACAGTATTAAAGGGACATTTCACTGCAGAGCATTACTTTCCTCCTCTTCCTTTATTTCTGTTTGTTATTAGACATACGAGGTGTATCGTCGTCTGTTAGCTCTGACAGACAGTTAGCTAAGCTAGCCAGCAGAGAGGTGAAGCCCTGCCCCTTCCTGTAGGCCACCATGGGACGTAAATGAAGACAACAGTCTGAAAGGCGGATTATGAAAAGAGATTCTCTTGCCGCAATTTTCTCATGAAAAAATTATTTAAAAACAATAAAAATAATGATTTAGTTTTGTGTGAAACCACCTTCATGATATATGTCAGCAATGGCAACATGGCTAACACCTGGACACCAAAAACATGTTGACTTCGTGTTTGAGTTCGGAGAGACGAACAGCTGACTGTCTCACCTTGTGTTGCAGCTGAGACTCTCTGCTCTCACTTTTTGATTTTTTTTCCTCGTTTGTCGTCTCTGTCGATGCAGCTGCTCATCATTAGCATCACTGATGCAGCTTGTATGGAGATTTACAGAATCCACCTGATTAAACTCATTTTTCGGATGAGGTGATCATCTAGCCAAATATTTTGCACACAAACTTTTCCTAACAGATTGATGTAACTTTAAACTTTTGATCTTGGTCAAATCATCAGTTCTCGATGTGTGTTTTACTGTGAAGTGTTCTGTAACCTTGTGTTTTAAAAGTATCGTTGAAATGAAAACTCTAGTATTTCCATGTGCTTGCTATATGTCACTTCCTGTCTCTGATAGTTTCTTCTTCTCTCTCCTTTTACAGACGTCGAGCGTGTTGCTGCGGCTGCCGTGGCTCGACGCAGGAGCGCGTCACATGGGAGTGTGTGAGCGTGTGTGCGCGGGCGTGTGTGTTCAGGCGTCCTGCCGGCATGGCGGCCGGCAGAGAGCGCAGCGGCTCACGGGTCCAGAGGCCGTGGTCGGTGTACCGTGCCAACACGTTCGAGCTGTCCAACGAGATGATCGGCCTGGCGCTCTCAGGTGAGGGGGCGCCTCATCATGACTCTTAGTTTGTGAAAACATGGATTTTCACAGGGCTCACTGAAAGCTGCAGAAACTCTGTCCTGTGTGACAAAACCTGTGGTGTTTATGTGTCGGCGGGGAGATCAGAGTCAAAAACGGCACATTTAACAGAGATGAGTAGCACAAGATATGCTCATGGTATGAAGTGGTAGCCACTTCCTGTCTTCTACTGGGGCTTCACCTTCACCCCCAGGACTATTATTGTCAAGGTTGAAACAATACAACCGTCATAAAGTCATCAGTTGTTCATAGTCTATGATCAATATCAGTTCTCCAACTGCAATAAATGGACTAAGACAAACTGCAAGTCTCCTAGAGGGGCGGGGCAGTGATGGAAGCATGTGACAAAGATACAGGAAGTAAGTCATTAGTGATACTTCCGGTTGTTGCTGATTATTATTTTACAGTACTGGTTGGCTTTATTTGTCAACACAGCAGCATTTATTAACTGATTTATATTAATGAAAGTTCCTGAACTTATCAATGAGAGATGTGAAGCTGTTCTTTGATCTCATGCGCTCCAGGAAATAGTGAGGACCCGGACGAGCCTGTGCTGGAGTTCAGCTTGGGTGAGTAACACAGTGGAATGCTGGACAGTGTTTTAGCTGCTGTGAACGTCACAGAGCGATGAAGCGCGTGAAGCGCTCCATGTGACACCTCACTTCACCTCCTGCTGTCTCCCTCCAGTCTGCACTGACCTGATGACTCCCGCTTTGGACCGCAAACCCAACAGCTTTGTGGCAGTGAGCTGCACGACGCCGCCGCAGGCCTTCTGGACCAAACACGCCCAGACGGAGGTCATCGAGGTCAGATTCGCTGTCACAGCCACACCTCAGCTGTCCTCATTTCACTATTTAGGAGCGAAAGTTTGTGAAAACACAAATTCCTGAATTCGATTTTATCCAATTTTAATTAATTTATATTTTGCAAACAGTGGAAAACTTTGTAAAAACCCTTTTTGCAAACACCGTGACCACCAGTGGTCACTGTGGAGCGCCGTCAGTGTCAGGGAGCAAAAACGTTTTTACACAATATTTTTATAGTTACTGAGCCAACGTGAGGTTTTAGACCCTCACGTTTGGGAACTAGTGCTCTGAAAAACACTGGATTTCTCCTCCAAACGGTTGGTTTGATTCGATCACCTGGAACATCCAGCAGAGTCAGACTGAGGGAGGACAATTTTAAAACGTCACCTCATCTGTAACATTTCTACTGAGCCGGGAACGATCCTACGCTGCTTCACCGACATGTGTGACATCACAGCGTGGCGACGACCTGCTAACGAAGCGGTTGTGCTGTGTCCGCAGGGCTCCAACGACCCCACCTTCCTCAGCAGCATCGCCTTCTTCCAGGACTCCAACATCGGCCAGCACACGCAGGTGAAGCTGGCCGTGTACGACGTGAAGGACCGCTCGCAGGGCACGGTATGCCGGAGGAAGCTCCGCCCCCACAGCACGTCTCCATGGGTCCAACATGACCATGTCTGTCTTCTTTCTGCAGATGTACCTGCTGGGCTCGGCTCTGTTTCCCGTGAAGGAGCTGCTGCAGGAGAGGAGTCACACGCTGCAGCTGGAACTGAGGTCTCTCTCTCTCACACACACACACACACTCACACTCAGTAACATAATGTTCAGATGACGTAAATATGAATGTGTTGGACAGATCCGCGGAGAACCAGCGGGTGGGGAACGTCAGCGTCTGTGCCTGGCAGATGGAGGACCGGGCGGAGCAGAGGATGGCGGCCAGCCGGCTGCCCGACGGCGTCAGTGGGAGGGTAGGATTTGCTGAAATCCACTGGACTCCTTCTGTTGGTGTCTGAAACCATCTCTATTATTTACTGTTGAAGGGATCATCAGAAGGGATGCAAAGTACTGCAGATAGTTTTACTGTCACCGCACATGCGGGAAGTAGAAAATTTAATTTGAAACGCAGATTTTCATCAGTTGAGTTTAGGTTGATTTGAGTCGGCATCGTTTGAAGGGGACAGTATTATTAGTGTGTAATTAGAGTGTTTCTACTGTCAGAGGTTCATTGGGTGTGTATACAGTGCTGATAATGAAACAGCAGGTATGTCAGTGAAGGCATCACAGAGCCTCTCAGCGACTGAAGCTCTTTGTGTAGGAGCTTCGACTGGGTGGATGCAGTGCGGACAGGCAGGTGGAGGTGGTGCTGAACTGTGTGTCTGTGTGCAGACAATGCTTCCTGTCGACGAGAGCCTCACCGAGTCGATGGCAGTCCGGATCAAGTACGCCTCACTGTACAAAGACACGCTGCTGCGTTCAGGTACGGCACTCCACTCAAGAACTGACTGATTGTGTCCACGCTGCCTTCACAGGCCCCTCATTTGTTCCGGCGCCAAACTGGCTGCAAGAAAATGTCCAGAAGTTTTATTTTGAAGGCCATTCGTGGATGTCTGTCAGGAAGCGGGAGATGTCCTCAGACGAATGTTTGAGAGGGCAGGTTAATCTGTGTTTGTGTTGCAGTAGACGTGACTGACGGTTTGTTTTGCGTATTTCCTGTGTTCAGTGTTTGGAGGAACGATGTCCAGGATGTACCGCTTCCCCACCACCGATGGGAACCACCTGCGGGTGCTGGAGCAGATGGCTGAGAGTGTGCTGTCACTAAACGTTCCCCGGCAGTTTGTCAAGCTGCTGCTGGAGGAGGATGCATCCCGGTAAAAACACGTTTTCAATAAATTGACGTTCTGTTTTGATTTATAACGCAAGTGGTGCTAAAAAAAAAAGAAAATTAGCACTAATTCGTTAGTTTACTTAGCTCTTGCTGGCTGTTGCCTGTCATTGTAGCCGCTAATATCAGAATCAGAATCAGATTTTATTGCCAGGTATGTGTAAACGTACTAGGAATTTGACTCCGGTGTTTCTGTCTTGGACACATGAAGGAAAGACAAAGAAAATATATGTAAATATATATACATATATACATTACCATTCGAAAGTGGAATGTTGTACAAATCATACATACCATGGATCAATAAAGCAAATGTATCATCACAAACTGTCACACATCCAGTGGGACGTTTTGATAGTGTAGGTCTGTACTTTCTCTTATCCTACAGATTGTAGTTAACCTGTTAATGGAGAAAAATCACAAAAACAAAGACGGAAAATCTAAATTC
>KV751409.1:787787-802031 GCA_001698575.1 Mola mola
AGGGTGTACCCCGCCTTCGCCCCAAGATGCTGAGATAGGCTCCAGCCCCCCCCGCGACCCCTAACGGGATAAGCGGTAGAAAATGAATGAATGAATTAAAATATTTAGGATCTTTTTATAAATGTGCAGCCAGATGTTTAATTTATTTCTATGGTGTTTTCACAGTAATTGCAAATGAAGACAGGACGAAAACCAGCTGTATATTTGTGGTGATGTTCTAGACAGTATTTTTACCGATGAAACGCTGATCTGCTCATCCCCTGACTTAAAGGTGACCCAGGCGACCGGAAACTCCGCCCCCGATATGCTACCGATCATCACGGGGAACCGAGATGGCTTCAACGTGCGTATCCCGCTGCCAGGAATCATGTTTGACGCGCTGCCGCGGGAGATCCAGAGCGGCATGCTGCTGCGGGTCCAGCCGGTCCACTTCAACGTGGGCATCAACGAGCAGCAGACGCTGGCCGAGAAGTAAGTGTGTGTGTGTGTGTGTGTGTGTGTGTGTGTGTGTGTGTGAGAGAGTTCACAGTGATAAACCCTGTTTGTGTGTCCAGGTTTGGAGACACGTCCCTGCAGGAGGTCATTAACCTGGAGAGTCTGTCCAGGCTGAACTCGTACTATGAGCAGTTCAAAGAAGTCCTGCCGGAGGACTGTGAGTTCTTCTTCCACTCTTAGCAACACATGCAGGTCTTTGAGGTACTGCAGGTTCCTGCTCCAGGTGATGTCGGAATAATTGGAATAAAGACTCACGTGAACAGCCTTATGAGTCAGAAAAACTCGAGTTGCCAACTTGATGTCATAAATGCGTAAACATGGCAGCAAACATCAATGTTTGGTTAATGGCAAGAAACTTTGTAATGAATTCACATATAACTGATCATATATCAGTTATTGATGACGCGTGATGTGAAATGTGGTTTTAACGTGAACTGCTGTACATGTAGAGTGACCTTGATTAGTTACAAATGTTATTTTTAGCCTAAATGTGTTAGTGGTTTCACCTTATTTGTTTCCTTTGTGCTGTCATGGAAACAGCTGTCGACCTCTTGTTTAAATGCTCTCAGCAATAAAATGAACCATCTTCCATCCATCCAACCATCCATGATGTTCCCACTTTACCACCTCAAGCACATATACACAACCAAGCCGGAAGAACCGCTTCCAGGCTCAGGAACTCCCGCCTCCCACGTCACCTGAATGCAGTAACCTTACGTTTCGACTTATTCAAGTGTGATTATCATCACGAAACACTGCTAAAGGCTGAAGGAGTGGTTCTCGACCTTTTTGACTCCTTGTCATGTTGCCATATTTAAATTGGCGCAAGATCAATTCTTTACAAAGAAAAACAGGTGCGACAATACGTACATCAAGACTTGTGTGTTCCTCCTCGTTCCTCCCCTCAGGCCTCCCAAGGTCTCGCTCTCAGACGTGTCTTCCGGAGCTGCTGAGGTTTCTGGGGCAGAACGTCCATGCCAGGAAGAATAAGAACGTGGACATCCTGTGGCAGGCGGCTGAAGTAAGGCTCCTGCTCTGTTCCACGCTGAATTTAATGCCAGTTTTTTGTTTGTTTGGAACGACAGTCACCAGCAGGGTGCAGTGTCATGTCATCGCCACATAAGAAGGGGTCACGTCTGAAGATTAAAAATCACAAACGGGTGTTTTAAGTGTGTTTTTAAGTGATATTCATACTCTCATTAAAATATTATAGTTTACTCTCACAACAAGTCTTGACCTGCCCGTCTGTGCTGACAGACTATAATAATCAGTGATCATCTTCCGTATCAGCAGATCCTAACCAGGACCACAGAGTGCCATCTAGTGGACTACAGAGGCTGTGACACAGCTAGATTGCTAGATTACTGTTATTTTTATGTTATATTTTATTTGTAATTCATATACTTAAAAAATATCTATTTTTATTGCTGGATTTATGATATTTAAATGTTTGGTTTTTGTTTTATTAAGAGAGACGAACATGTGATCACTCGATTCGTTGGTATGACTCGAGAACTCGTGGCCGTCCTGATGCCACACAGATGAGTTGTGAGAGAAAATAATATTTAGCAGTGACAGTAACAGCCCGTCGTTCTCTCTCGGCGCCTCAGGTGTGTCGCCGGCTGAACGGCGTTCGTTTCACCAGCTGTAAAAGCGCCAAAGACCGCACGGCAATGTCGGTGACCCTGGAGCAATGCCTGATCCTGCAGCATGAGCACGGCATGGCGCCGCAGGTCTTCACGCAGGCCCTTGACTGCATGCGCAGGTAGGATGCTCTTACGGAAAACACAACAGGGCTGATAATCAAACTTGGACCAAAATCCAGATTTCCACCCTTTTCTAAACCTGTAAAGCGACGCAAAGGGAAACGTTTTGCCCAAGTGTGATTTAAAGTTCAACATTGTGGGTTTGGCTGGGCAGCTCGTTTCACCAGACTGGTCAGAAAAAGACCAGGGTTTGAGGAAAGCGATGCTCCGCTCGTTCTGTCGCATCTTTCCTGCCTGTAAAAACACTCTTTTATCAACCTGTTTCTTCTCCCTCATCCCTCCATCAGCCTCATGTGTCCCTCTGCCTGTTCAGTACCACAGTCAGAACTGCTCCATCGGAACTCGTATCGATTCGTTTGGTGTCCTGCAGTCAGGCGACAGACAGGCAAACTGGAAGGTCATTCAGAAACTTGCACACAACCAGACGAAGACCATTCAGAGCTTTCGCACAAATGTGTTGTCCTGTCGTCCCACGTTTATGAACAAGATTCCTCAGGAACGCCGTAATGAGAAAGGCTTCAGGTTTGACACAAGCTTCCACTCTGACTGAAGGACCAGCCCGTCGGGGGTCAAAGGTCACTGTCGCCATTTTTAGTCAGGACCTCGGATGCTAATTCTGACCAACTTTGATGTGATTGTTTCGATCCGTTGTTGGTTTTGTTTAATTGGCACCGATTCATAACGAGAGTCATCTCATGAGACCAAACTCTCTGATCATCAGTGAATTTATTGCGTCTCAGAATTCAGCGACATCCACATTTGACTCTTGACGTCGTCCGCGAGCTTTTTGCTCCCGCTGATATAAGTCGTCCTGCTGCACGTTGACCAGTCTCTCTTGTCAGTCGTTACATAGGAGCGCGTCTCAAAAAATTAGAATGTCGCGATTTTACCACTTATTTAGCCAAGTTAACTTATAATCTAGATCTGATACGTGTAAGATTATTCAAGCATTTTACCATTTTAATTTTTGTGTAATTTCATTTTGTGTAATGGCTGTAAAAGCCATGATCATCAAAATTAAAACAAAAAAAGGAAATATTCAACTGCAAATGTAATGATTATAGAATACAGGAGTTTTTTTGGAATGAAATTATGAAATTAATAACTTACGTATTCCAATTTTTGAGACATACTGGTATTGTAAGAGTCACCCGACATGAAGGAACACGACCATGAGCCACCAATAAATGCAAAAAGGGGTTTTCTTCCGTGTATGACTCCTGCCTGGGCGGCCGTCCGTTTATTCTTTTGTTTATGTTGTGACTGTGTAAACTGAAACAACACTGTTGACATGTTTGTGGTGAGCTGCGATGTGCAGACACACAGGGAGCATGTGACAGAATCTGTTGTTTGTTTGTTGTTTGTTGTACACAGATGAATCACACCTGTCTGCCCCCCCCCCCACCTCACCATCATTCTGGCTCTGGTTTGGTGCAGCTGCGACGCATGTTGATCAGCTCGTTCTGTGTATTTCCTGGAAACGTTGTTGCACCTGCATCGTGTAGAGACGTTTTCTGCAGCATGTTGTTTGAGAAAACTTCCTGTTTGCCCTCAGGTTGCCGTGACGTTGCCTTATCCTGGTTTCAGTTTTCCTTCCCTCCTCCGTGTCTCAACTACAAACATGGAGGCCATTAGTTTCTCTCCCACTCCGACAGACGTCTCTTAATTTTCTCTTTTCTCTCTCTCTGTTTCCTCTTCCTGTTTCCTGCGTCCTGACTTGTTTTGCGGTTGTTTTTTGTTTGGTGTTTTTATCGTTCTCATGCTCTCTTTTTTTATTTGACCATGCGTTTTTTCCATCTCTCCGTCTGTTGGGGCTTCGTTTGTGACTCGCTGGACACTTCCTTCCTCCTTTAATTTTCCATCTGTGTCTGCGTCTCCCCTTCCTTTTATCTCCTCTGCTCCGCTACCGCTCCCTGGCTTTTGTTTTGCTGCTCCACGCCTCCTCCTCTCCGGCAGCATTGGGACGCGGGAGGGGGTGATCCAGAAGAACCTGAGTGGTTTGCTGCCGCTGCGGGACTTCCGGCTGGACCCCAGCCTGCTGTACTCGCTGCCCCTGCTGGCCCTGAGCCCCAACCTGCTGGTGGTGTGGATCTTCCTCAGCGTGGCCTTCGTCCTGGCCAAACTGCGCTGCAACTGAGCTCCACTTTGCTGAGTCCTGAGGGTCTACGAAGCTGGCTGCGACACACACTGTCCATCAAGGACAAGCTTGTTTCTGTCGAACGGGAAACGTTATTTTGTCTCAGAGTAGATAAAAAAATGTGGTTGTTTTGCCGACTTGACAGCAGCTGCACAGCTCTGGTGTGTTTGTTGTGTTTCAGCTCAGTTCCATAAAGAACACTTTTCCAATGACTGTAAACAAAGATGGCTGACATGAGATGTCCCAAGTTGAACCAAAGCATCTGGATATCCCCCTGGTGGCTGGCTGCAACATAGCTCATGAACCCCTCCCACTCTGTTAGCGGATGGGACAAACTGATGCGTGTTTAAGTGTCCATTTTCCTCATCGATATAGTTTAAATTAGTTATTTGATGCTATATAAAGGGGCTGAATTATCATGATTGACAGCTGAGTCTGGCCTGCGATTGGCCTGATGGACATAGGGGCGGGGACTCCATACTGCGGCCCCACCCCCTGAACACCACTGCTCAGATTCCAAATTACTTCATCAGCACAAGATGGCAGCTTGTGTCTGGGATATTTTGGCTTCTTTTTTTGTCAGTGCAGAAACGTCGTGTTTGTTTATGTCAGTGCTAAAAACAGCCCAAACTTTTGTTTCATTGGTGAACAATTATTGAATTTCTTTAATAATTTATGTGTATTAAACGTAACTGGCGTCCTCTCTGGACTTGTGCTCCATCACGATGAATCCGGGCAATCAGACCTTAAAGCAATATTTGCTCTTTTAGCCGACAGTGTTGTCAGATTTTGTTCCAGTCTTTGCCACTCTAAGGCAACACACAGAGAGTGAGGTCTGTTTGTGAATGTGGGGAAAACAAGCAGATTCTGTAGAGCCCTTCAGGAGTTGTTGATAGTAGCCATTAGAGCTGACATAGTTTTAGCTTTGCACAACAGGCTAGCTTGTCTTCCATGTGGTTTTGCACTGTGTCAAGTGGCGGAAAGCTGTTTTTTTTTTTTTGAGGGGAGGGATATTTTTTCAGTCAATATTTGCTGTTTTTTTTGTTTTTTTTGGTCTTCCTTTTGTTTTCAGTCGCAGTCCTTGTCGCCTCTTCTGCTCTGTATTCAATGCAGCCACATTGACCAAAATCATTAATTCAGTTTTGATTGGGAATTGTTTAAACACCGGCCGATAGAATAGAACATATCTTTTAAATGAGCTGCGTAGCCTCGTCTCTGAACAGCAGATACGTCGACTAAGGAGTCTGAGAGCTGCGTGTTTCCTCGTCTCTCAAAACATGACCGACATGAGTGCTCATCTTAGCCACCTCGATCCAGAGCTTTAAACGCAGCGAGCCAGGGGACCCTGATGAAAACGCAAAACAAATCACAGAGTCAGTCGTCCGTTTTATCTGCGAAAACCACCCTGCCATAATGCCGAACTTCAATCGTTTTAAAATTGTAATACAAATCGACACGGGACTCGATTATTGTGATACATTTGAATCAGGACAAAAATATCTGATGTTGTCATGGAAGGTGGACGAGAAGGTAATGAAATCCCCTCTGAGAAAAGCAAAGGTTTCCCTAATCGGTGAGACAGTGGGAGACTACAACGGGTTTATGTCTGCATCACAGTAACTGTGTTCGCTGAAAGTCGAGCTCCTCTTCTGAACAGATCCTGTAATCTCAATCACATTACACCGATCTAGTTCTAAACAAACAAACAAACAAACAAACATGTGCCCCAACCTAAAAACCCTTCACTGGCTTCATGGCTCTCAGACACTGAGGTCAGCATCAAATAAAGTTGTGATGATTCATAGAAGCTCGTGTGACCTCCAGTCTACAGTTCGAGTGGAAAACAATGTTTCTCCCTCAGGACACACGATGGGTGTTTGCTTCAGATGCCTTTGAACTGTTCTGCTCTGTGATCCAACCACTTCACACCCTGAATCTGGTCCCAGTGTGGCGGATCGGATACAGTCTGTCAGTGACCGAAGCCTGCTGCCCCACAGCTCGTTGTGGCAACGCACTAACGATCAGCTGTCATGCTAGTCGACAAAGTTGAATCTTTGTGTTTTCATGATGCAGTTTCTAATTGGTCGCTGTTGGCAAGTACGACAGGATTGCAGTATTTTCAGGGTTAATGTGATTGATTATGCAGTGTAGAACTGTTGGTTCTACGACCTGCAGAGCATTGATATGTGCCAGTTTGTATGTATTTGTAGTAACAGCTATAACCGTTAATCCTTCAGAGTTGAGTTCTGTCGTATTATTTGATGGAGAATGTGAGTGAATTTTGTCTGTAGTTGACGAGGATGAATGAGGAATGCATCCAGGCTTGAGCCAAATGCTTCACGCTGTGGCTGAATTTAGGCATATAAAATCTCAAAAGCTGTTTGATGTTTGATGCAAAACTCCGATGTGGAAAATCCACATACGGTTCCTTTTCCACATGACAAGCGTGCTAAACTGGGGCCCCATGCAAATTCTCCACAGTGCCTTGCTCCACTTTTGTTCCCAAAACTAGGTAAGGAAAACAAAAATGGGAATGTTATGGGGATGTTTGGGAAGAGCAGTAAGTCCACTCTATGATTAGATTTGGTCCTGGGCTCATTTCTAAGCCCAATAAATTCCCTCTCAACCACAGATCAGATGCTATCACTAGCTGTTGTGGCTTGCCCTTTTCTGCGCAAGCAACCATCATGGTCATCGCAGCCCTGCTTGTAGGCCATCTCGAGCCACATGTTGTCCTTGACTGGACTGTTGAATGCCCTCTGCTGGAATCCTCCAGTCACATGTGCAGCACATAGATAAATATGTTTACATGAACACATTGGGTTGCAATAAGAAAGTGAAGACGTGTTTTTCTCTTTCTTTCTTTCTGTGTCCGCTCACAATCGTGTCAGGTTAGATTCACCTACTGCTGCTTGTTTAATTTTCATGATTAATGTTTCAACTTAATTAATCAACGTATTTCGTGTTTTGTCTGCCTACGGTCCAAAATCTGCTCCATTTTCAGTTTGTTTTTCCCGGAAAGATTGAAACAACAGTATCGAAGTTAGCTTAACAAAGAAACTAGTCTGGCACAAAATTCTCAGATAAAGTGGCAGAATGTCAGTTTTGCACTTAGATTTCCATCCGGATTGATTGTTGAGATTTCTGTGAGCTGTTGGAAGACGAAAACGCGTTTAAGATAGCAAGTCAATCAGCTGCTAGCCGTAGCTTCATATGCTCTTATTGAACGCTGTCACGGCTTCTCCAAAAGCTAACAAAACTTCATCGTCCGTACAAACAACGCTGGCTGGATTTATAGGCTAAACGTTGGCTCAGCAGTTAATATGGAAATATGAGAATGATTGCAACCTTTCAATCCAACTCGGTAAAAGGTGAACTCCTCCTTTATGTTTTCATCCATCTCTCTTCATCCGACTCTGCGGTTCAGAACTACCTCTCCCAGACACAACATGTAGAATTTATTTAAGGTCAGACTTTATATAAAACGACATCTGATACTGCCATACAACCCCCATGATCACTGAGCAGCAGAGGTACGAAGGAATGGGAATTAATTCATGTTAAATGATAAAAAATAGAAATGTTACTAATGTTTTCATCTTTAGCTTCACTTTTTGTTAGTTCTTGTAGTTGCGACAAAGTGCTTCCTAAACAATCAGAATTCATTCTGTCATTGACTTTAAAGAGAAACTCGTCAGCCCATCTGGGTATTTTCTTTATAGGTAGACAGAATATTTCTATTGCTGTACATACGTTGTATTCACATGCTTGTGTTGCCTAAATGCTAATGTTTAGTATATAATGTCCTTAAGTTATGCCAGAGTTTATATATTAATATATGAGATGATATATAAAGTGTGATTGTCATGCTGTCGTCACTTTATATGACTGTTACTCCTCATGTTAAAGTGTTTGCAGGTACTTTTACTCCTCTTGTTCATATAAATGATATTATACGCACAGGTTTTTTTGTTGACTCTGTGTTTTATTTTTTTTTAAAAGAAATTAATAATTGTGAGAGGAGATCTGGTTCAGCGAGACTTTTTTGTGCTTTGGGGGTCAATATTTAACAGATTTCCATTTTAGCTTCGTTTTTGGTCTCTGTCTTGTTTGTACAGAAATACTTGTTTGCTTGTTTAGGAATTTTCTTGACTTTGATTGGCTAAACAAAACAACACAACAAACTTTTGTCTTTCTCACGTCAGGCAGCCCAAAGCTTTAGCCAGGGTGTGCCGGTCAGAGGCATTCAGAGACACTGGCTGGCTGCAGCTGCAGAATTAAAAACTGACTACATTCTTCATCACCATCATCTTCCAAATGTCTTTATTTGGAGGAATTGATGTATTGTGTCCATGCTTAGGTACAACTCGGAAGTGGCAGAAACTGGGCTATTCAGATATTTGTCCTTTACTTTCCATTATTATTATTATTATTATTATCTGAAGCTATTTTCAGATTTTTTTTTTCAGTGCTTTACTCAGACTTCTACTTTCTGACATTTGAAACTGTTTTCAGTTGTTTATTTCAGCTATTTGTCCTCTAATTTAGTCTTTTTGTCCTTCAGGTATTGCATTACTTTGCCTTGAGATGACTCATTCCGACGTTACTTATTGATAATTTCTTCACGTTGCGTTCGGGTGTTATAGCTGTCTCTGCAGTATGAAACCACATGTCAGAAACTTGTTTAACTTTGCCTCTTTTCTTCCATGTTTGTATGTGCGTGAACGTTGTTATATGTTATTTTTACCTCCACCAATGAGCTCACGTTTTTTTTATTTTGTCTGTTACCATCAGAATTTTTCCATTTTTCAACAGATGAATCTTTTGAGGCAGTTTCACTATTGGAAAGAAAATGTGAAAATATGAATTTTTCCATACACAGATATTTGAGATAGCCAAATTTAGTGGATGTGTAATCAGGCGGCAAGAAAGAGCAGCGAAATTAAAAAGGATTAAAACTATTTGAAATTAGTACATTTTTTCATTTTTCCATTCTTTTTACCATGTAATTGAGTTTTGGTCATTAATGACATTTTAGGCAGATGTCCAGACAAAAGATGACGTTTGTGCTTTCTGAGTGCTACTGATTTTTTTTTTTTTGGGTCTGTTCCTTGTTCAGTTGGAAGCCGTCTGAATAACTTTATTGCCCTCTGCTGGCAGTCAGGTGGAACTCCAACAACAGTAACAGCCCTTTGGGCGTTTGACTTTTTCAGCTGATTAATGTGCTCATTGTTTGATTGTCTTGGATGAAACGGTAAATATCAGTTACCGACAATAACTGAACTCTCCCGTTCTGTCTCCTCAGTGAGGGCGTCCGAAGAGAAAACACAGTGAAAAACGTCGGATGCCGTAAATATGCGTTTCACTGTCTGCAACTCAAGGCCTTCCCGAAACACTACCGGCCACCTGACGGCACCTATGGCAAGGCGGAAACCTGATTGGACAGAACACTTGGCTGAGATGTTGGGCCTTGCTGTTCAGTGATGAGACTGGACGGTCCGGCTGCTGCGATCAGACTCGGTGAAGTCGGTACAGGTTTCTGCTTCACAGCTTTCCTGTGATCCAGTGCGGCACTGTACTCTTTTTAGATAACATAGCTACTTATGCCGACTTAGCAACAGGAAGTCAAAAGGCAGCAGAAGCTTCAAGATTTAACTAGAAACTAGTAAAATGAAACATATTACACTGTCTCTGCCTGAGTCACCACTGATAAAATCAACCACACAAACAGTTCTGTTTTGTGAAAAAACACCATTACATATACCAGAATACCAATAAAACAGGCATTTATTTATTACCAAATCAGGACAAACGTTTCACACCGTTGGCTGTGGTGGTCCCTGCACTGATTGTTCCTCCCAGAACTTACCTGACAAATTTGAGCTGTATGAGGAAACCCCTACATTTCTCTAAAAACAACTGATTGGTCTGTCTTCCTGCTCAGCACATTAATGCTTTACAAGCCAATCAAATTTCTAGAATGAAATTCTTGTAAAAACAGCCTGGTTATTTCCTGAGTACTCCAGGCACTATAGCCTTTAGCTTATGAAAAATACCATATTTTATTCATATTTTACTCGTCCTAATGTTGGAAGCGTCGATCGGACACGTTAGCATCGAGCTACGATTCTGTGTAACAGGAAGAGCTACCTAGCCTAAAGTTTCCGTGAGATGAACAAACCGACACAAATTCAAACTGTTAATCGTGTCTAAGAAAACCTTGACGGTCCCTCAGCCAGCTCACGTCACATGTTGCACCACCAAACATTTGGGTCAGGCCGTCCTGGACAGTCCGTCAACCTCTGGTTGAGAACAGGAAGTCAGCCGTGTACAATTTCATTGGAACGCACGTGTTGTAAAAGTTCCGGTGCCACTTCAGACAACAAACCCTGCCTCAGGTCGTCCCCAGAGGAAACTGACACGTGATTGGTTGATGTCAATGGCAAGTGCCCATCACAGGTTCGTTAATGATGAGGGACGTGACCTGATGGAGCCTGGAGATCTCTGTGAATCAGGAAACAGTCTCAGTGATGGTGCTACCATAAAACGCCCACTTTCAGAATGGGGTGTGTCCAATTCAAAGACCGGCAGAGGTCGAGGAGGTTTTCACCTGATCTAAGGACCAAAAACCAACATGCACATTTATTAATGTATGATGAAACCAAACAAATAAAAATGTCTACTCCGTGTCCTCCATCTGTGAGGATGAACACTTCTTTGTATTCATCACTCACTGTCCTGCAATTTTCATCACGATTCAAGCGGGACAAGTTGGTGTCTAACTTGTCAGCAGCTTCAGGTCAAAATTGAAGATGCACGATGTGAAAGTATGTGGACACCTGAACCTTAAAGTTATGTAGGATGTTTACTTCCTTTTGCATTGTGTGGCAAAACCCTGACCCAGATATTCGGACATTATAATTATCATTCCGATGTGTAGATTTTTAGCATTGATGACAACCTGACCTGCACTCCGGAGTATATATCAGTATTAGTGGAGAACCACTTTTATTTTGACCTCATGTCACTTTCTCCAAAGCAGAAACAAGCAAAAGCTTTTTAGTGTCGAGTTCCTGAGAATCAGAGGATTTTATTCTGGCTACAAAATCGCTCCCTGAACAGAGGTTTTTGTTAACGTGTAGTTGACGTGTACAGTTCCGCCTTCAGCCTTGTCGAGCGTCCTACTAATAGCCGCATCACGGCCAAAAGTATGTGGACGAGTTTCAAACTCTTCACCAAACTGAAAAAAAACCTTTTTTTCTGGCTACTTGAACACAAAAAACAGTATTATGTAGAATAAAAAGCATCTAATACAACCTATCATTTGTTCGTGTATTTCAGGTGTTTTGGAAGAAACCTTGCTTTTATTAGTGTGCTTTGAAACTTTGTATAAACGTGAGTTGTTACATTACAGTGTTACCTGCTGAATAATTTGGTACTCTTGCAATACAATACCATACATAACAACCCCTATAACATATAGTTTCACTTGGGGAGCCACAGAGCCTGTGCAGGCTGCAGCTAACTTCAGTTTAGCCCTCAGTTAAATTAAATGGGGAGAAAATATCTTTCCAAATGATATAATGACATGCAGTTCTATGTACCTCCTTGAATGGTTTCACCTGCGCCTCTGTCAGAATCAGAGTTTCCTTATTAATCCCCGGAGGGAAATAGCCCGGAGCCTGTTTCTTCCTGGGGGCCAGTCCCAAAGGAAACCGCATAGCCACAGTTGTTAGCCCTCTTTTTTTCTGGCTTGCTTGCGCCTTCTGATTGAGCACTTCTGTCACCAACATTGTCCAACACTGCTGCAACAAAGGGCCTTCGCTCAAGATGCCTTTGTTTACTTATGCTGAACAAAAGATTGGTAACATTAAGAGCAATGAGCCCAGTTACGATTGTCTTGTGTTACATTGAGCGGCCCATCTTAAAACGGTGCTGGCAAGCCTTTTTGCTTTACTTTTTACCTTTCCATTTGAGCCTGTAGAAAGAATGTTGGTTTGAACCTTTTTAAGTCCTGGCGGGAGAAGGAAACATACCAGGATTCCACACAACCCCTGAGAATCTTTTCGTCGAGTGAATGCCTGTCCATTCGGTTTCTGTCACTCTCCTTCTTCTTCCTCCTCCTTTGTCTACTCCATCACTGGTTCTTTTCTCTCCAGCAGTTATTCCATTGGGTTTGCTGTTACCCAGAGATAGTGAACAGGGAGAATGATGCCTTCCTAAACACACGCACGCTTCCTTTCCTCTATAAACCGAGCCCTCATGTTTTAGTGACAGCGCGAGCAGGAGGAAGACGGGAATATAATCATTAGAATGTTGTTTCTCATGGTCCTGCTGTTGAAATCCATATTTATTTGAGCAAAAAACTTTGTCCATTTCCGATACATAGCAGTTCCTTCCTAGAAAATGTTGCTGTTGAATAGACTTTGGGGTTAGAAAACAGTTCTAATAATAGTTCGCTCAGTGGATCATTTGATAAATGATTGTAAAGTCTTTCCTTTAGTAATTGCTAAAAGCATGTTCACTTTGGTTCTTTCCGACAAAGTTTCAGGGAAAAATTTAGTTCAGTCCTTTCAGTTAAAAGGACAGAGTTGCTATTCTTTTGGTGTCACGTGAGAAGCTGAGCAGATTGTCCTAATGTCCCTCTCAAACATCTCATAGAAAACTGTGACAGGGTTTTGAACTGACTTGTATTATGTATTGGGTCGCTTGGCAGACACAGACATCGCCAGCATGAGCATCACTTTCCCTCTCGCCCAAATCGTTGGCTTCATTTCCCTCGCAGTCTCGCTGCTCTTCCTCTTCACCAAGCTGCTGTCCTGCCGGCAGTGCAGCCGCATACAGGACAACTGCGTCTTTGCTGTGCTGATCACAGGCTGCGACCGCGGCTTTGGACAACAGCTGGCCCGATGTTTGGACCAGAAGGGATTTCTGGTCTTCGCCGGGTGTTTATTTCCGGAAGAAACTGGTGCACAGAACCTGGCTAAACAAAGTTCCAGCACTCTGAAGATCCTCAAGCTGGACATCACCGGTGATGAAGTGCAGCTGGCGAAGAAGACGGTCCAGGAGAACCTCCCAGAGAAAGGTTAGAGTTTAGCACATTGTAAAAATGTCAAAACGTTCATTTTAATACAAGTTTAAATCTTCTCCAAAACATCGACCAAAAAAATCACTAATCAATATTTATAAAATTGTGATGTTTTATATGTTACTTGATCTGTGTAATTTAGTTATTCAGCTTGTGTATCTAAATGCTCTTTTAGCTGACAGTTTTCTTTTTTGACTTTACAAAAGTGTAATTTTGAATTAAAATGTAATTTTCCCTTAAAATATTGTCATAAAGAGATGAAATATAAAACAATGACTATTGATTTGTCATTTTGATTTACCAAAAATACTTTTATACTGATTTTTGACGTTTTTCCCTCATAAACTTCCTCAGACCAATTTGGATTGTAAAAAAAGGAATTAAAATTTTGAACACAAAAGTTGGTTTTATTATTTAATGTTATATTCTCAAAGTTAAAAACTTGACTACCATGAGGATGTTAATCTATTTTTTATTTGTTTTTCCTGGAATATAAAAGCACCTGTAAAAGAAAAAAGAAAAGAGAATAAATTCCAAAACTTAACTTGCTACTTTAGAACCAGTCCAAACTGACCGTGTTTTTGAACCTAACACTAAAAAGTAACTCGTTTAATTGTTTTTTTTGAAGGGTGACATGTCCTGTGAATTTTTTGGCAGGTCTGTGGGCGGTCGTGAACAACGCTGGAATCTCAGAGATGGCCGAGATCGAATGGAGCAGCATCGAGGATTTCCGCCACATGGTAGACGTCAACCTATTT
>KV751409.1:806380-823344 GCA_001698575.1 Mola mola
TTCCGGTCACTGACCTGTCCAAATGCAGCGTGACGGCGCACCACATCAAGAAGAAGAAGAAGAAGAAATTATGAGTCCCCTTCCTCGTATGACCGGAAGACGCTTTCGCCGCAAGTAATTGATTCATTAATGACCCTCGTCGGTGTCGGTGTCAGCCGTGTTTGGTCAACTGTTTTGGCAATGACTGGAGATCCGAAAGTTCATGTTTTTCCGTCTGTGAGTTCGTATAAAATGGGACAGATTTCCATTGACTCTTGACCCCTTTAAATATGGCGAGCCGGGTCTCAGATCTGGATTAAGAATTTTTTTTTATAGATGAAATTTCGGTTACTCCAGATATAAATACAGTGCTGGGTGGTCATTCTAATTTTAGGTAATTAATTAGGTTGGTTGTGACTCTGAACCAGCTCTAGTGTGACTGTGAGTGTGCAAGCTTGTCAGCCCCGGATGAACTTGTACAGGGTGTAACCTCCCCCCCAGTTAGGATAAGCAGTAGAAAATGGATGGTTTCATTTTTGCAGGGAAATTAACATATTGTGTGGATTGTTGGCAGAGGCTTGCAATATTGTTTACACTTGTTATTGTTGTATAAGGCTTAGTTCTCTAGGAGGAAGTGTATTTCTTCAGGGAACGCCCTGATCACCTAAGGGAAGTTGCAGATATGAAGGAATATTTTGTTTGTTGACAATGTTCCCAACTGGTCTAAATACGCACACTGGTTGTTGACTGGTACAAACAAGGTGAGCCTTTGACTCAGAAGACTCCACCCTTTTGTAATAATACATTACAGTGAACTTTGTCTCACACCATTCTGGTAGGTGGAATGATGATCTAAGAGCTTCGGGAGGCCAAGAAGTGGGCTTGCCAGCTAATTAGCTAGTCTGATGCTGGTGTGATATTTAGATTCAGTTAAAACATATGTTTAGGACTTGGAATCGATATATAATTCAAACCCGAGTACAAAAAGTAAGATGAATTAAGTACTTAGGAGAAGTAAGAACAATAAAAGGAGGTATATAAGCAGTAAAGCAACATAAAGCATGAGAATGAGATAAAAATAATTAAAACAAATGAATGTATAAAGAATAAAATAAACCCTAACCCAGATGCATGAAGTTTTATTTAAAAGGGTTCTCTTGCTTTCTTTAAGCTTCTCGTGATATAATTTTATTTATTTGGGTTTAGTTCTCTGAAGGGAAGTCTCTCTTTTTAAGGAAGGCTTTCAGTAGGCATTTGCTTGAAAATGTGTTTTAGTATGTATTTAATTAAGAATGTTTTATGCGTTAACACATACGCAGACTGGGTGTTGGCTGGTACAAAATAATGTAAGCCTTGGAAAAGTTATAGGTAGCTCTTGTCTCTCATAATAAAACATTAAAAGTCACATTGTTTCATGCTATCCTGTTAGGCGGTACAATTATTTACAACCTCAGCAAGGTATAGAAGATTGCACACTAGCTAGCTAGGTCGTCCTTTGTCACAAGGCAACACTCACCTGTAAAAGAGTCTATTTTGGGACATGACTAACTCTACAGGAGGTTAATATGTACACGTGTATTTTTAATGCTGTACCACCTCAACCCTTTTTTTCCAGGATAGTTGGGAAGTTGTGTAAAATGTAAATAGAAAACTGCACGATAAGCAAAACATTTAAAAAAAAAAAAAAAAAAAAAAAAAAGCACAAAGACAGCATATCAAATGTTGAAACAGAGAAATTTCATTGCTTCAGAAAATAATATCCTGATTTAGAATCTCTAGGTAGAGTGTGAGTTGTTGCCCCAAAAAGAGGAGTGTAAGTATCTCAAAGTCTTGTTCATGAGTGATGGGCGAATGAAGCGTGAGATCATCAGGTGGTTTGTTGCGGCGTCAGCTGTAGTGCGGGCATTGTACTGGACCATTCTGGTGAAGACGGAACTGAGCCAAAAGGCAAAGCGCTCCATACACTAGTCAGTCTATATTGCAACCCTCACCTGTGACCCTCAGCTTTGGGGAGTGACTGAAAGGATGATATCGAGGCAATGAGTGGAAAAAACGAATATCCTCAGGAGGTTTGCTGGGCTCAGGGAGGGGAAAAAACGTAGGAGTAAAATTGCTGCTCCTCCAGCTTAGGTTGTCTTTGCGCATGTGGTTAGGATGCCAGACTTCTTTCTTTGAAGGTTCCCTGGGTACACCCAGAAAATCCGGGTTATTTGTTAAAGTTTAGTTCTCTGAGAGGGAGCATCTTCTTTCAGGAACGCCCTGATCACATTAAAATTCCGGTTCTGTAAGCCTGAGCGCTGTGATGTTGAGAAAACCTGCACTGCTTTGTTCAAATGACACCTTGAAAGGCTCAAGCTCCGCCCCCCGTGATGCTGCTCAGGAGAACAGATTTACAGTTTTTAACCAGGGTGGGTCTTGACCGCAGTACTTCAGGATCTGAAGTATTTAGTGTAAACGGCAGGTTTGTGAGAGGGAACCGGTCTTTTATATGCATGTCACATTTTTACTCAGAATAGGACACTTTTTGATGATCTGGCTCATAACTTCAGAAATGTCTTTGTGGTGTTTGAATGTTCTCCCTGTGTCCCAGTGCTGGGTGGTCACTCTAATTTTAGGTAATTAATTAGGTTGTTTGTGACTCTGAACCAGCTGTAGTGTGAATGTGAGTGTGCAACTTGTCAGCCCCAGGTGATGAATTTGTACAGGGTGTAACCCCCTTTCGCCTGATGAGGATAAGCCCCCCCCCCAGTTAGGATAAGCAGTAGAAAATGGATGGTTTCATTTTTGCAGGGACATTAACATATTGTGTGGATTGTTGGCAGAGGTTTGCAATGTTGTTTACACTTGTTATTGTTGTATAAGGTTTAGTTCTCTAGGA
Source organism: Mola mola (assembly GCA_001698575.1). Classification (NCBI taxonomy): domain Eukaryota; kingdom Metazoa; phylum Chordata; class Actinopteri; order Tetraodontiformes; family Molidae; genus Mola; species Mola mola. The sequence continues at coordinate 809,238 of KV751409.1, forward strand.
GGAAGTGCCTGAGGGAAGTTGCAAAAATTAAGGAGTGCCTTGCAACAATGTTCCCCATTGGTTTACATACCACACACCTGTTGGCTGGAACAAACAGAAGACTCCAGCCTTCTGTAATTATACATTACAGTGAACTTTGTCTCACGCTATTCTGTCAGGTGGAATGATGATCTACAAGCTTGAGTAGGTGAAGAAGGGGGCTTGCCAGCTAATTAGCTAGTCCGATGCTGGTGTGATATTTAGATTCAGTTAACACATTCATTTGAGTAAATAAGTGAGAGGAAGCAGAGTCCCTGATATGCTGTTAACATATTATGGGGGATTGGAGTCTCTCCAAGTTGTTCAGATAAGGCACAAAACAAGTCAGAGAGATGTGGTTTCAAACCTAACCTCCCATGCAGACGTAATGAACTGCTAACAGTGAAAGTATCTTGTAGCCACGACTGTATACGTGGACAAAGTTAAGTTTTTTTAATTAAATACATTCCGTTAAAGAAAGAAAAACCCACAATGGTCACTGAAATAACTTGAAACTGACAAAAGTAATAATAAATAAAAATTTACTGAAAATTAACTAACTAAAATCAGACATTGCTTTTGAATTGTGGTTCAACGGAATCATTTTGAAAAACAAACTAACTAAACTGGCCTGGACAAAAATGATGGTACCCCTAGAAAAGATTGAAAATAATTTGAGCATAGGGACATTTTAAACTAAGATGTGTCCTGTAATTAGCATCACAGGTGTCTTCAAACTTGTAATCAGTCAGTCTCCCTGTTTAAAGGGGTGAAAAGTCATCACTGTGCTGTTTGGTATCATGGTGTGTACCACACTGAACATGGACCACAGAAACCTAAGGAGAGAGTTGTCCCAGGAGATTGGAAAGAAAATTATAGACAAGCATTTTAAAGGTAAAGGCTATAAGACCATCTCCAAGCAGCTTGATGTTCCTGTGACTACAGTTGCACATATTATTCAAAAGTTTAAGGTCCACGGGATTGTAGCCAACCTCTCTGGACGTGGCCGCAAGTGGAAAATTGATGACAAATTGAAGAGACGGATAATACGAATGGTAACCAAAGAACCCAGAACAACTTCTGAAGAGATTAGAGGTGAACTCCAAGGTCAAGGTACATCAGTGGCAGATCGCACCATCCGTTGCTGTTTGAGCCAAAGTGGACTTGATGGAAGATGACCGAGGAGGACACGACTGTTGAAAGCAAATCATAAAAAAGCAAGACTGGAATTTGCCAAAATGCATATTGACAAGCCACAAAGCTTCTGGGAGAATGTCCTCTGGACAGATGAGACAAAACTGGAGCTTTTTGGCAAGTCACATCAGCTCTATGTTCACAGACGCAAAAATGAAGCATACAAAGAAAAGAACACTGTACCTACTGTGAAACATGGAGGTGGCTCGGCAATGTTCTGGCGCCGCTTTGCTGCATCTGGCACAGGGTGCCTTGAATCTGTGCAGGGCGCAATGAAATCTCAAAACTATCAAGGCATTCTGGAGCGAAATGTGCTGCCCAGTGTCAGAAAGCTTTGTCTCAGTCGCAGGTCATGTGTCCTCCAACAGGATAATGACCCAAAACACACAGCTAAAAACACCCAAGAATGGCTAAGAACAAAACATTGGACTATTCTTAAGTGGCCTTCTATGAGCCCTGATCTACTGTAACTCCTATTGAACATCTGTGAAAGGAGCTGAAACATGCAGTGTGGAGAAGGCACCCTTCAAACCTGAGACAGCTGGAGCAGTTTGCTCACGAGGAGTGGGCCAAAATACTTGTCGACAGAAGTCTCATTGAGAGTTACAGAAATTGCTTGATTGCAGTGATTGCCTCAAAAGGTTGTGCAACAAAATATTAAGTGAAGGATACCATCATTTTTCTCCAGGCCAGTGTCATTAGTTTGTTTTTTAAAACGCTTCTGTTGAACCAGAATTCAAAAGCAATGTCTGATTTTCATTAGTTAATTTTCAGTAAATTTTTAGTTATTATTACTTTTGTCAGTATCAAGTTATTTCAGTGACCATTGTGGTTTTTTCTTTCTTTAACGGAAGGGTACCAACAATTTTGTCCACTTGTGTACATGTGGATAATTAAATGAGAGGAAAAGGTATCCCTTCAATGTTGTCATTTTTAATATAAGTTATAAGTTTTAGCTCCTGCTGCTCTGCTTGGTTAGCGTTGTGAGCTAGCTAGCTAGTCCAGCGTTAGCTCGGTGCAAGGCAACGTTAATGTCACAGGACAAGCTCCCCTGTGGAAGAGTCTTCAGCTGGGGGCACAACTTACTCTTAAAAACTCACAAAAGGTAAATATGTGCACGTATGATGATTCAGTTTTTATTTACAACCCTGTTTTCCTAAAAAGTTGAGAAACTGTTACTTGTAAATAGAAACATAATGTGATGATTTTCCAAAAAATTGAAATAGCACTCTGTAACTTTTGGGACCTGAGGTGAACAACATGGATGCTGGCATTTGAGCAGTGTGCTGATAACGAGCCAAATGGTCCCTCCCATCTTTAGCCCGAACGAAGGGTTGTTCATGATTTCCAAAAAGAATAGAACCTGAGGAAACTAACAAGTTATTCCACATTGAATTACATCATGTGAATCTGTATAAAGGTATGTCTCATTTATGTTTAGTTTTTAAAATCAGGTGTACCCACATGATCAAAAACTTTAGGGAGAGCACAGTGTCTCATATCTTACATTCTTTCTACCCTTAAACTTAGAAATGGTGCAATTTTTGATCTCTGGGATTCTCCGAAATGAAGAAACATTCACAAAATACAGTTTAAGTGATGACTGGCTAACACATTTTTTTAACAGGTTCTTTTGCTCCAACTGTTTGTGCATAGCTTACAGAGATTACATTAATGTAATGCATTCCATAGTAATAAGCTTCTGAAGAACAAGATGTAAACAGCACACAATGTCTCTGTCAGTGACGTTCTTCAAGGGGGTGTGAATGAGGTGAACGTAAGAGACAGAGAGATGCACGGCATGCATATCTGCGCAAGATCAGAAACATTCAGAGTGGCTCAGTCCGTCCACGGAGCTTCAGCTGCCTGCTGCACCAGCTGACCTCCAAAAGGTAAGACAAGACATAAAAAAATAAAAAAAAAACTTAAATCATCAGCCAGCATGAATCATGAGTTGATAAAAGACAAGATTTCTCTTCATTTTAGAACTTTGAATTTGTAAAAATTAGCAATGTAGTGATTCACTAAATTCAGGAGTCGAAATGATTCACAATTCTTTGCTGAATCTTGATTCGAAATTAGTTTTTTGCAAAAAATTACATCTGCATTATAAATTTAAAGTGCCTTTTTTATTTCACAGCTTAAAAGGGGAAAATACAGTAACTTATTGTTCTTTATGTTAAAAATGAGAAAATCCCCTTTCCCTTGTGAGGTGGTAAAAACTGCAGAATGATCCACATTTTGTTTTCTTTGTAATTGAGAAAATAAAACCATTGTCTTAAATTTGTGGTTTATAACTTCTGAGAATCAAGTTTGAGATTCAACTGAAAATGAACTCTGCCTCCCCTGTAGCGACACCCACCCTCAAAGGCATCATAAGTGATTTTGCAAATTACTGTGTGGTTGCTCCATGTGCTAAAATATGCATCGTGACTCATTTACCATCTCAATTGAATGGACCAATCACATAATTGAATCAAATTGCCCACTACAGTGACTGCACACACACAATCTGTATCAGTCACCTTTCACACTCATATTCAATTGAATAAGATACAACTTATATTTAATCAAATCATATTATTCGTAGGTATTTCAGGTAATAAATTGCTTTTAAAATATTTAAATAAACTCTATGCAGGTTGCAATAAGTACAATAAGATGTTCATCAGTCAGATTCTAAATAATATCTTTTGCACTGTACTGTGTATATTTGTATGTTGTGAAATGTACTGACTTCACAATGTGAACTGTAATTTCCATCGCTCTTTGACACTTCATGCCCAGACTCCATTGTGATGAAGCCAGCTGCACTGCTTCTCCTGCTGGCAGGTGAGCTGCCATTGAAATGTTTTCAGGGATTTAAAATTCCTAAAAGACTGTCCCGATTTCATCATATAGCTGATCTCTCAGTAGATTTTTGTAATTTTTTAAAGCAAATTTTCTTGTAAGGTGATCTTTACAGATGTTTTAGTGTCTGTAATACACATTTGTTGACATTGTGCAAATTTCCACCACCAACTTTCTTGATTGAAATACTTTTGTAGACATCTGCTCATGGTCAAAATTGATATAATTATAAGTTTGAAGGTAAATTTGTAGCATTAACAGTAAGGAACTGATTCCGTTTTCAGTTACTTTAGTTTGTGATTGATGGATATGTTGATTATGATTAGCAACAGTAATGCTGCTGCACAGTTTGTGTTTGGATTAATTCCTGTGAAATGGTTTCAAGTTTCTAGTTTATTTCCTGTTTTACACTTGCAACTCGGATTGCCCAGCCCTGTTTTAATGCACCTGTGTTGAATAACCTTGGCTGTTGGTGAAATACCGTTTCACGTTTAATTAACTTGTGTTCCCTCGTGCTGCTATATTAAACTGAATTACTACTAGGGGCATTGATAAAAGTCCATCTTATCGTTACTGCTAACAAAGTGGTTCGTTTGGTCTTTCACAGCCAGAATTCATTATGTGAATTGTGAATGAAAAGGAAGAAAGTTGGTCCTGAGAGATTGATGGATGACGTCTCTCTCTCTCTCTCTCTCTCTCTCTCTCTCTCTTTCTCCTTCACATCCATGCTGCAGGTTCCCGCCAGCCATTTGGCCTTTTCTTGGTGGCTGGTAGAGTTGGTTCTGGGACAGTAAACATCACCAGCTGTCCCATCACCTTTTATGGACGCACATATCCGTGGCTGCATGTGAGTAAACCTAAAGTATATTTGAGGAAATTGTTAACTCTCCACTATTTTTTTGTAACAGACTGTGTAACTGCTAATGCTGATACAGATTTTAAGCAAAAGGGTCAAAATAGTTAAGAGTCTCTGAAAGACATAATTTGCATTTCCTTTTGAGAGAAGTGGGACATCACTCTTACCTTAAACCTTAAATTTTGCACATTCCGATTTGTTCATTGACAAGTAATGTGAGAATTTTAAAACTCTGAATTTTACAAAGCATTAACCTGCTCAGATTATTGAAGTTTCACAGTGCTGAGCGCTGCTGGCTCATCACTCAGTCACACCCCACGCCATTCAGATGGCAACCATGCAACAATGAGCATCAAATTTTCTCTCTCTGGTGGGAGGATAAGGTATGACAATGCCCGATGCCCCACTGTACATGTGATTAAAAAGGAGAGGAAACAATTCCTCCTTCAACACCAGCGCTGAGAGGAAAATGCATCTCGAGAGTGAACAGGTCGCCTATCTCCTGCATTCGCTCATCATCTGACTGTAACACAATATTCTTTCCAAAAGCTGCACTGAAATAGCTGCCTTTAAGTCCAATATTATGTTGTCTGGTATGTGTAGCTAATTTCTTTCTTTATTTCCAATTTCTTTCCTATTTGCATGCCTAAACCATTCGTCCCATAGTACCTTATTTACTCAGTACATATTAAAACTGAAAATCACTTCCTCGTTAATGCTCAGAGCGATGAGGGCCATCAATTGCACCTACGACTCCTGACAAAGCGACTGTTTGCATGAACTGTGTTTGCTTCTGTTGGAAAGTCGATGAAACGAGAAACAATGTGTGGAGAGGTAAGTACTGTAATTGTATCCATAGCAGTCCGGCTAATTGGTGGTTGTGTTGGCCCCAAATCATTAGCATGTCACTGTTGCATTTTGTATGTGGCAAGGAAACAGACCATCATCACTGTCTTTAATTGAGCTTCGATGGCGTTGCTGCGAAAGTGGACGCTCAGTTGACGTCCCTCTCTTAGTCAGTGACAAAGATGATGCCTGCTCTATCCCAATGATATTATTTGATGAAATGCACGTCATCAAACAATTCAAACACATTCTTCCTCTCCTGGAAGGTTTGCGCATGTCCTCAGTCCTATCACAGGCCCTTACTTGCAACTCATAACCCCTTGAGGAACTTCTGGAGCTGTCTTAAATAACTGGGAGAGTAAAGGTGATTCCTAGCTTTAAGAAATTTGATAACGGAGTACATTTTTGAAATTCTCAGGACTAAAGACTAAAATGGCACTTTAAGTAGTTTGATAAATACAGGCCCTGATATTTTTTTTGTAGATTTCAGCGTTATTAAATACAGGTTGGATCGGAGCAGCATGGGGAACCCCTGGGGAGGTGCCAGGCTTGAACAGCCAATCATATTCAGCAGATAAAGACCTTTGTTAGTGGGTTCAAGACAGAAAATTCTGACATAAATAACTCCCCTTTAATAGAGCCCCTTATTTGTCTATTTCAATAAGCTGAATGGGTCAATTTGTCATCTTTACACTGCAAAGACCCTGTGCAACCACTTGATGACCAAAAATATTCATCACAGTGTTTTTTTCCTGTAATAAAAACAGACCAGTGTGTAGCAGGTCATCTTTCCACAAAATGTGCAACTTGTCAACAGAAAGTGTTCAGGTCAACATGAAACAATAATAATGAATGAAAATTGAGTTATTATTGAGCACTTATTTTTATAATGAGACATTCTTTCAAGCATTTTTCTCCAAAAATCAGTGTCAGTGTCAAAGCATCTGACTGAAAAGATTTAAAATTGTCTGAAAATATTGTGACTTTCCCCTTTCAGCAAGAAACTGCAGCTCGACCAATTTTCTCGAGGGCTTCAAAGACGAAAACTTTCTAGGATCAATGTTTTACATGAATGAAATATACAGACATACATTTGTGTTGCAGAATGTTTGATCCTGTACTGGTAATAAACTACAGAACTTTCAGATTTTTTTTGAACACAATAGTTGCTACAAAACTAATTCATTTCCAACAAAAAATTCCAGATCCTTCCAAGTGTTCCGAGTGATAAGCAACTCAGTTTGGGTTTTTTTTTGTTTTTTTTTTTTGTTAAGAACTTGGATATGAAATTTTGAATTGAAATATAGTAAGAATGATGTGTTTTTCATTGTTGACATGAAGTCATTTCAACATACTACAAATGTGGTGTTTCTCTGATTTTGCAGGTTTTATTTGAAACGTCCTCTATTAAATTCTGCTTCAAAAGTACCTCATCTGATCCTCCACAAGACTGTGTTGAAATGGAACAACCACTGGAGTTAACCAAATGGAAGATTACTACACATAACTTTCTGCGTCAGCCTGGTTCAATTGTTCATCGACGGTTGCCAAACCTAGAGTCCACTTCACTGTGCAATTTAAAACTTCGATTTTTTAATGGTTCCACTTTGCTTGTAAGTCATCATTTCCACATTTTAGAATGATTGGCTATGTAGTATTTTCTACAAATTTAAGGAAACATCAAGTTGAATTTTGTCAAACTATTTTGTCAGCCCTCTTGATACTTTTTTCTGTCTTTTTTTCATTTAGATTAGGTTTCGTTTCTACAACTTTGAAGGAGAAGCAGCTCAGGAATTGAAAGCATTTGAGGACTCTCTTCAAGATAACATTGTAAGTCCATGTTTGTCTTTCATTGTTTCAACTTATGCCATTAAGTGATCTTTGAGTTTCTCACTGTCAGTTCAGTGATACAAAGTGCCCCAAATTTCTTCCTCTCACATGTTACCACTACACTAAGGTCAATCTGTCACCCAAACATCCAGTTTTCCCCAAATTCTTTTACAGGAGTCCTGAGAGACTCTTCCTACCTAATTGATGTAGTGTTCAATCTCAGATTCTTGTCAGAAATTTCCCATCTCATTGCTCAGTTTATTCAGCCTTACCCAGCCGTAAACATATCGAGCATATTTTGTTAAAATATATTCATGATCGTCTATATGATATTTTCCTACAAGAAAATGTGACATTAATATAAAACATATAACCTCCGGCTATATTGCAAATTTTGAAAGGCAATAACATTTTTAGTTGTGCAGTGGATTCTGGAAATACTAGTGCAACTGTGGTATGACCATCTTGCTTGTAATTAGATGACATTTTAATAAATGAGAAACGCTTCAGTCGTTGTCCTGAATTTAATGTATGATATGAGACTTGCAGCCTGTACAAACTGTCCAATCCTAAAAAATTTTGAATTTTTGAAACAGATTGGCAAAGAGAATTGCAGTGACATGTTTATGTAGTATTTACTCTGTGGTCTCACTGAACAGTGGGGGGGTCATTTTTATTCTGAAGATATTTACATCCACATGAGATAAACAGCAAAGGATTTGAAAATGAAAATATGTTTTGAGTAATACTTTGAATAGTACTAAAATTTTAATATTTACAAATATTTAGAGAAGCCATTTTGTATAAAACAGAGTTAGGTGTTGTTCAGTTTAATCATTACAATGAATCCTCATAATACTTTACTCCAAAGCCTCCACCAACTTCCCAATTAGAGTTTTAAGATGAATAATTGCTGAGTTAAAAATAAAAGAAAATGGATCCCACTTACATTTTTCTTTGCAAGGCTGATTGCTTCATGATTGATTTTACAAGACACAGTATTTATTTCTGACATAGTGAATGGTTTTTGTTTACTCACCATGTCAAATTATTTTATCAGAGGGATGGGGGTTATATTGGCTGGTCAGGCTACCCTTTGGCACTGGAAACTACTGTTATAGTTTCAGCCTTGAGTCACAGTCACAGTTACTGACAAGCAGGTGAACAACGTAGAACGTTTAATAACTTAAAAGTCGGGTGATTTTTTTAGGAGTTGCTGGAGACCAAAACAAAGTAACATTACGGTAAAATGTGTGATTACATGACTAGGGTGGATGAGTGTCAGCTGTTATCCCTTTAAGAGTTGTTGTGTCAGTCTTGGAAGTTAACTGGCTTCCAGCTAGACACACATCCAATGATTCATCAGAGGTTTCAATACTTCTCACTGTTGTGCTGAATTCTCCATAAATTACACATCAAAATGAGTATTTCATGTCACTATTTACTCTATATCAGAGAAGTACAGGACAATATGACATTTAATAAACCTTGTTTATTTTATTCCTTCTCTAGACACTGAATGCAACAGTTGATGGCTCACCTATTGACTTCTTGTCCAAAACTTTTCAAGAAGCTTCCAGACTTGTTTTTATGGACTTAAGTGGATGCAGACTCTCAGGTAGGCAAATCTTGTATCCCCCACTCTTCAGGGATCCTGCAACCAAAATTGAGAACTATAAAAATCTTTTATTTCCCTCTGTTTATGTTTAATATTAAACTTTTTTTTTTTCCTAACCTGTCGCTTCTCAGAGACCCCTTTTGTAGTGAAGTCAACATATGAAAATTTGAACCCAGTAAACTGCACCAAAGACATCTGTAATGCATCTGCAACCATCAGTACTGTTAGTGCATGTGGAACCATGGAGGTTTGCCAGGACAACATGTAAATACGTTTCTTTATGTTTGGAATACAGTTCAAATAAAGGTTAGACAAACTGTAAACTAGTGGAATATTCCTGTAAGTTTCAGTTAAGAGTTAATTACCTTTGCCAGTGAAATTATGTTTTTGCCTGTATGTGTGTGTTGGTTAGTTTGCAAGGTCTAACTGGTGTCATTTTGTAACTAATCCCAGGGTCCATCCCTTCACCAAAATTATGTAGTTCTTCGGATAATGTGTCACCTATCAGATGACGCCAACATGTGATCTTTGTCACACAAAATGAACTTGACCTAAAAATGATACTTATGAATGACCAAAAACAATTTTCATATCACAGTTTGATAGACAGCTGACCAATGAGCTTTGAGAAAAAAAAACATTTGACTTTGAAATGATAGCATTTATTGCTTGGAGCATATGTTGTAGGGAATTTAGCTGCTTTGGTGGAGGTTTGCACTCTCTGATTGCCTTCTTGTTTACTGTGTAAACTGTACATGTTGTCATGTTGTTGTGTTCTGAACAAGTGACATCTCTTGCACGTCTGTCCGTCCTAGGAAGAAGGATCCTCCTGTGTTTATTTTTTTGTTTTTTTTTTTCTGAGGTTTCTTTTTTTCATGTTTAGGGTTTTTTAAGTTTTTCCTCACCTGGTTCGAGGGTCTGAGGGCAGAGGGTGTCACATCAGTACAGTTTGTCAAAGCCCAGTGAGATTATATGTGAAATTTGATTCGGGGTTATAAAAATGTGATTTGATTCACATTCCAGTTTACTATATAAAAACCAGAAATCACAATCATATTCATGCAATAAAACTTCCTTCTCTCCATGTGCTCTTTCTATCTCCATCAGGTGCATGGATCCCCCTTTAATTTGTACTGTAACTGGTTCCACAGTCATCGATTTCCACAGCGTAGTCCATTCTTTGCCTGATCGTTGTGTATACAGTCTAATGAAACCTCAAGGAAGCTCACAGTTTGAGCTGTTGGCGGGATTCATGGAGCGTCGCCGTCAGGATGTGATGTTTTTGGACCATTTAATACTCTGGCTGAGCGATCCAGGTGTAACAATTTATCTGGAACAAGGTGGAAGAGCTCGGGTAAGCAAGCAACTTAGTATTTTTGGGTCCGTCTTGAAAATCCACCTTAGTATTCAGCCATGAATCAGAACGTGGCGAATGTGGCAAGGAAAGGATCCCTTTTAGAAAGCAAAAATATCTACATCAGTTGCTATCTGCCTTAAACAGTTGGTCAGGGAAGAAGACAGAGAGACAAAGAGGAAGAGAGAGAAAGAGGTAGATAGTGGGGGTTTTCTTTGGAGAAGGGAGAGATACAAAAACAGATGCATATCAATTACAGAAATACTTAATATCATTAATGTTAATATTAGTAGTTTATAAAAACTACTTCCTTGTAAAATAATAATAATGATAAGAGCATAATTAGCCAGCCTGAGCCAGCTCTAAATATAAGATTTATCAAAGGAAAGTTTTAAGCTGGCCTATAGTTATCTGCCTCCCACAAATGATGCATTACATACTAAATCTGCTTACTACAACTCAATACAGTTTTGAGTGAAAATATCATAGTATATTTTATTATAGATGCACTGCTCACATCATTTGTATAGTGATATGTTGCTGGTGAGAGATGTGTAGCCAGTGTCAACAGTAACCAGCCAGAGCCTCAATGGATTCTTTCGAACATATGATGGCAAAAACGACATTACTTATTCTAAAAGCAGCAAGATCCTTAGTTGCAACCAAATTTACAACCGTAACACAACTCTTACATTCAATATTGTTTCAGGGATTAATTAACCTAGGATAGCACATCTAACAAAATGGACTGTCCAGTGCCCTGAATACTGTAATAGCTCCCCCAGATATAGCATATATTTTGCATAGTATGGGTTTCTTACAACAGTATGAGACATTCCCAAAATTTGTACTTTACACAGGGAAATATCAAAAATGTTTATATAATACTGAAAATCTTTTATCACAAGCTTTTATTTTACTTGGAAAGGGTTAGTTAGACATTCTGTGGGTCTATCCTTATGTCTGGGTGTATCTTTGAAGTTTCACGGTTCTATTCAGTGGTACCAGTGGTGATAGGAGCACTGGGGGCTGTAACCCCCAAACCGGGAGAGTGTCTCCAACAAATCCCAGAAACAACATCTGAGATCTGCATCCAAAAGAGCGCAATCCTAGGAAGAGCGACGATACTGCGCAGGGCCCTCAGGCTCCCACCCTCTGGTAGATGACGCAGAGAGGGGAATTTTTTTTTGTGTGTGTGTGTGATATAAACATATTATATGTTTATCTTTTATCACAAACTTTTAGTCTACTAAGTAGCCAAGTCAGATCTACTTTTATTCAAGTTTTTATTCACATTTATTTAAGATAACAGTTCACAGTAAATGTCATCTAAAAAAACTCAACATGTAGGACAGGTCTAGACAAACCTTTTTTTTTTATACATTATTTTAGTTAGTAGGGCACAGCCAATGATCCCTCATAAGCAAGCAAGCACATTGTGACTGTGGTGGGAAAAAAAGTTTTCAAAACATTTTAAGAAAGCAGTTTTTTTTCCATGCCAGTTAAACTTTATCTTCATCATTATGATAAGTTATCTGTGTAATCAGATGTGGTGGTCAACTGTGTAAAATGCTACACTGAGATCTCACGGGACAAGTACAGGGATACCATTAACAGCTCATTTTAAATTTTGACCAATGCAGTTTACATGCATTCTAGACCCTGACTGGACTTCCTTAAATAAACTATGATTTAGACAGTCACATGACTAAGTTGGAGCCGCTTTCGCAAGAATCGTATAAAGAAAGGGTTAGTTAGACATTCTGTGGGTCTATCCTTATGTCTGGGTGTATCTTTGAAGTTTCACGGTTCTATTGACTTTTCCTGTCTGGTGTGAATAAGGTCAACGACAGCGTGCTAAGCCTCAACACCACGACTCAGTCGTTTCATGGTGTGGAGCTCTCCAAGGACCAGCGTGGAATTACTCTCAACATGCCTTTCACCAACACAACAGTCTTTTTTGATGGCAACACTGCACATGTCAAAGGTACAAAAAGCTGAAACCTATCTCAAGAGTTATATTTGTGCTTTTTAGGTTCAGAATTAATTGATTTGTCTTTAATTGTCTCCTGACCTCGACCAGTACTTGAACCAGTACCGCCAGTAGAGGGCCTCTGTGGAAACTCCACTAATTTCAGTCAGACGACAACCCTGAGTGCAGCGATTTCCACTTCTTACAGTTTTGATGGGTACATCTCAGTCACAACCGAACCGATACACTGACTCATAGTACGTGTTCAGTCACGTTGTTTGGGATTCCAATATAATATGCTGTCCTGTTTCTCGCCCTCTAGCTGTGAGATTCAGTACAATGACACTGACAACAGTACAGTCAACTGCAACGATTCAACTGAGCAGTAAGCTGACTCATGTAGACACACATGTAACACTAAAAAACACACATTATCATCATTAAAACAGGAACATGGCAGGCATGATACCATTTAGAACACTGGTGATTAACTCTCACTCTTCCTCTCTGCATTGCTTTGACAGCTGTAATCTCATGAACCAGACATTCTTTGCTGATTGCCACAGCTTCATTGACCCAGAGCCCTACATGAATGCCTGTAAAAACACTTTGTGCAACTATCAAATGGTGGATGGTCTCCGGTGCCAGTTTTTTGAGGCTTATGCCATGTCCTGCAATCTGAAACACAGCATCACTCTGGAGGACTGGAGCTCATCAGTTAACTGCTGTGAGATCATCTGTTCATACAATTTAGTATAAACAAAATATAAATATATATGTTCTTTCTTCACACACAATATATATCCAATTGAGTATGAAGAATCAAAAATCAAACAAAATGCAAATAAATAACAGTTCTGTCCAGTTGAACAAATCTTGTTTACGTGGACAATGAAAGAATTGAATTTTCAAATGTTGCTTTGAAGCGGTTAATGCTCCATTTGATCATGAACCTCCTTTGTCTGTGTGTCTGTGTGTAGCTGCTAACCCTCAGGCCTTCTGTCAGGACCAGTACTGCAGTACTCACGAGTTCTGCGGTGAGAAGCTCGGTGAAACCCGCTGCTTGTGTCGGGCCATTTTTGCCTCCAATTACAAACCAACAAATGCTTCAGGTATTGAATATGAACTGTGACATAAAAAGCCCTGTTAAAGCAAGAATGTGTATTTAGATGGGCTTGAATATCTCACAAGAACCTTTTATTTGAAACAATTCAAATGAAGATTGTTTTTATTACTTGTTTCCACTCAAATTAAAAGCAAAGTGTTTCTGCCTTCATCATAGCTGAGAATATAAGAATTAATGCAAGTTGATGAAAGACATAACACCAGAGCAAATGTATGGAGTTAGATCAGTCTCAAAATTCACAAATGTATTTTGGGATTTAGTCTTCACCTGGATGACTGAGAACCTACACAAACGTTTCCGGATTTAGACATAAATCTCTTTGTCAACGATACGTCGGAAAAAAATGTCTATGCACATTAAAATGTTTGTCTTTCCCCTATAAATGTAAAAAAAATCCACATATAAGTTAACAAGCTTCAAAAATGTATTTTTGATGGACATGT
>KV751409.1:824125-837200 GCA_001698575.1 Mola mola
GAAAGGGTTAGTTAGACATTCTGTGGGTCTATCCTTATGTCTGGGTGTATCTTTGAAGTTTCACGGTTCTATTCAGTGGTACCAGTGGTGATAGGAGCACTGGGGGCTGTAACCCCCAAACCGGGAGAGTGTCTCCAACAAATCCCAGAAACAACATCTGAGATCTGCATCCAAAAGAGCGCAATCCTAGGAAGAGCGACGATACTGCGCAGGGCCCTCAGGCTCCCACCCTCTGGTAGATGACGCAGAGAGGGGAATTTTTTTTTGTGTGTGTGTGTGATATAAACATATTATATGTTTATCTTTTATCACAAACTTTTAGTCTACTAAGTAGCCAAGTCAGATCTACTTTTATTCAAGTTTTTATTCACATTTATTTAAGATAACAGTTCACAGTAAATGTCATCTAAAAAAACTCAACATGTAGGACAGGTCTAGACAAACCTTTTTTTTTTATACATTATTTTAGTTAGTAGGGCACAGCCAATGATCCCTCATAAGCAAGCAAGCACATTGTGACTGTGGTGGAAAAAAAGTTTTCAAAACATTTTAAGAAAGCAGTTTTTTTTCCATGCCAGTTAAACTTTATCTTCATCATTATGATAAGTTATCTGTGTAATCAGATGTGGTGGTCAACTGTGTAAAATGCTACACTGAGATCTCACGGGACAAGTACAGGGATACCATTAACAGCTCATTTTAAATTTTGACCAATGCAGTTTACATGCATTCTAGACCCTGACTGGACTTCCTTAAATAAACTATGATTTAGACAGTCACATGACTAAGTTGGAGCCGCTTTCGCAAGAATCGTATAAAGAAAGGGTTAGTTAGACATTCTGTGGGTCTATCCTTATGTCTGGGTGTATCTTTGAAGTTTCACGGTTCTATTGACTTTTCCTGTCTGGTGTGAATAAGGTCAACGACAGCGTGCTAAGCCTCAACACCACGACTCAGTCGTTTCATGGTGTGGAGCTCTCCAAGGACCAGCGTGGAATTACTCTCAACATGCCTTTCACCAACACAACAGTCTTTTTTGATGGCAACACTGCACATGTCAAAGGTACAAAAAGCTGAAACCTATCTCAAGAGTTATATTTGTGCTTTTTAGGTTCAGAATTAATTGATTTGTCTTTAATTGTCTCCTGACCTCGACCAGTACTTGAACCAGTACCGCCAGTAGAGGGCCTCTGTGGAAACTCCACTAATTTCAGTCAGACGACAACCCTGAGTGCAGCGATTTCCACTTCTTACAGTTTTGATGGGTACATCTCAGTCACAACCGAACCGATACACTGACTCATAGTACGTGTTCAGTCACGTTGTTTGGGATTCCAATATAATATGCTGTCCTGTTTCTCGCCCTCTAGCTGTGAGATTCAGTACAATGACACTGACAACAGTACAGTCAACTGCAACGATTCAACTGAGCAGTAAGCTGACTCATGTAGACACACATGTAACACTAAAAAACACACATTATCATCATTAAAACAGGAACATGGCAGGCATGATACCATTTAGAACACTGGTGATTAACTCTCACTCTTCCTCTCTGCATTGCTTTGACAGCTGTAATCTCATGAACCAGACATTCTTTGCTGATTGCCACAGCTTCATTGACCCAGAGCCCTACATGAATGCCTGTAAAAACACTTTGTGCAACTATCAAATGGTGGATGGTCTCCGGTGCCAGTTTTTTGAGGCTTATGCCATGTCCTGCAATCTGAAACACAGCATCACTCTGGAGGACTGGAGCTCATCAGTTAACTGCTGTGAGATCATCTGTTCATACAATTTAGTATAAACAAAATATAAATATATATGTTCTTTCTTCACACACAATATATATCCAATTGAGTATGAAGAATCAAAAATCAAACAAAATGCAAATAAATAACAGTTCTGTCCAGTTGAACAAATCTTGTTTACGTGGACAATGAAAGAATTGAATTTTCAAATGTTGCTTTGAAGCGGTTAATGCTCCATTTGATCATGAACCTCCTTTGTCTGTGTGTCTGTGTGTAGCTGCTAACCCTCAGGCCTTCTGTCAGGACCAGTACTGCAGTACTCACGAGTTCTGCGGTGAGAAGCTCGGTGAAACCCGCTGCTTGTGTCGGGCCATTTTTGCCTCCAATTACAAACCAACAAATGCTTCAGGTATTGAATATGAACTGTGACATAAAAAGCCCTGTTAAAGCAAGAATGTGTATTTAGATGGGCTTGAATATCTCACAAGAACCTTTTATTTGAAACAATTCAAATGAAGATTGTTTTTATTACTTGTTTCCACTCAAATTAAAAGCAAAGTGTTTCTGCCTTCATCATAGCTGAGAATATAAGAATTAATGCAAGTTGATGAAAGACATAACACCAGAGCAAATGTATGGAGTTAGATCAGTCTCAAAATTCACAAATGTATTTTGGGATTTAGTCTTCACCTGGATGACTGAGAACCTACACAAACGTTTCCGGATTTAGACATAAATCTCTTTGTCAACGATACGTCGGAAAAAAATGTCTATGCACATTAAAATGTTTGTCTTTCCCCTATAAATGTAAAAAAAATCCACATATAAGTTAACAAGCTTCAAAAATGTATTTTTGATGGACATGTATATATATATTTCTTGTTTTTAATATATATAATGGAAGTCCACAAATATATATATATATGTATATATTTAAAATGATCAGTACTATTTATCAAAAACATTTATGTATGTTTTGACTTTTACACTCAAACTACAAACAAGTTGCTTGTGGTTTGTGAACGTAATTGTATTTGTATGTGTGTTTTGTAGACTGTGGCTTGAATCGGTCGACAAATGCCTTTGTTTGGACGGGAAATTCTGTAGCCGATCTCCCTCCATTCCGCTCCTACATGGGGGCGTTTTACTTTTCATCTAATTACATGAATGTGTCTGCACATCTGATGGCTACAGATTTTCCCTGTTGAGAAAAAATGCATTTGTGGATCATCTGAAGTTGGACAGTATGAAAAACAATCCACACAGAAATGCATTGAAGTTCACAGAAAACAAGAAGTTTGTAAATGCACATTTATCATTTTATCAATTAAGTCACAACATAAATTTATGTTTTTGATAAAAATGGATAGATTATAAAAGAAAAATTGTGTGCTTTGAAAAATGTTTTTGTGAAGCGAGTCCTTTACACATAAATCCCAAAATGCATTTGTGAATCCCTCTGCGTGTTTTTTGAAGTTTTTAGACTGACATAACTCCGTACAAATGAGCTTATTTAAATAAATCTTTATTGAAGTGGTGATAGCTTCATAGTTTGTCCTCTTGGGTGTTCAGGTGAGGCGTTGGTCTGCAGGCAGAACTCTGTCACTCTCACTCTGGTTGGTTGTCTGCTGGAAGAAATAAACATTGACCACTCAGACTTACACCTTAATGACCAGAACTGCACAGGGCACATGGACCAGCAGACTCACATGGTGACTTTCAGCTTCAACAGCAGCAACACCTGTGGGGCAGAGGTTACGGTGGGTACTGTCAATGACTATGATTTTTGTCTCTGTCAGGACTGCAATTGTTCCAGGTGAAATTCAACTTCCAGATGAAATTGAATGAATTTGCAAATGAATATGCGACAAAACAAACTTGCTAGTTTTTCTTCAACTGACAACGTGTCTCTACTTTTGTCCCAATCTAGATGAACAACAGTCACCTCACATACATGAACACCATTATGTTAAGGAACAACTCAATGAATGATATCATCACCCGAGACAACCAATTTTTAACGAACTTCTCCTGCGTCTACAATCAGCCAGTAAACCAGACTGCCTCCTTCAGTATCAGAGACGGGTGTGTGGAGAATAACTGAACTTCACCTATTTGTTGTTATACTGACAAGTAAAAATTTAAGACAGCTGAAGTGGGTCTGTGCTTTTCAGCCCTGTAATAGAGCAGATTGTATCTGGAGTTTGGAATTACACTCTGATGATGAGTGCCTATGTGGACTCTGGACGCACAAACCTTGTTGGGTCGACCACTGAGGTCCAGCTTAACCAGAAAATCTGGGTGAAGCTAAAGACAGAGGGGCTGGACGGTAACATGGTGGCCCTGGTGACTGACTCCTGTTGGGCAACCAACCAGTCATCACCGCATGGGGGTCTGCAACATGACCTCATCATTAACCAGTGAGAAAAAAACCTCCAAACTGTGACTTTGTCAGTGGTTATAAAAATCAGACTTCAATGCTGATGATGTCGTCTCCTGTTTGTTCGAGCAGATGTCCGAACCCTGTTGACAAGACGGTGACCGTGGAGGGAAACGGAGAGGGAACATTTAACTTCTTCTCTTTCAACATGTTCCAGTTCCCTGGAAAAGACAGCGATGTCCACTTGCACTGCAAACTGGAGCTTTGCCCCACACAGAGCGGCTCCTGTGTTCCGGTAAGATGGAGCGACCGCTGGAATCCAAAACACTCAAAGAACAGTGTAGAAGTAGTTGCAAACTTGCAAAGTTTTCTGAAAGTGCAACGGTATCATAAACAAACTGTACTTTAAAATGAACCAAGTCAGAACACTTGTTATGCTGAACGGTTTACTCTATTTTCATGTGTAGAATTACCTTAAATCAAAATGTATAATGTTTAATGTATTTAAGATTAGAATAATTTAGTTTAGTAATTAATAATGAATGAATGAATAAGTAATTAATTCAGTGTCTTCCTTCCACGGAGAGCACCCTCTTGAGCTGCCATGTTACTGTGGTAGCCAAGAACAGATCAAAATGTTCGAAAACCTATTTTGTATTTGGAAACTGTAGTGGCAACTCTTTTAATTGCAATAATTATGACCTCTCAAAATAAAAGGGTTAATTATAATTATAATTTTGACCATTATGGTCAAAATTATAATAAAAAGGCTTGAATATTTCACTTCACATGTAAAGAATGTAGAATTATAAAAAAAGTGCTTTTTGAAAACTTTTTAGGTGAGGCACCGGACAATGAACTTATCCACATTCTACTTGTTTGACAAACACTTGTGTAATTTTGTTTGCTTAAAAGTTCACAAACGTCTGCATTCATGCCGATCCTCCGATATCTGACTGTGTAAACAAAAATCTACACTTCAATTGTGTTTTACAGAGTTGTAGTAGAAGTGGTCGCAGGAAGCGCAGCTCTTCCGGCTTTAAAGCTGCTGATGAAAACTCAGCCATCATCTCCATGGTCTGGACTTATTAGGTAGACTGCCGTCCTTTGGATTATTTACAGTGTTTGTTTAAAACCCTCTGATTAAACTGTATATCTTAGTACTGTAATTAAAATAAACATCCTTTGTTTGGACCACGATGGGAAATTTGAGTGTTACGGCAGGGAAGCATAAATAGCAATATCAATCAAATTTTTATTTACATAATTATTAGTCATTATATTATTGTCACACATAACTGTTCACATTTGCTACCAAACTACTTAGAACTCAGAAGATGTCTCCACTGTCCTGAATTGAATCTTTTCAAAAAAGAATTAGCTGTTGGAAGTCAGAGGCAATTTGATGGTGGATTTAGCTGTTCTTGGTAAAAATGTCGTTTGTCCTGTTGGTGGTGGAAGAGGAAGGGTCATGGAGGCACTAAAACCTCACGTTATTGTCGCTTGGAGGGGAAGATTGTGATTTTCATTTAATTTTATCAAAATTTCTTCTACGATGCATAATAAAGTTTGAACTTTTGTATGGTGGTCTTCTCAGGTGATTCCTGACTTTGGTTCTCTCTCCAGTTTTTAAGGAATATTCCTGAAGTGAAAATTAAGTTACTCTAAATGAAAATTGTTAGTTAAATCTTTGGCTGTAATCACTCATTGACCTTTGCTGTTTTACCAATATTATGTCGCTGTTATCAGCTTAAGCAGTAGACTTAAGCTTTAGATTTTTTAGTAAAGGCAGTGAGTGAAAACAAAGTTATTAATTCATTCATTGCAGACCTGGTCACAGAACTGCCGGTTGTTGTGGGACTGAATTGCTTAATTTTTTTTCATGATTAAATATTACATGAAACACTGTAGCAGTCAAGACATGGATTGGCAGAGCCATCAAGGATAATTGATTAATTAATGGTTCACTTGTGATTGTTTACTGTTTCTGTTCGTAGCAGTTTATAGAGCACATATAGTTCACAGAGAGGACGTCAGTCTGTTCCACCTTGTTGGTAGAAAGGTAGAAATGTGCATTGAAGTAGGATTCATTGTAGCTGTGTATTTTAAAATGTGAAGTAAAAACTGACAGAGTTGGACCCACAGAGCAGACCAGAGTCAGACAAGTTCGTCCGAGAAGGCAACGGCACAAAATCACCAAGATGGAGAATAGTCGAAAAACAGGGTTGGTCGAAAGCAATTTTAAGGACTCAGGCAAAGGTACAAAAACACTGGACAAAAGGCAGAACACAAGGAAACGCTGGAACATTCACTTAGTAACAAACACGAGAAGATTGCCAGAAATGCCAGTCACAGGGATGCAGACGATCTGACAAAGACACACTGGGAGAGTGGGGTATATACACACAGAAGGAGGGGACACAACGAGACAGGGGTGTAGACAGTTAACAATCACACAGGTTTCAGACACCTTTTATTCGTTCCGGGAGGGAAATGTCAAGTAGGAAGTGGGCAGAGAGAGAGTTTGAATTTCTTGTAGCAGTGTAAATATTTTTGTAAATTATTTATGGGTATTATCCATAAGGTTTTGGTGTGTATATATTTATTAATGTTGTAGTCATATATTGTTAATCATTTTTTTTACAATGTTTTGTGTATTTGGGGTAGCATTGGCGAGCTTGTGACCAGAATGTTGACGGTTAAATCTTATGTACTTCCCCTCCCTTATTAACACCACTGTGGTGCCTTTGAGCAAAGGCCCTTAATTCCAAAAATCTGCTCCAGAGAAGCTGCTCAGTGTCCAGCAGATGAGACAGAACAGAGTACAATGAAAATACATTGTACTTCTTTTACAGGCCCCTTAAAACATGCACTAAATTTAAAGTTTGTGGGCAAATTATTCCACGGTTTACCTTTTTAAGCTTTATAAATGTTGTTACATCAAGATGTGAATGTGGATGAACTTTTAATATAATAATATCTTAATTCTTTATTTTGATGTAGACCACTTTATAAGGGTATATTTGGCCATAAAGATTGGTGGCTGATCAATTGGATCACTCTTGATCTCAAGGGGCTTCTTATATACAGTATAATGCATTTATTAATTCCACTGAAAGCTCAGCTCGCAGGGCAGATAAGTTTAGTTTAGTTCAGCACACATCGCAGTAGTTCTTAGTTTCCATGACTAAAAGTCTCGGTTTAGGTCTGTGGCATGCACATCACACACACTGTAGCAGTTTGACCAATTATTAAGTGTGGATAAACCCTACAGAGAAGTCCCGCTTGGCGCACAAACAAATGAAAATTATTTTGCAAGTCAGTATAGAAAAACAAACAATAAACAAAAAAACGCATTTCAAATGAGCAAATAGACCAGAATACTTTTCAAAAATTGTATACAAATTCCACAGTCCTGAAGACTCTCACACGCTATTCCAGCCAATTCAGCTTATAGTGGTAAATATATTTTAAAAAATCGAGGGGGCGCTGCTGAGCAAGGAAGATGTAGGACGTGTTTTACAGTGGCTCCGTTTGATTGTGGCATTTTATGTACATTATTTACACTTTTGATTCTTCCTGCGAGCATTGAGCTTTAACATTGCAGCCATCTACTTAACGTTAACTTTATTTTGCTTGTGGACATTCTACGATGGCAAACAGAGTGAGATCTAACACTGTCAGAACAAGCCGTGGTAAGCCACGACTGTGTCCAGAGCCGGAGTCCCTATTGCAGCCAGATGCTAATGCCTTTGCACCTTTGATACTGAGCATGACCAAATGTGTGAGGACATTCTCAATAAGTTTTTATCTACCACCTCGAGGGCAGTGAATAGAGAGATAGTGGTGGCTCTGGAACCATTTGGGAACAAACTTTTGCTTCATGTGGCTAGACGATTGCAGGCCTTGAGTGTTCATCTAATGCCCACAGTAGCGAGCTATCCGACCTGTGGGCTAATCTTAGAAAGCCAACCACCATAGTCGATTCCCTGTCAAAAAAGCGTGGACCTGGAGGGTCGTTTGAGATGGAACAATGGTTGGTATGCCTGAGGGCTCGGAGGGTCCCCACTGAATTTACAGCCCAACTCCTACAAGAAATACTCGGACTTGATGACAAACCCATCCTGGATAGGGCCCATTATACCCTACGTGCTAAGCCCAAGGATGGCAAACCTCCTCGCCCACTTGTCATACGGGTAAACCTATTTCAAATCCGGAACCAAATTCTGCGCCATGGTAGAAAAGCCTCCTCTCTTTCCTACATGGGCAGGAAGAGCTTGATCTATCCTGACTTTACACTGACTAAGAAATGGGCCGCCTTTGCTACGATGAAGCAGGAGTTCCACTCCCGCGCAGGTTTTATGTTCGGTCTTCTCTACGATGACGCTACGCATCACTTTGCCCAGTGGTCAGACCCAGAGGTTTGACGATCTGGCATTGGCATCCGAATTTGTTGAAAAAGATATTAAAAAGGGAGTAACTCCTGAAACTATTTAGCAAACTTGCTAACTTGCTGGTTGGTTGTTACTGTTATTAGTCCTCCCATTCACCTTGGAGGACTTGTTTTTGTAATGTGGTCAGTAATCTACTACTTTAAAGTATTATTTACCCGATTTCTACTTGTTTATTTAAAATTTTTTCGCCTTCCTCAAACTCTTAATCAAACTTCCATTTCCCTTCTCTTAAAAATTGCAAAGATTCTTTGCTCCGCACCTCCTATCGTCCAATAAGTTTGTTGAATGATGATTTTAAATTGCTGTCTAAACTAATGGCATTATGCCTAGAATCCATCCACCCTTCAATCATTTCTTTAGCTCAAACTGGTTTCATTCGAAATAGGCTCTCCTTTTCTAACCTTAGAAAAACTTAGACATGGTGTTTCCCTCACCAACACCCACCAAGCTGTGATATTTTTAGATGCTGAAAACGCGTTCAATAGAGTAAACTATTTTTTAGAGAAATTTGGTTTCGGGGACAATTTTATTTCGTGGATTAAGTTGCTTTATTCAGCACCGGAAGGCGTCAGTCAGGACAAATAATACCCAATTAGAATATTTTCGGCTCTATCGCTCAACAAGTCAGAGCTGTCCTCTAAACCCATTATTGTTTGCAATTGCCTGTTTCGATAGCCCTTCAAACTAACCCGAAATTACAGGCATATTTTGAAATGGTATTCAGCTGCCAGTCTCCCTTTATGCAGATAACCTTTTTTTTTTATACTTTTCCAACGTGCCTGTCTCAGTTCCTGCTGCACTTGTCACTCTTCAAAAAATTCAGCCAAATATTTGGTTACAGACTGAACGTAAACAAAAGTGAGAGCTGCTAAGAACTATTACCTGCAAAATTTTCCTTTTAAAACTGCTCAACACAGTTTTACACATCTTGGAGTCCAGATTACACACAATTGCATGTGTCAATTCTGTTAAAATGAATTTCCTTCTTGGATTCTCCTACCTGTCCCAGTGCATACCATTCTTCCTCACTTGGTCCTTTTTCCACAAAGTGGATAGCCTAAGCCACTGAGAGGGCTAGCTTTATCGGACCTTAGGTTTAATATTGGCCCACCAGTATCCGAACTCTTAAATATCGGCTTCAATACAAGGCTTTGGATCCTCCCCCGGCGTGGCTTTTTATGGAGGCAACCTCGGTAAATGCAGTGACTCTTAAGGCTTTAGTGCACTCCCCTATTCAATCATCCTCTTCTCTTTATACAATATACAAGAATGTGATTTGTCAAGACTCCACTCAGGATCTGGGCTCAATTTTAAGCGCTATTTTGGCCTACAGATATTTTCTACTTATGCACCTCTAGCGGCTAATCATGGTTTTCCTAGTAGACTGTGCTTTCTTAAAGTGGTCATGTTTTAGCATTAATAACTTTATGGACTTGACGTTGATAATGGCATCTTTTCAGCAAATTTCAGACAGATTTTCAATTCCTACGCAACATTTCTTTAGATATTTACAGGTCTGTGGATTTGTTGATGACACATTTCCCAGGTTTCCCAATTTACCCTTTGACGCAGTTTTGGAAGGGTTTCTTACACCAACATCAACTCATAAAGGCTCAATTTCATATATTTACAGTCAAATTATTCTTTTACGTCCAGAGCCCCTATATTCTATTACGACACCCTGGTACTAGGATTTGTGAGGTACAATATCTGAGGCTGTTTGGACAGATGTTTTTAAAACGGGTATGTAAATTTTCTATCTGTGACACAGCCTTATTCATTGTACAATAGTACACCGTACTATGGTGGTATTGGGCTATACAAATTAAACTTGATTGATTAATATCAAGACATAGAATAGTGTCACGAGAGCACTATGAGTTCCACAGCTTCCACATAGAAAAAGCTGCCTGTTAAGTCGTTTTAGAATTGACTGATACAGATTTAAAAAATAGCAATAATCAATGTGATTTATTGGCCGGACGATCAACAGGTCTAACATTAGATTAATGTGCTCGTTCCCTCAACAGTGATTTAGTGAAAAAGCAGAATGGAACAGAGAGGTTTTATTGGTGCATTATTGGTACCCTCCACAAATTTATTAAAAGAAACACAACACACATTGAAACAGAGTTAAGTGCCTGGACTCCCTCATGGTGAACCTGGCTCAACTGCTCCTCCTGCTGTGCAGGTGAGCTGCCATCGAAATGGTTTAATGGCTTTGGAAGTTTAAGAAGAACTTCAACATGAGGACCATTAAGTACATTCTGCATTGATTTTTCAAACAAATTTAAATATAAATCATCTTTAGAGATTTTAATATGTATTTATGTATGTATCTTTGTTTGAAAAGGTGTCTGTGTACAAAATAAACAATAACCTCAAACATGGAGATATGCCATGAATCAGGTTTTAGCAACTTGGTATTTTCCACCTGTAGTCTGTGGCAGATTAACAAGTTGATGACAAGGATTCACATTTAGAGAAATACTAAAAGTAGTACTAAGACATGGTTTATAAGAGCATAAAACTTCAATCAAAGCCATGTTTTTATCATTTTGCCTCTATAAGCCTCAACAATGGATTTGAAATAAAACAATCATGATGTGACTGAAATGCAGACTTTCAGTTTTAATTTAAGAGTTTTCACAAAAATATGGCATATACCGTTTGCAGTCAATGACTGGCTGAAGTCTGGAGCCCATGAACATCACCACACTGATTTTCCTCCCTGGAGATGCTTTGCCAGACTTTCACTGCAACCACCTTCAGTTGTTACTTGTTTGCTGGTTTTTATGCCTTCAATTTTGTTTTCAGTAACTGATAAGCTGCTCTGTTGGGTTGACATCTGTTGACAGACTTTGCCATTGAATGATATTTACCCTCTTTTCCCTCAAAAAGTTTTGAGCTGTTTTCGCTGTATTTTTAGAGTCATTATCCATTTGCACTTTGAAAAACCGTCCTGTTAGTTTTGTAGCATTTTGCTGAATGTGAGCAGAGAGTTTACTCCTATACACCTCAGAATTCATCCCGATCCTTCTGTCAGCAGTCACATGATGAATAAACAGCCTTGAGCCCGTTTCATTGGCAGCCATACATGCACATCCCATAACACTGCCTCTACCATGTTTAACGCATGATGTGATGCTTTGGATCATCAGCTGTTCCTTTTCTTCTCCAGACTTTTCTCTTCCCATCATCTGATACAATTTTATCTTGGTTTCAGCTCTCCAAAGAATCTGATTCCAAAACCTGGGAGGCTTTTTTTGATGTTTTCTGCTAAATTCTAATCTGACCTTCCTTCTTGAAGGTTACCAGTGGTCTGTATTTACATTCATGATTGTGTCTCTTGATTGTAGAATATGACAATGATACGCCAAGCTTCTCCAAACTAACTGGACAATTCAGCATTAGCTCTCTTCTTTGTCAGTCGCAAGACACAACTCCCC
This sequence comes from Mola mola, assembly GCA_001698575.1. Lineage (NCBI taxonomy): Eukaryota > Metazoa > Chordata > Actinopteri > Tetraodontiformes > Molidae > Mola > Mola mola. The sequence continues at coordinate 836,160 of KV751409.1, forward strand.
GTGGAAGAGTAATCTTCTTGGGACACAGCTTACTTTATAGAAGGTACAGTTAGGTCCAGAACTATTTAGACAATGATAGTTTTTTTTCTGTACGCACCACAGTGTAAGTGATCAAACTGCAGATTTTCAGTTGTAATTTAAGAGGTTTCACAAAAATTTGACTTTCACCATTTGGGAATTAGAGCCATTTATGCAGAGTACCTCCATTTTCCAGGGCTCAAAAGTATTTGGACAAACTAACATCGTTGTAAAAATAACTATCGTCTTTAAAACTCAGATGAAAATCCTTCAAAATTAGAAACCCTCTTAAATTTAAGCTGAAAGTCTGCACTTCAATTTTATTGTGATTGTTTTATTTCAAATCCATTGTGGTGGTGTACAGAGGCAAAATGATAAAAAACTGTGTCATTGTTGAAATACTCCTGGACAGTGACTTTCAATATGTTTATTTCCATTTTAACTAGCTTTGCCACTGCAGAAAAAACAAATGCAAACAATGCAGACACAGTGCACAGTGTGATGTTAAACCACAGAAGAAGAAGGCTGCACACATCGTGACATCACAAGACAAAAACTTTGTTCTACATTTCTACACATCCAAAGTAAAATATAGGGGGTGAAGATGAGGATAGTAGACCATGGTTCAGCTGTTCAAAACATTTTTAAAACTCTTTTTCTTTAATTTCCTTTTTGTGCAAGTGACCAAAAACTTTAAGGGGATCAGTTTCTCACATCTTATATTCATTTTACTCTCAATAACTTGAATATGGTGCAGTTATTGATCTGTCGGTCTTTGAGAATCTCTGTGATTTAAAAAAACAAACAAAAAAACAAACATTTAAAGAATACATTTTAAGTGACGACAACATGCTAAGATATTATGTCTGTTGTTCCAGGATCATTTCCTTCAACTGTGAATAGCTTACAGAAAGTAAATAGAGTACGTAATATGCACAACTTGATTATTGGTCTATTTGATTGCCACACCTTAGATGATTGTGGTTGGTTCTTTTTAGCTGCAGTTTATTGTCAAAGCTGTCC
>KV751410.1:8909-27977 GCA_001698575.1 Mola mola
ATTTTTTTCAGCAAAAAAATGATTTTAAAACATTCCCCGTGATTATCGTCAGACTTCCTGGGAGGAGCTTTGTCAGCCGATTGCAGAAGGTCAGATTAAGTGTCGTTTCATGTCCTTCCATTTCTGGCCCTTCAGTTCGTCCTATTTCCAGCTCTAAAACTTCACAAAAACCATCTCTTTGAAAATTACTCCAAAATCGCATTCAATCGCCACTGTTGAGCTTGAAAAGGCAATAAAAAGGCAACAGGCATTTGTGGATTTATTCCAAAGTAATGTCTAATTATCAATTACCACAACACGTCATAAGTGTTTGGAATACATCTAAATTACTTTTTAGTAAACATTGTAAAAAATTGGAAAACAGTGCCTGAAAGTAGAGAGAGGAGTCAATAACCATGACTGTTTTACTGTGTTATCAAAAAGCATTTTTTTCTGACGGTTTCTCCATTCTGGAGTAATTTTTAAGAAAAAAAAAAAAAGATGTATTCTGTGAAATTTTAGAGTTTTAAAGATCTTAATTTAGAGCTTAGGTTGAAGAAAATAGATACCTTTTAAATGCAGAACCTGGCTTAGTTTTTACATTCCTTCTGACATTAGCTCAGTGTTATTTTAGAACCTTTGAAAATGCAGAAACAAAAAAAATGATTAATATCTCCAGTAGAGGTCATTTCATTATGAAACTCTACATTTGTGCAAAAAAAGACTTTTTAATATGTAATGAGTGTTTTGCTACAAAAACTAAATTTGGTGATGATGTTTAGAATGAGTATGACTATTGGCTTTTTCTGGGATTATAAACAACATTAGTTAGTGATGAAGTAAAAATTCCAGCCTCACAATTAAGTTTTATAACTACTTCTTATTAGATGAAATGCATGGGGAGAGGTTTGGATTCTTTGCGGTCCTATTGTCCAGGTTGAACACAGGCTGAGCCCTCTTCAGGTCTGATTGGGTCCAATCAGGCTGCTGAGCTGCAGCTGCTGTGTGGACGCTCTGCAGTTCTCATCAGGGACGTTCTGACAGATGGAGAGGAGAAACGTCCAACCATGACCTTACAGCTGAAAAGCACAGCTCGCCTCTTTGACCTGCATTGCTCGGTGGGCCTGACCGACTGGGACATGGACAGGGAGCTAAAACTGGCCACAACCACAGACCAGTTTTACCACGGTGACGGTTTCAGTTTTCTCTCATTTTCATTCGCGCAGGTTATTCCACATAAAGCGCAGTTAAACACAGTGAACGTAGGCAGAAGGTCCAGTTTGTCAGTGTGTGAATAAGGTGTGTGTGCTGATCTGTCACAGATGACAAACTAAATGATCAATATGTGGCGCAGAGACCGTCTGCAAGAGCCTCCAGGAGAAAAGATGAATTCATTTGGTACGATAAAACGTCAGGTGAGCCCAGAGGAGAACCACAACGTCGATGGTGATAAGGTCTGAACCTGCCTTTATTTTTTTCTTTTAAACATCTGAGGTTTTTTTTTGTTTTTTTTAATTTATCTGGACACATTTCAGTATTTCTCCTCACAATACCCTGTGTGTTTCTTTCAGAATCTGAGAAGAATTCCACCAGATGACTTTTTGGGAAATTGGTGTACACTTTTCTCTGTCTGTTCAAGGAAGAGTTCACCCAAAAATACAGATTTGTCTTCTTATCAGTCATACTATTTATCCCGCTAGATAGTTTTGATGTGAGTTGCTTAATTTTTGGAGAAATTGGCTGTAGATATGTCTGCCTTCTGTCAATTCGATTTGAATTAAACAACAATTATTTAACAGCAGTGTCTCTTTCCGGAAATAAAGACCCAGGAAATGAAGATAATCCGCAACGCTTGTTGTGAGCAATTTAATTAACAAACTAATTTCTTTCTGTATCACTGCACAAAAGAAAGTGTGTGATTACTCGTGAATAAGAAGCTAGCTATTTTCACAGACGCCACTAATACTTCCATACTGTCTGTGCTCTGATCTGATGTGGTTCAGTAGACCGATTATAGTTCCTTAATGAAACGACTCATAATTGACTGAAGTGAATGATTGAGTGAATTATGTCAGTAACTGTTTTCTGGAGACACCACTGCTGTTAAATGTATCTGTATATTATTGGCACTTTGAGCATCACATGCAAAGTCTTAATTACGATTAAAAGAGCTGTTAATCATTATTTTTTTTTAATTTATCAAAAGAAAAGATGTTAGAAAAGCCTTTATAATAATCGAAGTACTTTACATGGCACAAAAGTGTGAGAGGAGAGTAAATGTAGTCCGGAGTCAGCCAGCTTTCACACAGACGGACCTGTACAGTTTAAAAGATGCCACAATTCTCCAGCTGTTGCACTCTGCAATCAATTCTGTTCTGTAAACAAAAAGGGCACTTTTTGTTCTTTTTACAAATGATATCTTCCACCATAAAAATGTAGATTTATGCAAGATGAACGCAGACTTCAGTATTTCAGTAGTATTCCTTTAGGTACAGTTCTTAAATGCCAAACTAGAATGCAGAAGACACTTTTTCAGGACTATCTGGTGTTCTTCCTATACAATTGTGTTATTTAGTTTAACACTTTTTGACATGTACGGAACAAGTATGATTGTTTTATGTCAGTGTCGTGTGAGCAGGACACATTTTGATGTCTGCCACATAAATCATGATCATGAACTGGTTGTTTCGTATATGTTTGCCATGACTTCTTAATCATTGATTAAATCTGCTGATTATTTCCACAGTCACTTACTCCAGAAATTGTCAAAAAATAGTGAAAAATGTTCACGTTTTTCTCAGAGCCAAACCAAAAGTGAATCCAAAGACTTCATTTACTGTGATAAATGACATAAAAGCAGCACATCCTCATATTTAACAAGCTGGAAGCAACAAATGTTTCATAATTTTGCTTAAAACGAGCCTGAAAAAAATATTAATTTGTCAGAAAAGACTAATCGTTGCAGTTCTCCTTCTGTCCTCAGACACGTTTGTGAAGCCGAACCTGTGGCTGCTGGTGAATCCCAACATCGCCTGTCCCATCCAGTTTGGAGAGCTGGCAGCGGATCCGCAGAGACGCTCCGAACCTGCCGAGGAATTCCACACACCCCTACTGGACCCGGCAGAGACCCAGGCCCAGCCCCCTGCAGAGCTCCACCTCTTTGACCCCCACAATGCATCTCTGCAGGAGGAGCTGCTGTGCTCCACCTCAGAGTACATGGTACAGTCCACATCACTCACACAGTCTCACACACGGTCTCTGTGCAGTTTTTGAACTGTGGGAGTGTTTTTTGAGCAGTTTTTCTGATTGGTGATTCTCCTGAACACCCTTGAGCACACGTAACTGCGATGCAATGGCCATCCAGCGGCACCAATGCGCCAGCAGCAGCAGCGAAAAGAAGCGCTAGCTAACAGTGATGGCTTTGAAAGAGCACAGACCTCAGGTACACGTGCACCGAGTTGTGGTGATCAGGCTGACGCTGACTGTAAGCAGCTGCACATTAGGCCACTTTACCTGATTGGCAGGGCGTGAATTTGTCCCAATAATCAGGTGTGTGGCGTCAGTATGGTCATTTAAATGGAGACGCCCCGATCATGAGACGTAAATATCAGACATGTTTGACCTTTGGCCTGAAACCACAGGACTGTGGTGTCAGACTGGACGAATCCTCTCGTGTGCCTTGGAAGATTATACTGTTAAAAACTGGTTGAAACTGTCATGTCTGTGGTCTTCCGAGTGTTCCCAGCATGCCTTGCTACCGTTCAAAGCAAAGGTCACAACTCCAACCGAGGCTATAAATTCTGTTGTCAGAGCTGTGATGAAAGCAGAGGAAACGGCATTAATAGGCTGGCAGGTCGTGTTACTTCTGATCCAATCAGAGGAAACGCACCGATGGGGGACACGGGTTTGTCTGTTCGCTCTTCTTTCACTCTGCTCGAGTTCTTCTGCAGGGGAGAATTTCCACAGTTATTCTATTGGTTCTGTTATCTGGGGAAAGTGAGGTGCTGCAAATCGAATCGTGACTTTTCTGTGAAAAATGTTACTCTCCATCCTTTACGCAGATCAACAACGCCGACGTCTCCAGCCGACCGGTGAAGAGCCGCCGTAAGGGAAGAACCGCCGCGGCCAAGGTGAGAGCGCTGGGTTCGGACCTGGACCGGGTCCTTTCAGCATGATGTCGGGGCTGCGTCGTCTCTTCTGTTAAAGGCAGATAAACCTTTGTGCTCAAATAGACTCTGACTGTGACATAGAGACAAATCAGTTGCGACAGTTAAAGCCTTTTCATGACAGACATTTATTTTTTTTTAGCTGTTCTTACTGGTTTCCAGCTTTTGAAATATATCAAACTGTCCCTTTAATTTTGATTGATGCTTCGTCGATGTTTAACAGAAATTTTCCATGAGTTTGAGGAATCTTCAGTGTGAGTTTTAGGTGGTTTCTGTCTCCTTCAGGACTTTAAGACCCTGAAGCCCGGATGCTGGCCTCGTCCACCAGTCAACTACTGCATCCTCATCGCCCTGGCGCTGAAGAGCAGCCACACTGGGAGCCTCAAGGTCCAGCAGATTTACCACTTCACCAGGTCAGAACGGTGGTTTTTCCTTGAACCCAACACGGTTAAATGGCTCTGTTCAGCTTTTCTGCCACCAGTCATCTCTAAAACCACTAGAAGGAAAGTGTAGCTGCTCGTGTCTCGTCCCTGTCCTCTCCCAGGGAGAACTTCCCCTTCTTTCAGACGGCGCCCGATGGCTGGAAGAACACCATCCGCCACAACCTGTGCTTCAACAGCAGCTTCCGCAAAACCTGCAACCAGCTGTGCAGGGACGGCAAGAGGAAGTCGTGCTTTTGGCACCTGACGCCGGACGGCCATCGCCGTCTGAAGGACGAGATCGGCACGTTGCCGGTGGAAACTTTCAAGCAGCTTGAGAGGAGCATGTCCCACCCAGGTGAGTGTAACGTGTGCTGCCCATCTCTCTGAGCAGACAGAAACACTGCAGCTTTCAGCGCCACCGGAAAGTAAGACGTAATGTGAGGGAATAAACACAGAATAATTTGATGATAACTCTGAAAGAAATCTCGTTAGCTGAAACAATGCGGTCTCAGGAGACTGGCCATATCGGGTCCACTGTGTGAACATTAGCACCATCTAGTGGCGAGGTGATAGAATGCAAGCGACTGCGCCGCCTCGCTGCCCCCTCCCTCTGTGAGCGTGCAGGAGTCCTCCATTTACAGTAACGCAGGTTAACAAACTTCCAGCAGACTGCTGACAAAAAGCTCCTCCCACTCCTTTTTCTTCTTTGTTGCATTTTACCCGGTTGAGTCTTCCTTTTTGGTTATATGCCAATGTCACTACAGTCGACAAACACAAAATGTGTTTTCACTCCTTTTTGCCCGTTTTCAGCTACCGTAGTAACGTGTGGAAAGGAGACCCGCTCCCGTGTCAATATAAACTGATCTTTTTAAGATTGCATGTACACTACCGATTTTGATTTAAGGTGATTACACGCTAATTTTAACAGTTATCAAGATTATATTATAGGTTTGCAAATATATAATGTTAAAATTCTACGCACTGAACCTTTAAGCAGAAATTTACTGCAGTTTGATGCATGAACGACTATCAAAGATGGCAACAAAAGTAAAAAAATGACAACTTCTTTCTGCCTGACGTAAAGTGTGAAATGGTACATCTCAAAATGAAAACAGTGATTTTTTTTTTCAGTGTGATCTAACAAAGTGAACATTCGATATAGTTTATAATAATTACAAACAAAATAAAATCTTTGTTTAAATTTCAAAGTTAATTATGGACCACAGCTTCAAAAATAAAACACATCAGAAAATATTTAACTGTAAATGTATAAACTACAGTCATCAAAATAAGAAATATTTTACTTTGTGCAAAACGGAAGTTTAACTTTGTTTAAATTAGAGAAAAGTCATTTTCCTGCCACTTTTATGATGTGTCGTCATATAAGGTCCCTCTTCACACCTGTTCGACTCCTGCCTGGGATTTGGGGCCTCTGTGTGTATTCTCTCTTCCTCCCACAGTCCGGAGACATGCTGGTTGGCTTCATTGGTGACTCTAACTTGCCTGTTGGTGTAATTGTTTGTCTCTCTGTGCGACCTGTTCCCCGCCTTCCCCTGGTGGTCCTGGGGCAAAGGATGGTTGTTAAATATACAGATCATTCTATTGACACGTGACTGGTGAACATGGAGGACAGAGAGGTTTGGAGGGTGTGGTCTAACTGAAGATTGTTCAACAGACCATATTTAATATACACATGTATAAAATGATAAACATGTAATGAGCCAAAATAATTACAGCGAGCAAATAGAATTTAAATGATGAGATTTCCCTCACACCTGCTGCAGCTGGTAAACATTAGACACAGCAGGTTTCATGTTTTTGAATGTGTTAAAGGGAGATTTCACCCCCGAATCATAACCACTTGTTTCTCCTCTTCGCTGTAGGCTTATTTATGCATCCGTAGTTTTGGTGTGCGCTGCTCAGTGTCGATATCAGCTGTATAAACGTCTGTCTTCACTCCAGAAATCCTGACCCAGTTGCTAAAATCATCCTCAGAACTTGTCGAGCAGTTTCATATACGAACCGTGTTCCTTATAGCAAAGTGCCCCGTTTCGCTCCAGAGAAGGAGACGGTGATCTGAACCTTAATGATGTCCAATCTGAGTTCGCTGCATCGTGCCCATGAGCAGATGCACGTAAAGTAGTGCCTGCATGAAGCTGGAGAGATTACTGCTCAGTTTGTTCCTTTTTATTGGAACTTTGAGCGCCACCAGCAAAATGTCTCTACTGCCCCCCCCTGACCACAGCACATATCGCGGAAACTAAACGCCTCACACCAAAAGCAGCTCGATGCATAAACGGCAGGTCAGAGAAAAAACTTGATTTTGGTAAGAACTGTCCCTTTAAATCCGTAGCAAAGATACTAATGAGGGTTTTCTTTGTTACAGATGTAATCCGGACTTTGCTGGCACTGTGATCACAGTAATGAAAGATATCCAATCCCTGCATAATAATAAAATGTCTATGCAGAAAATATCGTTTTTGAATGTTTTATCGACTCTAAATATTTGTCGAGCATATGAAGATAAAGTTAGAAATTCAGACTTTTTTTGTGTATGAAAGTCAAGCGTCTTTAAATGTACTATTCCATGTGAGTCCTCCAAGTGTAAAGGTTAGATTCACAGTTTGTCAAAGCCGTTTAGTGCTCGAGTCCGTCCCCGGGCTTCAGCAGCAGTTCTGTCCCGTGTGGGCCTCTCTTACTGGATCCTCCTCTGGGACGACACACTTGGAATACTGAGACATGAGCAACGACATGGACACCAAAACATTTTCCATCTTCAGCCTGACCAGTAAATGATTATAAGGATATTCTAGTGTGTAAAAGACTTGATTCTAAGAATGCACCACAGTCACACACTGCTGAAATGATTCAGGAGAAACATCTGTGTCAGGATGGGTGTCGCTGTTTGTCTTTCAATATCTGAGCTGTGACTGATTTTTCCTCCTCCTTCCTGGGTGCTGTTCATCTGCACACTGTTTGGTGTGTTGTGAGCCGACTCGTGTGGCAGAATAGGTGTACGTCTGCTCGTGGATGAGAGGTTTGCTAATATTTCCCAGGAGTGAGTCATTTCTGTCCATCTTCAGCTGGCCCGGAACCCAACAGGAACCAGGAGGAACCATTAGCTCCATCTTCTTCAGTTCGGCTCCTGGCGGTTCCACGGTCAACTCGTGATCTCAGGGGCCATGATGGCAGCATCTCCTCCTCCACTACAGCTGCTCCCACTGTCTAGGCCTTTCAGGCCAGACCGAAAATCTTCTCGTCTTCTGAAGCATCAACTCTCCTGAATGTGTTTCTTCCGAAGATGTCACGTTGATTTTTTTGGTCTCAACACGTTGGTCAACACGCGTTGTTAAATTACTTCACCTGGTAAACGGGCTCATGCCGGACTTAGAGCTTGGTTAAGTTCAAGCACAATCTGACCGTTATGTTCAGGAGAGACTGTGATGTCTCAGCACCCAACGGTACAGGGGGCGTTGTGATATTTCCGACCTAAACAGGCTGTCAACATGGACAACCGCTCCCACATGAAACTGCTTCAAACATCGAGCGTCGTTGCGTTTTCCGTTTGTTTTTGTCCACAGGTGCTGTAGTGTCGTCGAGCAGCTCCCAGGTGTCTTTTGGGCAGAGTAAACACAAATCTTTCCATTTGCCAACAGTCAAATTGTTTGTAGCAATGCGGGGACGGGTAGCCGCTCTTTGGTTTAAGAGTGTCTGCGAGTCAAATGAAGCTTGGATGTGTTTGTGGAGCTTAAACAAGATTCAGCTGCATGTTGGAGGCTCCTGGAGTTTCTCACTGAGCAGCAGAATCGACAGCAAAGCAACAAGTAAGAACTTTAGAACTTTAAGATGGTTAAGAAAGCGTCCAAACTTCTGTTCCGCCCTGTGATTGAAACGGTCAGACAGAAAACTCGAGTGAAGATTGATTTCAGTCATGGAAACAAATGTCTGAGGTTAGAACGTTTGCGTGACAGAACATTTTTGAGAGATCTGTCAGTGCGTTTTGATGCAAACACAGAGTGGAACATCTGTGTGTATTTCCTATGTAAGACAGCTTCAACCTACAGTCACATGACCGCGTGCTTTATGTGTTGAATTCACATGATGTTTGATGAAAGTGTTTACATTTTGTAGCTGTGAGCTCCAGAATCGCCTTCAGTCATCTTTACTTTTTACATACAGTAGTTTGATCTCAACGCTCAGTCACAGTTACCAAACAACATTTTTTTCGTTTCATTATTTCAAATATCTTTTTCCACAGCTTCCTTCAAAAAGACTCCAAGTAAATTGATTTTAGATCTCAGTGGGAATATTCTTGGTCAAGTAAACATTAATGATTAAATAAAGTAAGTACATAAATGATATCATTAGTTTCAGGAGAAATAATTACAATATATCCAGCATCAGAGATCTGAACGCTGAAGAAGAAAACTCTCAATACACAGGACGGTTCAGTGTGATGCCACAGCATTCGGATGACGACGATGAAAAGGGGGCCTGTCAGCACTCCTCCTCCTCCTCAGCATCAATGGCCCTGCAGTGGGATCAGTTGTTTCGAAGGATTATGTATACATCCCCTATCATTACACCTGGCAGGAGGCAGGTTTGACTTCTCATCAACATTTATTGGACTCCATAAAAAGGCAAAAGTGATGCTGGAAATAAGGGGAATCGGAGCTGAATAAACAAAACTCGGCTGATTCTCTGTAAACCTCCGTCTGCCTGCTGCAGCAGTGGGAGTAATTACACCTTACGTAATAGTTTTAGGCTTTTTTAATCAACTAAAGTACCAAGTTACGTTTTGATCTGATGATAGATGAAAAGTTACTGAATGTCTGGACTGAAATTTATCACAATCCATTGAAAAGCTATTTTTATTAAATATACATGTCAACTTGTGAGACGCGAGACAAATATTTACATATTTCTGGTAGTCAAGATAAAATTTAAAACAAGCTGGTCAAAGATAAATCCTACTGAATTTGGTGATCCTGTCTTCTCCTGTTAGTAACATTTGTGAGAAAAAGAAATAAAAAGACATGAACATGCTGAAATATTTCAGCAACTGCTCGCTAATTTGCCTGGAAATTTTGGTCAAATCCGAAATTCGGTTACGAACAAATGACTGTCCAGCTGCTGCGGCTGTGATACATTTAGAGCTAATTAGTAAAATGTAGATCACAAAACATCCTCTACTCTTAGAAGAATTTTCTTTTTATTCACATTCTAGCCAATCGCTCTGCAAATTAAACTGATTTATTTTGTTTTTGTTCAAACAGGTCAAATTATTAAACCGACTTGGCCACCATCCATACACAGTCTGAGACAGACGAATTGCAAGCGGAGACTTATTATACATGGATCGGCCTGCACACAGCCCATCAGCCTACACACGCTTCCTCTACGGAGTCCAGAGGGCAGCCCACGACAGAGCTAGCCCCCTTTACCAGTTTATTGAGTCTGTTCCTGTCCCTCTCTGTGCATCCTCCTCCCCAACAGACCACTGCATAGAAGATGGCAGATGCCACCACTGTGTCATAAAAAGTTCTTAACAGTGTCCTGCACACTCCAAAAGACCTCAGCCTCCTCAGCAGATGAAGATGACTTTGGCCCTTCTTGTACAGGACATCTGTGTTGTCTGACCAGTCCAGTTTATTGTTGAGGTGAACACCCAGGTATTTGTAGGTTTCCACCATCTCAATGTCCAAACCCTGGATGTTCACAGGTGTGGTCTGGGGCTTCTTCCCGCGGAAGTCAATCACCATCTCCTTTGTCTTACTGGTGTTGACGTGGAGACGATTCCGCTCACACCAGTCGACAAAGTCCATGATGACCCCCCTGTATTCCTGTTCGTTCCCTTCCGATACACAACCGATGATGGCTGTGTCATCAGAGAACTTCTGAAGGTGGCAGTGGTCTGTGTTATGTCTGAAGTCCGATGTATAGAGGCTGAACAGAAAGGGAGAGAGAGCACCATCCCCTGTGGTGCCCGCGTGCTGCAGACCACCACATCAGACACAGTTACAAAGCCTCACGTACTGTGGTCTGTTGGTGAGGTAGTCGATGGTCCATGCAGTCAGGTGGCAGTCCACTCCCGCTCCCTCCAGCTTCCCTCTGAGCAGTGATGGTTGGAAAGTATTGAAAGCACTAGAGAAGTCAAAAAACATGACCCTCACTGTGCTCCCAATGTTCTCCAAGTGTGAGAGGGATCTGTGTAGTAGGTGGGGCCAGAATCAAATCTGTTGAAGAACAGATTCAGATCAATTGCCCACCTCTGGTCACCGGACTCTGGACCCCTCCCTCCACCTTTGCTGTGGCCTGAGATTTTTTCCAGGCCTCTCCAAACCTCTCTGACATTTTTCTGCTGAAGGTGTTCCTCCACCTTCCTCCTGTAGCTGTCCTTGGATCTCCTTATTTTGTATTTGAGTTCCCTCTGAACCCTCCTCAGCTCTTCTTTATCCCCAGATCTGAAAGCCCTCTTCTTTTCGTTCAGTAGGGCCTTCAGCTCTGGGGTCACCCAGGGTTTGTTGTTAGAGAAGCACCGTACCTTCCTGATTGGCACAGTGTTCTCCACACAGAAGTTTATGTAGTCCGTGATGCAGTGTGTCAAACTGTCAATGTCCTCCCCGTGAGGCCCGCAGAGCACTTCCCAGTCAGAGAAGGCTCGTATGAGGATTGATACCAAGAATTTGTGCACCCTGCCAGGAGGGATACTGGGACCCTGGCCGGCCTTTGCCCATGGGGTCCGGCCGGGCTCAGCCTGAAAGGGAGACATGGGTCCGCCCTCCAGTGGGCCCACCACTCGCAGGAGGAGCCAAAGGTGTCCGGTGCTATGTGGATCTGGCGACAGTCAAAGGCAGGGACGTTGGCGGTCAGCTCTCCGGTTGGCTGGAAGTTGGCTACTGGGACATGAAATAGTATCTCACTGGTGGGGAAGAACCTGAGCTTGTGCAGGAGGTTGAGAGATACTGGCTGGATAAGGTCGGGCTCACAAACAGCTGAGGTCAAACAACGACCTCCACTTTTTGATGAATGTGCTGGGACGGTTTACAGCCGAGTGTGAAGAGGCAGGGATGAAGATCAGCACCTTTAAATCTGAGGCCATGGTTCTCAGGGGTCTCCTAGAGTCTGGGTCTCCCTGCTCTGACTGTTGCCCCGCGAGCCAGACCTAGATAAGTGGCAGAAAAAGAAATGTAACGTTTGTGTTATAAAATGAGTCCAGTGTGGAGTTCGGTCACTATAGGAGCTCAACAGGGCTTTACAGTAACACTGCGCTGAGAGTCAGAACATCAGAAATAAGTTGCTGTTTCGCCGCTTCATGGAGCAGATACCTGTGTTTTTGACTCAATAACAGTGAAGACACTTTATAAAACCAGTCACTTATTCCAAAGTTGTCTGATTATATAACAGATTACCACAGCATGGAACAAAATCTTTGGAACAAATCTAAACAAATTTGTTCGTCATTTGTGAGCATCATAAAACTTCAGAAAACAGTTCTCCTTCAGCGACTGGCTGATCTGGGACATCCGGGATTCGACAGCATGTTGAAAAACACAGCCTGTGCAAACATTTGTTTTATTCCTTGATTTCCCGGCAAGGTTCTTAATGAGGGATCCATATCGGCATCTTTGTTCTGACAAGTTTCAGGTCCCATTTTAATCTGGTACATTCAGCGATTTTGACCCCAGCATGCAGGTTCTGAGCTGCATTGTTTGCATCCTCGTGTGCGTTCAGCTGCTGGTCCACCTGCTGTAGGTTGTCCCAGCCATCGTGGTCTTCTAGACTGAGATTCAGCTTCCCATCAATTCAGGGTTCTTCTTCATGCTCTTCCCTCAGTTGTGCTCTAGTTTTTGTGCTCTGATTGGGTTGACATGGCCCATGTTTTCCCAATCAGGAGCCTTAATTTTATAGAATATTTCTCATGGCCAGTAAATTTAGATGATTAGAAATAGTCTGGCCTTGTTCTGCCTGTGCATTAATCCGTCCACCCATCCTGTTCTTGTGAAAGTGTCACTATAACTCAAAAAGCCTTTGAAGGAAACTCTTCAAATTTAACACAGATAGTCCAGATGTCCACTTGGACGCAGCGATCGCTGATTAAATTTTGATGATGAGTGGACAAAGGCCAAGATTGATGGCACCTGTTTAAACAATGTAATCACTCTTCGAGGATTCATAGACTAGAAGACTGAAGGACTTCCACTTTGGCCTATCTGGCAGACCACGCCCACCTGGGCGCCGCTGTCCTCACCAGAGCAGTGCAACAAGCTCTCTCGACCACTGTGGGAGGGAGCACTACATCCAAAGTTATGGTTTGATTTGCCAAGTTTCTGCAGTACTACATGTCTTTATTAGTAGCACTTACATGAGCTCATGCATCAGATTCTTCCTCCCTGTAATTTTGTTGTTCTTATCTCACTTTGATAGGTTTCATGGAACCTATTGTGGGATGCATTTCTTCTTCATCTGTTACGAACTCACCAACGGCAATATCAGCTACACATTCATACCACAGTCAAAGACGTGGGATGACGCTCAGCAGCACTGCATGAAGGACTTCCACGATCTGGCCTATCTGGCAGACCACGCCCACCTGGGCGCCGCTGTCCGTCAGAGGGACTTTCCAGTCTGGATTGGACTGCACAAAGAAGGTAAAGACAAACACAAGTGAATCCTGTCAGTCCAGGCACCCGTCCGTTGGTGCCACTGTCCTGCGTCTCATCCAGGCAGTAGTCTCCCAGGTGCCAGACTTCCAGATTCTGAAGCTTCTGGAGACAAACTGTCAATAATCATGCGAACCCAACCGCAAAGAACTGTCAGTTCTCACATAAAGGAAACACATGAAGAGTAGGAGTATGTACTGCACCCTGTACAATGTGTCTGCAGCCTGGACAAGGGGGTTTAGGAATCTTCTTCAATGACCTTTTGAAGCATGTTATATCTAAATTCATTATTGCCTTAGCACAGGAAGTTGGAGGAGGTTATGTGTTTGTGCTGTTTGTTTGTCTTTTAGCAGGATTACACAAAAACTAGTTGACCAATTTTGATGAAATTCTTATCAAAGGAGTGTCTTGGCCCAACCTACTCCTTATTAGGTCAAGGTCACTGAAAGCTCAAACACCTTTTTTGGACATATCTCCAGAGCGAATTAACAGAGAGAGGTCTAACTGGTGTCATTTTGCCGTCAACATATAGCCAGAATCCAACTGGCTTTACACTTCATGTGAACCTTTTTAAAGTGGGGGGGGGTCCAGAAGAATAGCAGGGCTGGTTTTTGTGGTGCACATTTAAAGTGGGGGGGGGGTCCAGAAGAATAGCAGGGCTGGTTTTTGTGGTGGTGTGATTGATAGAAATCTGATTATTTTCAAAAGTTTAGCTTCATATTTTGTAAAAAAAAACTCTGGATTAAATGGCTGGTTCAATGTTTGGGGGTCAAACTGTACATGATTGTGAGTTTAGTCGTATAATTCTTATTAACTCCAATGAGGAGGAGCCAATGAAGTTGGGGTGGATTTTTACAGGAACAGGAGCTCTTCTTGTTTTGTTGGTATTCGGACAAAAATCCCTCAACGGATTCTGGAGATGTTGTGCTCGCAACATTTCATGTCACAGGGATGTGACAACTGTCAGTGGCTCTAACGTTCACAAGTGCGGGCCCCCTGAGGCTGCAGTGACCTTGACCGTGAAAGGTCAGGATTTATTGCTGGGAAACGTATGTTGTAGGGGGAGATTTGCACTCTCTAAGTGTCTTCTTTCTAGTTGTTTTTTTTTTGTTTGTTTTTAACTTCCGCCAAGATGGCAATGTTTGTTTTTGATTCAGGTTGCCTGTTGGCAGCTTAACATTCACAACTTTGGATGACCGAGTTTTAAAGATGAATGATGGAGGTGACGCAGGCGTCACATCCATCCGTCTGTCTGTTGGACCTTTGTGGAGTTATACCTTCTCTGAGCGCTCCCCTTTTTCTTCTCCTTTCTTGCATTCAGTACAGCTCAGCACCTTTTGTTCAATGAAACTGATAGAGTGATGGACAGTTCATTTTCTGACAAAATATGTGAAAGACCTTCACCTCATTCATGTTAAGTTCCAACACATGTCCTGCAGGGATGAAGTGGAAGTGGAGCACAGGCTCATCTAATTACAGAAACTGGGCATCGAAGGAGCCGGGGAACAGCGGTAAGTGTGTCTCCATCTCCTCTGTGAGCAAAGAGATGGCCACCCAGGACTGCGACGCCCGCCTCCCCTTCCGACGTTCTTTCTAAAGTGAAAAAGAACCTCGATGGGGGATACTGGGGGTCAGTGAAAGGTCATGACTGTGCATAAACTCGACAAAATGTTAGTGACGTTTTCCTAAACTTAAACTAAATGCTCCGCCCCTTCAGGAGACGAGTGGCAGGTCCATTCATATTTAATGATTAATTAATAATTTGGAATTGAACATGACTCTTCACCCCTTATTCGCTGTTAAGTGAAAACTGGGACCCTTTTTTTCTAAAATCCGTGTTTTCCCCAAGATTCCAACTCTAAAATTGCATTTCTTAATCAAACTATACAGGAATAAAAAAACTTTATTCAAGACCTGCTGCCTCAGCAAGACATCGTTACGAGATCTTGAGATCTGTAGTGAGCCAATTAAACTAGCAAGTAAAAACAAGCAGCAAAAGTAATATGGTAATGTTGCATTTAAGACCGGATGTGGAGTTGTGTTCCTTCAACATGGATAAAGACTAACTGCTCCTGTCCCAGGACCGTCACCGCGCCCTGAAGCGTCGTCGTTAAACCGTTGTTTCCTCTCCGTAGGTGTGGACCGGCCTTCGTTTCCTCGCCGGTCAGCGGCTGTGGGTGAACGGGGCGGATCTGCTGTACTCCGATCTGCCCCTCTGCCCCCACGACCAGCAGCTCTGAGGAGCCTTATCCAAACACGACACGGGCAGTGTGGAGGCCACTGACTGCTTGTGGAAGCTGCACTTCCTGTGTTACAAAATGCTGTGATGACATCAGGGCGTCTCACCTCCATTTTATCTGGATCCGTCGAGTTTCTGATCACCTTCACGTCTTCAGACGGTGGGAAGACGACTGGTATGTTGGACAACTGATGAATAACTTTGTAAGTGATGTGTATGTTTTGGACAAATCTTTTTAACAAGTGGATGTTATGTTAAAGTTAAACGCAGTATAACTGCTAACATCCTAAAAATAAGATCAGCCAGGTTAAAATCTGACAGTTGACTTTATGAAGAAAATACTTTATTCTTGGTTTTAAAGTCAACATGAAACCTGCTACACTTGTGTTTTATGGATTATTGTGAAACACCACACGGCCCTAAATCACTTCCACTGCACAAAGGTTAAAGGTTGTTTACTGAAAAACCAAAACTGCAGGGCTAAAGGTGAACCATGATGGAGCCCTTCACGAGAGCCGATTCAAGAGGAAAAATATAACGACATTAGTGGGACGAGGAGGAACTCCTGGTGTTGACATGTCGGCCTTCCGTGTTTTTTTTTGCCTTTTTACCATTTCTGGAATTGTTAGTCACGCTGAAAGAGCAACTTTTCCTTTTCCTGCTGGGATGTCCGTCATTGTATCGGCCTTTCACCATCTATTGAAATGATTCTAAGTAATGTTGAAAGACTTCAGACGGAGTCCTCAAATGCTGTTTCCTGTGAGGAGCCGAACAGCCACATCAAAAACCAATAAATTACTGAATCAGTAAATGAAATAATATGCCACCAAATGTAAGCATTAATGAACAGATAGAACGACTCTTCTTTTGACATTTACATGCCTTCATGCATTTCTGTGAGAGGGAGCCGGACCCACCATCAGCATCAGCATGAAGAAAGAAAACCATCGGTTTCACGGTGAGGTTCCCTGTTTGTCTGAAGCAAAATAAATGCAGGAGGAATTAACGTTACGTTTCCGTCGCAGTGATCAGACACAAATGCTGCGTCTCCTTCGATCACCCGAAGGTAAAAAGATACACATGACGGAATATAAATGAATGAACACGTGAAAAGGACACATTTTATCGATTTATGCCCATTTTTATTTTTAATCCAATTTTTGATGCATTTAATGGCATATTGATTTATCTACATCCTGCACGGTATAATTTTCAGGATCCTACCGCCCCGACCCGGCGATGTGCAACCCATTTCCACCTAAACTTACACATGACGAATTAGTTCTGTGATCCAACTCTAATCTGTGCACGTGTAAACCTGTCGGTCAGCGGCTGTACGTCCTGCAGGGTTCCTCCCCTGAGATCGTTGGACCTTTAATCAGGGAGTCACCATTCCAGCCCCTCAGTCTGGCTCTTCTTCTGAAGGTCAGTGGATCTTTTGGATGTTTCAGCTCAGACAGCAGTCGAATCAGAGGCAACCATTTTTCAACACTAAACCAAACCTCTGAGGACTGGCTCAAGGCCCCGGGCAGGAGGACTCGGGGGACCAGGTGACACCAAGTGGAAGAATAAAAAAAAAAATGTAATGTGTATTTAAAAAAAAAAAAAAAAAAAAGAATCAAGAATACATGACGTGAAGTCTTAACAAAACATGTTTAGTAAGAAAATAAATGCACATCTGAAACTGATTCTGCAGGACTCTTTAATTTTAATAAAAAACAGAAATATTGCAGAAGAATCTTAAAGAGGCGATAGAAAAGTTTTCTGCTTTAACTTGTCGTCATTGTCAGTAAAAATGTATTTCAGCGTAACGAAGAAAATGTTTGGAACGTTTCCCCGTCCGGCTTTCAGCGTTCACACTGCCACCAGGCTGGGTTTGAAGAGCGATAGAGTTGGTCTCCCCACCGGGACTCCAGAGGGTCCAAACCGCCACTCTGCTGTCAGTCAGTAAAAAGCCCCGCCCATTATTAACCTTTTATCACTGACCTGGGTCCAGAGCTTCTACACACAACTGCAACTCTGCCCGACTCGAGTCGCTCCGATTTAACAGCCAACAGGTTTTCATTCGGCTGAGTGGAAATGATCATGTGAGGTGTGAAAAGAACAGAAACGCACCAGGATCGTCCCCGTGTGGGTTAACGAGTCAGGGAGCGTTTTTTTCAGTCGCATATTCCTCATAGCAGTCGCAAAGTAATAAAACATAAAACTAAATAATTTAGTTGATATTATTGCATTTACTGTATCATATCAGGTGTCAACACGTTCGACTCCAGCTCTTGTTCTCACGGTGGACTTTCCTAACCTGTAAAACTGCATTTCACATGACTGCGCCTTCGTGAGTCCGCATGATATCCAGTCCTGCTGCATTTACAGCTGTAAGATATGGAGTAACTCTGCACAGGTAATAATGCTGGAAAGCAACAAACTCGATGTTTTGTCATATCTTACCATACGTAGCCATACACCGCTTGACTCCACGCTGTCATGGAAACAAAGCTGGCATTTCCTGCATTTAAAGACACCTGCGCAGCCAAGTCTCATATGTGCTGTCTTATCCGGCAGTGTTTACGTCCACGGTGACTCTCTTGCAGTTGTGTGCACAAACGAGTACACGAAGCTTAATTCTACTAACCAAATATATCGCATAAAGTGCACAACGATGATCGATATAAATACAGAATAGCTGCCTGTGCTCAGTAAACTGACGCCACGTCAGAACGCAGGCATACGTCAGGGCCTCAGACCTTCGAAGCAGCAGGCAAAAACCGTGAGAGCGTGCGCTGAGCTCTTCCTCCAAGTCACAGGAAGTTCAGACACACCAGACAAACACCTGTGGGGGGGTTGAACCCCATCGCTGAGAGGTCACGGTAATTTCTCGCAGTTCTGCATGACCCAGCCGCTGGCGTTGACGTCCAGCTTCAGCAGCTTCATGACCCATTCGTCCTTCTGAGCCCCTTCCATGAACTCCGACAGAGTTATCTGACCTGCAGGGCACAAGGTCACCTCGAATAAATTCTCTCTTTATTTCGACAGAGTGGAATCACGTTTACAACCGGGGGTCACCGGCTCTGTCCCATGGCAGGATCATGTGGGTGGGGAAGTGAATTCACACCTCCTCCCTTCCCTTCTTACCACCACTGCGGTGCCTTTAACCCCGAAACTGCTCCAGTGGACTGGGCAGCCTGCACAAGTGAGTGTGACGGGCCATCGCCGAAAAACACAGTTAAAAAAATCAAGTAAAAAAAAATTTAATTGAAAATTCTAATTTGAATAAATAAATGTACCGATAGTGACGTCGTGGGAACGGAGTGTGACTCTCTGACGGTGGTGTCAGAGAGGAAGATGCTGACTAAGCTACGGACGATCTTGGACGACGTCTCACACCCGCTTCACGATGTGCTGGTCAGACAGAAGAGTACTTTCAGTGAGAGACTTATCCCACCTAAATGCATGACTGAACGCCACAGGAAATCATTCCTGCCTGTGGCCATCAAACTGTACAACTCCTCCCTCTGAATGGCTCTTGGACCTTTTCACTCCCTCAGATCTTTCATCTATTTATACTGCAGTTCTCATACACTATTTATTTTCTGTTGCAC
>KV751410.1:28261-50856 GCA_001698575.1 Mola mola
ATGAAGTAAAAATACTATTCAAGCCTTTTTCTGCCAATGTGATGACAATAAAGAACCAAACTCCTTTTGAGTTGATTTCTCAAACTTATTTTGAAAAGTAAACCAATTAGATAAAGAGAGTTTCTCTTTATTTTTAAATTTTGAGTCAGTTTTGGATTCTGAGTTACTGACTCATGAGTTTTAGAAGGTTTATTTTTATATTTTATGTCAGTATTTCAAGAAACTTTGTCTTTTAAAGTCTTACAAGTGAATCTTTTTCACCATCGCATTGGCAGCAATTGGTTTTTATATTTAAATTGATACATATTTTACATACTTTATCTCTTACGTACAGTAAAACCACCATCATACTTTTTCTCTGTTTACTTGCTCACCGTCATCATTCTGGTCAACCAGCTCAAAGATTCTGTCACAGATTTCTGACGGCGTCATGCTGACGTCACTCGTCTGGAGCTTGATTTTGTGGATAATCTGTGTGGGAGGCATGAGTAGTGCATTAATTCAGCTTTATGCACTCAACCTGACACCACGACTGCTGTCTGAACACTGGTAGAACAAATGTTGATGAAAGTGTGAAAAATACTGCTGCAGGTCCAACGCACAGAGAAGCGAATCCACATCTGCTGTTTCACAGGAATACGTGTTTCATTACTGAATAAGTACAACACGTTCACACTTTTCAACCGGAAATAAAAAATAAACTGAAATAATGAAGCAAAACCAAATTTCTGGAATTCATAAAAACAACTCGTACCGGGAGGGTTCCGCTTCCTCTCAAACCAGGGCGCCTGTGCAGACTTTCATTTCTTTTCACTGGAAATATTCTGGTTACAAACTTAAACAGCAGCTTCATTGTGTTTGAAAAGAGTTTTAATATTTTTTGCTTGCAAGGTTGAAAAATGTGCTAAAACATACAGGAGTGTTTTGCAAGCAGGGGTGCCCCCAGCGGGTGGCCAGGGGGGCCACGGTCACCTAGTTACGATCGCTTCGCTCCTGATCGGCAACATCTGCGCCTTGTTGTTGCTCATTCGCACCAAATGTTTTCTTTCGTGCGATTGTTGGATTCCTCCCAAAGCTGTTTGTCTCTTTAAAGAAACAGTCGTCCAGGCTGATTGAAGAATAACAAACAGCCTGACACGTAAACACTGACATACATGTTGGAACAGGAGTGTTGTGGGAAAATCAGTGTTCGCCGCCTGATCACCACCCTGCATACTGTTCATGACCGGATTGGATCAAACCCCGACCCACAACGAGGGAGACACGGAAATCAGTTCAGTTTATGAGTGCTGGGACACGTTGCAACCCACCATGACCCCGTGTGGTACAAAGAGTGATGGGTTAAAGGTTGGAAGAGTCTTGTTTGTCCGCAATAACGTGCCTTCAGTTTTAACCATCAAAAATAAGCCGGCGAGAAGCTCAAACTAAAACTAATCCTGCCGCAGTATTTTTAGCTCTGCAGAGGATATTTGTTCTCTGGATAACTTGTTTTGCCTTTGGCACAAATATCATCTAATCCCGGTCAAGCCCTTAAGTAACCAGAGAGGTTAAGAATAGACCTGCCAGAGACGCTCCACTCCCCACCTAATGCCCCCTGAGCCCGCCCGCACACTGGGCCAGTACTCTAATCTGTCCTCAGAGCATTTGAGTTATGAAACCTGGTCATTTTTGAAAAGTTTTAGTGGATCAGCTCAGTGCACCACATGCGCCTTCACTTTGGTCAAAGTGGCCAAATCAGCTCTCACTTACCAAAACCAGCGACGGTCCGTCTTACCTTGATGAGCCGTTTGACCTCCTGCCTGTCCAGCTTGCCGTTCCCGTCCTTGTCGTACATCTTGAAGGACCACTTGAGCCGATCTTCAAGATTCCCCCTTAAGATCAAGTGAAGCGCAGCCACATACTCCAGGAAGTCCAGGGTGTTATCCTGTAGGCGCACACAGCACAGCTGCACCACACCAGAACTAAAACTGTGATTCCACAGCCAAAACGACTCGGCCCCTCACCTTGTTTGTGTCGAAGGAGTGGAATACGGTCTCGATGTAGAGGGACTCCTCGGCCGAGCTGCTCTGCACCCCAAAGATCCTCTTGAACTCGTGTAAGTGGAGGGCGCCGCTGGGACACTCCTTCATGAAAAGGATGCACAGCTCCTGAATCTGGGCCAGATCCATCTCCTCGCTGTGGCTCTCCTCCTGTCCCATGGCGCTTTGGTGATGTTTGGCTCCCGACAGTCACACAGAAGCTCCTCCGCTCACCAGCTCTGCAGTCCAACTGAGGAGCTCCGCGCTCAGCCGCAGTCTGAGGCATCGCCGCAGCCTCCTTAATCTCATTAACTCCTTAATCACTCGAGCCAACGGCCCGCTGACCGGTAGGTCAGGAAATCTGCCCCTCTGCTATTCATACCAGCATGTGGTGTCTAATTAATAAAGCGATGAGTCGCTTGAAGCAGCCAGCTTTGATAGTAGCTGCCAGTGTGCAAATAAACACTTTATTTTTCACCTTATTTCATCCACTTAAACGTTTATCCATTCTCCAGTTCCCATGGCAACATTTCCAGTTTTCCTGACGCCAATATGATAATGAGGTGACTCCCGGGCTGGGATTGGTCCAGAGCGCTGACTATAGACGGACGGCTGCGTCTGCTGCCCCCTGCTGGCTAGCTGCGTTATGGCTCATAAACATATGGCCTCACTTTCCGTGTCAGCAGCAAAGTCCACGTCCAACGTTTCCAGAATCTCACTGCACTGATGTGTTTCCTGGGGCTCACGGCACCGTCTTACGGACGCCAGAACCAGTGGGATTCCCCCGAGGTGAGGTTAGAATTCATAGTTATAGTTATATTTCTACCTAAAGGTGCTCCGGAATTCGCGTGTAGGAAAAAATGTAATGAGCAACAGGTTTGAAGGTCTCGAGACAGATGCGATCTGCCACTGATAGCTGACATCTGACACAGTTTACAAGCCGCTCGAGGCACCGAATGTTTTTTGAACATCTGAAAACGTGACGTGTGCGATAAAGCTGCGAAACGCGACATTCCAACACATTTGGCTTCATACTTGCAGGTTGTGATACAGATCAGTGAACATGTGAAATCCTCTCACATCCCCATTTCTGGTGATGTTGATGGTTTTGTTGTCATTTATTTAGGAGGGTCGTCCTTTAGTAACAGGCAGAATTATGTCGTTGAGTTCAATAAATAGTGAATATTCTTTGCATGTAAATAAACACAAAATTTTGAGCTCATCCTGTTCTAGCTGAAGGGCAAAATATGTAATAATTCTAGCGTTTCTGTGTTTTCTCACTACAAATCGACTGAAGCATACAGGTAAATCCATCCACAACAATATATTGTCCTCGCTGATGTAGGATAAATATCTTGTAAGCTAAATACATTTTTAGGAAAAACAATAAAATAACTTGAATAAAAGTCATCATAATTAACAATATTCCCTTTATTTCCACAACACTTCACATTACAAGTTTATATCTTACAGGAAAAATATTTTGTGCACATTTATTAAACACCAAGAACATAGACACAGTAGAAGAAAATTGCATGAATGTGTCTGAGGTTTGGAACCGCAGAGATTTGACCCGCAGCGCCGACGTGGCTCCTCCAGCTCCGGCTCCAAGACTCTCCTGGTCCTGACTGAATCACAGCTGTGCAGAGCCAGGGAGGCGGCTTCCCTCTCCAACGGGTCTACACGATTCCGAACTGGGCCAGGTCACTCAGCTCCATGTCACCGAACGCCTCCCAGGGGCAGACCACTGCCGAGTCTGCGGGGCACAACGACATGAGTCCAGACCGACGTGGAACAGCTCATCGGTGCAGGTCAGACAGGAAACTCACCTCCAAGACCTTCCATCCCCGGGACGTCGTTATCGAACCTGTTGGGGGGAAACACAGAGGGAAGTCTTCTGTGAGACGGATGAAGCGGGACAAACTCATGCGGGTTTTGGTAGGAAGTGAGCCTCACCCCTTCTGTCCAGCTTTGGGGGCCTTGCTCTTGAACTGCCGGACCTCCTTCTGCTTGAATTTGGGGGGGGCGGCCTTGGAGCCTTCACCTGCTGCTGCTGCTGCGTTCATCGTGGACACCTCGGCTTCACAAGGAGAGAAAATGTTCCTTTGACTCGCTTAGAAACGCCGATCGCCACAGCTACAGGACACACTGCTGTTAGCTTCCCCCTGAGCCTCTTTCAAACTTTCCCTAATTCTGTTCATAAGCCGTCTTGATCTGAGTGCTCTTCTTATCTGCTTACTTGTCATAAATGCACCTCCGTATCTGACAGAGCTAATCCTGTTTGGGTCGGGCCTTGAGCCAGAGGTCAGCTGATCAGAGTCACAAATGTCTCATTCATCCACGTCAGCTTCTGGGACGAGGCCGGATTACCAGGATTATAATCTATGTTCATATGTTCAACAAGTTCATCAGGTGAACGTCGGCCAGCCGGGTCACCTGGTGCTGGTTCAAAAGACCTGAACTCAGCTGATAAAAAGTCCAAAAGCAGAGACAAACACCCTTCGTGATAGTTTCATTGAGATTTAATAGCTGGAGCAAACGTGTATTTGCTGTATTCATGACTTTAATGTTTATGATATTAAGGAAAGGTGACGTTGAGCCAAAGTTCATTAAAAACAATTATTTTTGTCTCATGATTGTTGAATGCAAATAGGAAAATGTATTAAAAGCAATACGGATATAAAGACTAAGACCCATTAACTTGACTTGTTCTTTTACTTAAAATACTAGAAAAAATTGCATTTCTTGGTAAAAATTCATGTGGATGCTTAGTGGTGACATAAAACTGCTGAAAATATTTGCTCATTTGCAGAAATATGAAATAAAGAGCCGTAAAAATCATGAGCTGCTTGAGTAAGATGACATTGTTTCTTTCTTGTTTGACGTCTTCAGCGTCTTTATGATATAAAATCCACTTTAACATGTTAAATGTTATGCAATTTGATCAATCATCTGAAATGAGTTGTACTTATGGATGATACAATATTTTCATTAAGTTGAAGAGTCGGTGTAGTTTGGCTCGTACATCTCGCCGTTCCAACTATTTACCCGTGAATTTATCGAGGTGTCAGTGTGGATGTTGCTTGTCAGCCATTCTCACTTCCTTCTGTCTTTATTATTAGTAGAAGTAGCATTACAAGTATTATTATTATTACTAGTATTATCTCCATTGTTTTTACCTATTGAAACTATTCTCTTCCGTTCTCAATCAGCCTTTACAACATCATGTTTTTCTCAGTTTTACCTTTTCCTACTTTCAGCTTCAGCTTTTTCTGACATTAATGTTATAGCATAATGTCCCCCCCTCCCCCCCCCCACCTTTTTGTCATCTCTGGCGCTGCTGTGAACGTCTTTCACGTCTTTCATGTCTCAGGAAAATAAAAGTGTTGTAGCGGAAACAAATTATAGCAAAACAAGTCACGAGCTACAATGTCAACTCGTGTTGTACTAAATTTTGGGTCTCTTTATTTTCTGCTTCTGCAATTCAGCAGATTTTCTTTCAGCATTCAGCGTTTTCACTGGTTTTAGCATTAAATTTCTCTCTTTCTCTACATGCATCGATGCTCAGTAATCAGACCTGCTGATTGCACAGACATTAACTTGTAAGTAGTTTCTTTCTAATCACTTAATCACTTAAACCCACAGAAAGTAGGAGAAATGGTGCCGGTGAAAAGGAAAACGGAGCAGAATGAAGCCTCTCTCACTGACCTGCGGCGCTGGAGGAGTTTGGAGAAGAAGCACAGACAAAGAAGGACTCTTCTTTCTTCTTGCTGTCTCAGTTCCGCCTCGTCCGTGAGCCGTCGTCCTGCCTTTATAGTCGCGGCTGCACCGCCATGAGGGCCGACGGGTATTCTGAGTGGCAGCTTACAAATAAGCCTGATTGGTCAGAGATAATCGCACGGCGACTGACTGTGGTCATATTGATATTCAAGTCTTTTTGTTCTCTTGAAATAAGAACGTCCAAAATTCACTGCTTTCTCCCGTAAACAACAAAATGGCAACCTGAGGCAGGTTTCCTCCCTCCTGAATGATGCTAAAATGCCAAAACAGAGCTCAGTCAGCAGATGGGCGCTTGTGTTTGGGAGTTTGTTAACCTGCCGCAGCGTGCTGAGGGTCGTGCAGGGACGGCCTGGTGAGAAAATGAAGGATTACAGCTAATAATCTCACCCACGTTCTAAATCGGGGCCTCGTGAGACCTTTGCATAATGTGGAAGTCGTCCAGAACTGTGTGAGCTTTGCTCGCCTCTACGGGATCCATTAAACAGCATCAGAAACCCGCCGATGCGACGCATCATCATCCACCTGAAGAGAACCACACAACGGCTCTCAGACGTCACGTGATGTCTGGATGTTTTTACAGGCCAGGATCTGATTTCTGCGAGGAAGACTGCAGGAAGTCAGCAGGCGAAACGTGTAAAGGCCTGAAATTCAGAGACACGAGTCTGTTTTTGACCAGTTTAATCAATCAGAGTGAAGTTTAGTTATTATGGGAAGGGGTGAACTTAAGGAACCCAAACCAGACCTGAATCCAGAAGATCAGACCATGAAGCTACCAGATCCATGAGAAATCAGACAACAACCCAGAAAACCAAACAGGAAACTGAACAAAAGTGGGAAACGCACAGAAACGGTAAACCGAAGACACGATGGTGCCGTTTGAATTTTACAGGTGATGATTTGAATCCGTGGTGGCTCCTGCTGAGTGTTTTTTCTGGCGACTCCCTGTCCATTTTAGAACTGATTTTATGATATTACTGATCTCTTTTAAAGTTCATTTAGGTCCGACCTTCGTAGTGGACGCGCTGAGCCCGTACGAGCCCAGGACGCCGCCGTGGTTCCTCGGGGGGGCCCTCAGGTACCTGGTTATCCCGTTCGCAGACGGACAATCGGTGCTTGAAATATAATGCAGTCAATTTCTGTTTATTGGCAACCAGATTTAAACAAAAACAAAAACACCTGATTGAATCCAAAACATTGCTCTGACATTTGGCCAGGATGATGGAATATTCAGCCTGATAACAGTACGTAAACGTATGATTATTACATACTGTCTGCCGCCATCGTATGTGAGGTCGTCCTATAATCTGTTTACTATGCAGAATAAATATCTGAGAAAAAAGGATGGAACCTCTGTCCCCATGAGCCGAGCTCACTCTCACCCTGCGACTCAAAGTGTGAATGACACTCGCCAAGCCATCGTGTCCCTGATCACTTATGAGTCCAGGTGTAAATCGGCTACTGTCCTCTCAGTTTAGATCCAACGTTGGTTCAACTTTTACACAGTTTACGGTTCAGGTTAAGTGTTAGATGAACGATTCGAATATCCGGAGCCACATTGCTACCTGAGTTTACCCATAATGCCACGTGCTCTACTGCCCCTCCATAACATCGCGCATGCTGCCTCCTTTTTAACCCGGAGGATGCGACGTCCTTGATTTCCAAACAGGATTTCAGGTTTTGACTCGTCGGACCAGAGGACAGTTTTCCACGTGTCCGTTTTTAGTGAGTTGGTGTTTCTGGATCTGGTTTTACACGGTTCCCTCTCTGCAGGGTTGACTTTCAGCTGCCGTTTGGTGGACTCAGTGATGACATCACAGAACCGTTTCTGTTTTTGTGTACGAGCCCGACCGTCAAATATCGGTTCTCTCCCTGAGACGTCTTCGGGTTCTCTGAATGACTTATTCTGTCTTGGAGTGGTGCCTCCCCTGCATCTTTACTTCAGAAAGACTCTCTGGAGGCTCTTTTTTATATGTAATCATGTCACTAACCCGCTGCCAGTCCGCCCCAGTAATTCTGGGATGTCCCCCCCGAGCCGATTCCTTTTAGCATTTGCTATTGTCCCACCTTTTTCTCAAATGTGGCAGCAAATTCAGTTTCGACATTTGATACGTTTCATTGTTTTCTTTTCTTTTCTTTAATTATGGGACGTCAGTGTTCTGCAAATCACCGCTGTCTGTTTTTATTTACACATCAGACTATGTCCCGACTCTTTGGAAGCAGGGTTTTACACTATACAAGTAGAACGTTTTCACAGGTTTGTATGTCTGAATATCGGCCGATAAAGAATATTTTGGAATCGATGGACCAAACCAAAACCTGCAGTCTCACAAATTTGTGAACTGCAGCTGGTGTCCAAGTGGCACCGCACTGCTCTTCTGAGCTGAATTTCCCTCACTGGTAGTTGTGAATATTCAATAACTTGACAGTAACTCAGTAACTCGCTTTCTGCTTTGCAGCGTTATAACAAAACTTACATGATGTCATTACATGTAGACGTTACACAACTTCATAACTGTGACAGCGAACACGCCTGCTCTCACCTGAGCAGGCTTACCCATAATGCCGTCTGAAAATACACCCACTCGTCATCCAATCACGGCTGATTGGATCGCACATAGTCTATTTAAACCAGCCGTTCTGATCATTAACTGCTGCATAATCTGGTAAATTGGTTCCCATCGGTCAACTCGGTCAGGGGTGGATCTACAGGGGGGCGACTGTACATCGTGCCCCTCCAGCTGTCCCTTCACGTTTTTAATTCTTAAAACAGCAAAAACGGCAAAAGTTATAACAAAAAACTCAGGTCGGCCCCCAAAACCTACGGCACTGCCTATACCTCCGCCCGATTCTACCAAACCATGACTAAGCTATCGATTTAAATCGTAAATTTTGCCCTTCTCGAGTGGCACATTGACCAATACCGTGAGATTAAATGTCAAGATTGAAATTATAAGCGACGAAAATGCTGAAAATGGCTCAGGGTCTTTTTTTACTCCTGAGGAAGTCCATCAGCTGATTTGTGTGTGAGCGACAGGGAGGATCACAGACTGACTTACCAGGACACACTGCTTCCATGTCATCATAGCCCAGTTTGTGCTGACAATACGAGTATGAAAAACTTTGGAATCACTGTGTTTGATGTTGCTGAAATTTACACAAATATCCGATCACAGGATCACCTGATCTCCTCGGATTGGCCTCAGAGCCCAGAGGGTTAAATTGAAGTAAGAACTAATAACACTGGATCTCAGCTGTTTTGCACATATCTGTGCAGTTTGACAGTCATTGATTGTTGATGAGTTTGATGATGCTGAATCCTTTTGTTGTAGTTAATAATTACTGCAAAATGATGTAGCGATATGAGTTGTTTTGTTTGTGTCTTAATAGACATTTCATTGAGACACGCTTTTCAAAGTGCCATAATTCCATAAATTTAAAATAACATGTAAGGTATTGTATTGTTATTGTTGTTTCGTGCTATTTTCTGCACTTATAGGAAACTTAAAGCGTTGAAGACTTGAATACTGGTGTGTCTGTTTTGCCCCGGTGACAAATGTCCTGACCCCAGCAAGTATAATTGGTCTTAATTTTAATTATAATAATCAACTTAATTACGCATCACAACGATAAAGTTTACTGATAGCAAACGCCAACGAATGCATTATTATGGCATATTTAACCATGAAGACTGTGGGTCTTCTGTGCCCCTCTGCTCGATTCATACATGCCTGCATATTATACAGTCTGTGAGCCCCCATTATGCACTAGCGATGTTTTGTTTTCATATATATAATCTATCTAACATCCTGGTGTCACTTTTAAATTGATCGTGTTTCAACATATGGATTATTCATTGGTATATGTGTGAGTTTTACCCCAAAGAAGGAGGAAACATTAAGATCAAAATATATTTTATTATAATACAATGTTAATGACACAAAACACAACTGCAGTTCATGTGAGTAGGTGGATATATAGACAGATAAGTAGATAGATAGATAGATAGATAGATCGATAACAATATATTTACAGTCTTCAGGGATTTGTTCTGACTTGGGGATGTATTATGCTGTTGTTTACCAGCCATCCTGTAAACAAACCCAGGCAGCGGTACAATGTGTTACACTCTTACACAGCGCCGGGCTCCACAGGAACACGGGGGCCACAACAGAGACTTCCTGTGATGTCATGCTAACACTTCCAGGTGGTGAGGTCAGGTGAAACCGGCCGAGACCAGAACAAGAGTCGTCCTCGGGGGGGCGGCTGCTGTCCAAGAGCTTCTTCCTCCGCTTCTTCCTCCACGTCCGTGACTCGCGCTCCGCTCGTCGGCCATCTTGGAAAGGCTCCACGGAGGAGAGCGGAGAAGAAAAAAGCTGCTGGATCGCAGCCACCTGGAATGAAGCGGTTCCTTTGGGCATGAGGTCTATACGATCCCGAACTGGGCCAGGTCACTCAGCTCCATGTCACCGAACGCCTCCCAGGGGCAGACCACTGCCGAGTCTGCGGGGGAGGAACAGGTGGTTAACGGACGGTCATCGAGCACTTCAGAATAAGCAGTCAGTTATTGCTGTGGGTGGAAGTTACCTCCGAGGCCGTCCATCCCCGGGACATCATCGAACCTGACGACAGGACAAACACGAAGAAGGTCATCGCTGTGGTCTTACAACGTGCTTTCTTTTCGGGTCTCTGGACCTCACTCACCCCTTCTGTCCAGCTTTGGGGGCCTTGCTCTTGAACTGCCGGGCCTCCTTCTGCTTGAATTTGGGGGGGGCGGCCTTGGAGCCTTCACCTGCTGCTGCTGCGTTCATGTCTATGAAACCACAGACGTGTTAAAAGTCTTCTGCTCTGGACTGTGATCCGGGGGACTTTTTAGTGCTGTAATTTTGGTTCGGTTCTGATCCGCCACATGAGTTTATCTGTGAAATCACTCTGAGACTTTTTCTTATGGGCGACTTTTGCTTTCTCCACTTTTTAGCTCCAAAACTTTCTTTTTACTTGAGACGCTGCAAATAGGATACAACAGATTGATCATCTCTAAACTAAGCTAAGCTAAGATAAGCTAAGCTAAGCTAATTACCCTCCTGCTCTGCACGTGACACTCATCATTAGACCAGCATCAATCTGCTGTCAAACTCGTGGCACTTTTGTAAATAAACAATCTTAAATTCTGTAACGAATCAAACGTTCCACAGAGGTTTGTTGAACGTTGGTATGAAGCCCCACAAAATGTATCAATGAAATATCAATAAAAACACAAAGTTAATCAGAAAACAATAATTTCTTGTGGTCAAAGTCCTTCAAACCATAAAAAGATGCTGGGCTGGAAACAATGTAAAAGTCTGCATTGAATTGGAAAGATAAATATAATATAAAAGATGTACTTTTGCTGGTTGAATAAATATCTAACAAAAATGTGTAAATTCGTACAATTTAAACAACAGTGAACTTAACACCGCGACAGGTTGTATCGTGAAACATTAAGAAACTTGACAACATCGTACTTAAAGCTCCGAACGTTTTCAGTGGGCGACAGTCACGACCGCAGGTGGACCAGTTCAGCGCCTAGACGCTTTTCCTACTTTCCAAACTGTCTGCTTTCACATCGATAGAATAGAACAGAATCAATTGATTGACAGTTGGCGGAACGCTCGCTGCGGACTCGGCCTCACCTGCGTTGGACTTTGCTGGGCGTTCGTGTCGGCGAGGAGAAGCTGCGTGGAAGGATGGAGCAAAGGAAGAGCTGCGAAACAAAGAGAAGCTTCTCTTTCTTTTTGCAGTCTCTCTGTCGACGCTCTCCCTCAGCCTCGCTGTTTATATAGCCGCCCCGCTCATACACAGAGCCCTTAATGGAGTTATGACCATGAGTATTTTCAGACATAATCGGATGGCCACGAGGACAGAACGTACCTGCCGGCCTAAAGTCCCTGTTGTCCTGCAGCGTTTGCCAGACGGGAAACATTCTGACTCATCCTGAGCGTGATAACGTAGCCTTTAATTACAGCAAAGAGGAAGTTAAAGAGGGAGAAACTGGCCGGCACACATTGGATGGATCAATCTGAAGCAGCCAAAGGAACACATCGACTCTAACCTGGTTGGTTAGAGTCGATGTGTTCATCTGTGGCATTTTATGTCGTTCTACGTTTTGGCAAAGTTAAGCCAAATTTCATGAAGAAAAACATTCTGGAGATAAAGTGTGACGAGCTGAGGTTCACGTGCTGAGTGAAACCAACAGCAAACCTGTTTTACAACCTCTGCCAAAGTTGCTTGTGAGCAGGATTACACAATAAGTATTGGATGGATTTGATCAAAACTGGCTGGGAGGATGAGGAACGGGCGAAGAAACCCTTTAAATTTCGGCGCAGGGTCAGATCCAGGCATTTGCATTTAAGGGGGCTGTTGGGCCTTGGGAAAGAGAACTCTGGAAGACAGCCAGCTGAGCTGTGTTCCGCCGCAGCGAAGATTAGATCGGACGACAGCATTGTAGATTAGATAACAAGCAAAGAGATCAGCCTATAGATTAGAGCAGCGGCGCCGCAGAAAACGTGGGAGGGACACACAGAAGACCCAAAGTGTCTCGTTTTATCTTTGGCAAAGTCTGTTTCGAGGAGAGCTCTCACGCCGGGGCCAGCTGTGAACTCTCTGGGTACCGGTACCAGTACCAACACTGGTTTCCTTAAAGTGACACCAAGACTGATCGATTACTGCGTCGGATAAAGTAAAAACAGACACACTACTAAAAACACAGACTGTGTGTGTCAAGGCTGCTGCGACTGGCTCAGTCACTAAAAGTAACCAAGTGCAGGAAAAGCTGGAGAGGTTTTGATGCGACTTGGTGCTGAGTTACTTTGGTACCTAAAAGACCAGAGACCAAAGATCAGACGAAATCACGTTTCTGACCTTGTAAACGTGTCCCTGCGGTGGTTTTACGTACCAAAACGCGCATCGCGACGGAGGTGACCAGTTAGCGTAATGACCAATGACAGTCCGGGTCTTCGATATAGAAAACCTAAGGAACCAATCCTGAAAACCTGCAGGGGCGGGTCTTAATGTCGCAGAAACCAAACGTAACCATTATGATGCATCAGCATGAGGGCGACCGCGTACCAGTAGCTCCGCCTCTTCCTCCTGGGAATCCACATCTGTTTCAGACACGTGAGGCTGAATTACTCCAATGTTAGAACTCGCCACTGTGCAGCGTATAGTAGACTAGTTTAAAAGTCGGAGGATGACAGAACAGGTCAGCTCCGGCTGCAGGCGAGGGGGCGGAGCTAAAGCAGCACGTTCAGAGATCCCCACAAGCGAGATGGAGGCGAAGGTGTAGAATTAATAATCAAAATGATTTTTCAAAACAGAAATTAGTTTGAGGAGTTTAATCGATGTCTGGAGCAGGAGCTGAAGGTACTGAGCTCCGATGCCCGGCTCGACTCGTTGTGGAGCAGGTCCGGTAGTTCGCCTCAGCCGGCAGCCGTGACGCGACTGGCGCTGCTGCAACATAATCAACAATCAACTTCGACGGTGAAAGATTCATCAACTGGACCCGCGTGTTTGGTCACTCACGCGCTGAGATCGTATGAAAAGTTTGAGTTTGAAAACATGTAGGATCCCTACAGAGATGTCCGACCTCGTCACGCGCTGACCTCATCAGTGGGTTTTCGCGAGGCGCAGGTGCGTTTCTCAGCTTCCCGCAGCTGCAGAAGATGGTCTATACTTGTGAACAGTCATATGCTGTCCAGTATTGGACTTTTCTTCTGTTTTGTTCTGATTCTTCAGTTCTGTCAGGCAAATGACCGACAACAGGCCTGCTGTAGATCAGAGGAGGTGACTGGAGAATTAGTCTAATTCCCTTTATTAATTCTTACTGCACTGAAGGACTGTTGCAACCGCTGCAGCCTCCTCAGCGCCACAACTACTACGGGACAAATTTCCCAAAGTTGTGCTAGTTATTCTAAACTTGTAAAAGTTTAAAAACGTAAGTACGTGTAAAAATGTCCGAATTCTGAGCTGTTTTTGCGCAACAAAGTGACTTTTTTTTGTTCAGGTTTTGGTGTCAGCGGAGGTCAGCGCGGCCACGACGGACCCCTACTGGCTCATCAGTGCCAGCGGTGTGTTTGGATGTCTTATATTTGGAGGGACGCGGTCGACGTTTAGGGTGGATTAAACCAGATGACCTGAATTTTGAAGGGGCGATGTAATCTTCAACCCACACAAAGATCACTTACTTAACACGGCACAACTTAACGGGGTCGGGCAGGAGCGCCAACGAGATAATCGTTCAGGCCACCGCTGAGCTCATGCCGAGTCCCTCCACTGCGCAGTCAAACCTTAAAGAGACTCTTAAAGCCGCCTGCTTCCCTCTCACACGGTGTGTGTGTGTGTGTGGGCTCGAGGCTTTCAGGTCCTGAAACAGATAAATGAGGGGGATTAGAATGAGATTACACGGTCTTAAGCATCACAGAGCACATGTGTCTTCTGTGCTTGGTAAGATGGGAAATCAACTTCAACATACACTGAGTTGGTCCAGAAGGTCTTTTTTTCAGAAACTAGGCTAAATAATTAAATCATCCTTTGGAAAACCATAAGACTGTAAATGTTTCTCTGACCTGCAACTAAAGTGCTCTAGTTGCTTAAACCGACACA
This sequence comes from Mola mola, assembly GCA_001698575.1. Classification (NCBI taxonomy): domain Eukaryota; kingdom Metazoa; phylum Chordata; class Actinopteri; order Tetraodontiformes; family Molidae; genus Mola; species Mola mola. The sequence continues at coordinate 42,697 of KV751410.1, forward strand.
CGGCCTGGAGTCGAACTGAGAGCTGCAGTTTGTACACCTTTCACTTTCACGTTAAAGGCATTTTTCATGCAGGATTTCGACTTGCGAGAGAGGTCCTGATCGGGCAAATGTATTCACACTAAACCATTAAGGTTCAAAGAGTTTCTTTACATCCAGCTTCTCGATTGTGAACATTTTCATGCTTTTCTTCATCTGAATTGGCCTTAACTTGATATCTGAGCATATATGCTAAACAGGCACCACAACCTTTAGGAACTTGATATTTTTTTGCATGTTTTATGGTGTTTTGTCAAGAAAATAGCCATCACTTATCGAAACTGATAATGACACATTTGTAGACAGTAAATGAGCACACAACAATTCAACTTTAAAAAGTATAGTTCAATTTAAATGAAAACAAAAATGACAAAGATGAAAACAATGTGAAACATCTTTATTATGTTTGATGCTACAGCAGATTCATTCAATAAATGCGCGTTTGTGACTGCTGACGTTTGAAGACTGAGTGAAGCTCGTGTTGAGACGTCGGCAGTCACGGTTAAATTAGGGAAATGAATCTTTGTCGCCCTCTGGTGGAGCACAGTTAAACTGCTTCATGAGAGCACCGAGAGTGGGCACGTGCCCCGTTTTCAGTCATGTGCGTTAATAGGAAACATTAACGAAAGGCACAATTTAAAGAAAAAAACAAACAAAACATTTTTATCTCTAACATTAATAATTGTTTAATTTCACTTGAAAAATATTCTATTGCTACAGAGAACTTTGCCCTGGGTGTGGATGGACCTTCAGTGAACTTGTTTTACTTCCAGTCTTCCTGCAGTACAAAGAGAGAAAATGTCAGAGTCAGACATCTGTTCAAACGTCTCACGTGACATCTTTGTAATTTTTATTCACTACATGAACACGGTGGTGGTCCAGCTGATGTGTGGATCAAGCTGAGGACGTACAGCGACCCGGCTGCTCCTGGTCCACGATACCAGCGTTTCCCAGGTAAACCTCAGCTGCGGACTGGGGGGCCGTCTGGTCTGCGTGTGGATTGCTGCCGCTCTGCTGGATAAATTGCTGCAGTTTACGCTGTCTCAGTTCCTTATTCAGCTCCTCAACCATCTCCCATCTGTCCTAGAGGACGCCATGACACGATATTGCCAGCAACATGCTAACACAGTCTTTTCTTGTCTCCTACAGGCTGTTGTTTAAAGAAAAAGGCTGGCAGGATTCTGATTAGATAGTTGCTAAACTCCACCAAAGGCCAACAATGAGTACAGACCAAGGAAACCAGATGAGGAGATAGGAAAGCAGGAAGTATTTGAGGAGAAACGTCCACTCTCTGGTTTTGAACCTGGTCTGCTGCTCCTTCAGTGAGCCTTGTGGTTTTGTGTTTTAGAACCATTACTGAACCGCAGCAGAGTTCGCATCTTCATCAACCTTGTTCTGCTCCAGCGGGAGCAGAAGGACTGATTTGGGACTGAAATACTGCTGCCGTGTGTGCGTACCTGCAGTCTTTCCTCCGCAGCTCGTAGCTCCCTCCGTGTCTGAGACAGTGTCGCGTTCAGCTCTTCTGCCTGCTGCAGGCGGTGCTGGAGCTCCTGCTGCAGGGGCCTCAGGACTTCGTCTTGCTGCGGGCTCGCCGCTCGTCGACTCTGACTGTGGCCTCTGATTTTTACGTCCCGTTCTAGGTGTGCAGAGCGGGCGTGGAGCTCGCCGATCTGGTAGCTGTGCTCATCCAGGGACACCTGCATCTGCTGCAGATGTCTGTGTATGTCTGTTGAGGACATTGTTAGCACTTCCTGGTATCAAAAGAGACAAAAACGCGGGAGATGTGAACAGGTGGAACATGTACCTCGCTCTCTGTCCATCGCTGCCTGCAGCTGCTCCTCCCAGTGTCCTCTGAGCATCAGCTCGGCCTTATTCTGCCTCCGCCGCTCCTCCAGCTCCTCCAGCTCCTCCAGCTCCTCCAGCTCCCCCGGAGTCAGACTGGAAGCTGGGACGAACGACCTGTCCCACTCCCACACCGCCGTCTCTCTCTCCAGGCTTTGAAGCTGAATCTCCAGGTCTTGCAGCCTACTCTGTTGCTGCAGAATCTGCCTGAACACCTCCTCTTTCAAGGAGGACGAGGACTTTGTGCGGTGGAGCGGGTGTGGGAAGGAGACGGGGGAAGCTCGTGGTTCTGGGGAGGCTCGGGGCGACGGAGACCAGGCCCTGTTTGGTTTATTTTTCCTGGGAAGTGTTGAGGAAGTGTAGGGCAAAGCCCCGTTTGGCTCCCTGTGCTCGTGTGGTTCTGACGATCTGGGCCTGGTTGCTGTGGTCGGACCTTCGCTGAGGCTGGGTCTGGTCCTCTGCAGAACGAACTGGACCTCTGCGGAGAGCTGACCCAGCTGAACCAGAAGCTGCAGAGGACAGTCGTCAGCAACCAGCTGTCTGTCGGTCCCCTGTAGCTTCATGGTAAGAATGTAGCGTCCTGTCTGACCTGCGGTGAGGACCGGACCAGACATGAAGGACTCGTTAGTGTGGATCCTGCAGCTCTACGTGCTGCCTGGTCTCTTAGGACATTATGGGAACATGTGCTCCTTCATTTCTACCTTTAATGCTTTCTGGAGTTTCTTGGTATCATTTTTTTTTTCCTTTTTTGGTCCCCTGATTTTGTCTTTTATGGCGCCGCAGTGATTTGGATGTCTTTATTGTCTTTTATGTAACATAAAGGACATAAAAGACAAAGTCAACTTACGCTGTAGCTCACGAATTTTCTGCCATTGTTAGTGTTATTTATTATTTTCACATTTCTGCAATTCAGCAAATGCTTTCAGCAGTTTTCAGCAGACAGTAGATTCACTTAATTTAGCAAATGGAAACATTTGTGACTAACAAGGGTCATTCGATCATTTGAGACCTACCGATGGCTTGTGCCAGAGCTATGACCACGTCCTTGCAGGAAGTGCTCGGGGACAAGCCGCACACCACTCTGAGCACGCCGTCCACCCACACCTTCAGCTCCATCCCTCTGTCGTCAGCACCTCCAGCGGCCTGCGCGCACACCCACAACCTCAGCACCACTGATCAATACAAGGAAGTCAGGACCACCAGAGTCTCAGATGTTTGATTCCCATTTAGAGCAGGCGGAGCTCTTCCACGTGCCCACCGGGAAGGTGTAAAGCAGGCAGCTGAGCAGCAAGCACCCGGCCAGGTCAACGACCTTGATGTCAGACAGCGTGAAAAGGAGGAGCAGGTCAAAGCAGCTCAAACAGCGGCCCCTGCATGAGATGTGATAACTGCACGCGGAGAAGTGAAGCTGCAGGTGTGGTCTGGCTTTGTGGTCAGCTGATTTGACTAGAATAGATCTTTTCACGCTGCACTGGTGTGAAATTGATTAGTTAAATGAATGAGGGCACTGTTCCATTAATGTGTCAGAAATTACTCCACACAAGCAGCACATCGACTCTGCGTGAGCCGAGCGGAACGCAACCCTTACGCCTTCGTTTACGCTGCTTCCTGTTTCTGGCCAAAATGGCTGCTGTGAAAAAGGTTTGTTGTGGGCTGAGCTGGACTTGAACAAACACAATGCTCATTTTTCAACCAGTGAGGGACCCTAAGCTTTAAAAATAACAACAAAGCACTCGTGCTCGAGGTGGGTGATGTATTAATAATTTGTAACTTTAAAACCAAATCAACGAGCTGTAAAAAGTCTACATTCATTTAAACGTCCAGACAGTACAAATTGACTGCTTGATTCAAAGCCTGCGTTGGGAAACGTACGAGTGGGAACAGACACGAGCAGAAAGAAGAAAGTAGTCCCGCGCAGGCTTCCCAAGACTCCACTCTGAAGCGCTGCGTCTAATCATATCCATTCGCCGAAAGAAGTCCGGTGAATTTACCTTCGTCCTGTTGGCGCCGCTCTGTGGGCAAACCTGGCAAGTTTCCCTTACCTAAAACCCCCGGGAAACTTTTAATATTACTTCTAATCTATTCCGAAGTCATAAAACTTGATCCATAATGGCTGAACTGTACTCGGACGACAACAAAGAAGCCCGAGGGGTTAAACGAGTCGACTGGTGAACGACAGACAGAGAGGAAGGACACACCTGTGGTGATATTTAAAATAAAAAAAAAAAAAAAGCGGCCAGTGGTCTTTAACAGTAAGTGAGTTGTGCGGTCATTTTACAGTAATTTAGCTCGCGGCCCAATTTTGTTGTGGTGTCCCACTTCTACACTCTCCTGCTGCTCTCTGAACGGCCGAGAAGGCAGACGGACAGCCGGCAATTAGCTAACCTAGCCAACAGTTAGCATTTAGATCCCGGGAGGCAATAAGAAGCTGGTTAGCTAACGTTAGCTAATGCCAATGAACCAGAACAAACAGGCAAAACTGCGTTTTGAGGAACGTAACGGTTTTTGTTTCCATTTTTTGGAATCTTGCTGTGCCATTTTCGTTCCTTAAAGCGGTTTTTGGTCGAGTTTCGTCTGAGGACCTGATGAATTTTAAAAATGTTAAATGCGCTAAATGCCGGACGTGTATGACTTAGCTGAAGTGTGCGAACGCTTCGTGTGTTCTGTCAGCTTGTGCTGGGGATGATGACGATGATGCTCGACCTTTGGCGGTGCTCTCAGGGGATGTGATGTAGATTCCATTGAATTCTAACCTGTGTGAACAGTTTCACTGCAGACAGCAAACCTTAATGATCTAGTCATTTACTGGAGAGTTGTCTTTAATTTCAAATATTTTATTTACGAACACCAAAAAGAACGAACCTACTAAAATCTCCAATCTATCTGAATGATTAGATGCTGCTAAAGCAAAAAGCATCCGTACAGCACATCCAAAATAATGATTTTCATCAGTTAATTAAGAAAGTGGACATTTAATATATATAGTAGGTAGGTTAATTGGTCACTCTAAATTGCCCGTAGGTGTGAATGTGAGTGTGGAGTGAGTGTTGTGTGAGTGTTGTCTCTATATGTCAGCCCTGTGATGAACTGGCGACTTGTCCAGGGTGACCCCGCCTTCGCCCCAAGATGCTGAGATAGGCTCCAGCCCCCCCCGCGACCCCTAACGGGATAAGTGGTAGAAAATGAATGAATGAAAGGATGAATATACAGATGTGGAGCTATAAACAAAGCATTCAGTAATCAGCAGAGAAATCTGTTGTTGGTCGAAGTCTAGCTTGGTCCCAAACTTCATCGGACACTTGTAGAATATGAAGATACTCAGAGGCAACATTGACTGGGTTATCACGGTCTGGTTGTGAAAGCATTTCTGCTGGAATTCTGTATTTGTAAATCATTTTTGCAATCCGTGCTCGAGCAAAAACTTTTCCCTCTTCAACTCTAAACTCTAAATGACGTATTTCGTAGTTGTATTTTTGCAGAGATGATATTCGGCTGATAGGTATATCACAGCGCTCTAAAGAATGTGGAGGCTTTGGCTCTGTGTTTAACCTGTAGTTGCTTTGTCCTGTCCTGTAACGTGACACCTTGCAGTTAGGACGTACAGTAACTGTGTCCAAAATGGCTATACGGTGACGTGACATCATGTTATTTAAGACTGCAGAGGTGCATAAGCTGATGATGGACATTTTGTCAGACCCTGTAACGGTCATTTAAAGGCGGCACACTCATTGAAACAGGTGTTTGACGGTGAGGTGAGTGGCGGTGTGCGTTTGCAGGTTTGCTGAATGTGCTGCAGGAATGTGGCACAACGTGCTGACATTCCTGGAGGACTCGGACTCCACCCACACATACCTCCTCTCTCTGTTTACCTCCAGTATCGCCCTCAGACCCTCTCACCGCCGGAAACAACATGACTGTCTTTGAAAAGTTTGTTCCACAGTGCCCCACATGAGAGCATTTTGTTGTATTTTTAGGTGAAAAAAAATGTTTTGTAAAAGATAAATGATAGAAATAAACATATTTGAGGTTTATTTTGAAGATTTTTCTTGACGCTCTATTATCTTTACTGATAGAGATTGTTTCAGTGAAATATTCACCGTATTTCATTCATTTTCTCAAACATTTAACCAAATGTTTACATAATAGCTAACTAATTAACTGACAAGTTATCCTGCCTCAGTCTGTTCCGCTCTCTCAAAATCTGAACGTAATCCAGGCAGGATTTCTTCCTTTATTAACATATTTGCTGTTATAATTGGAATGAGCCGAAACCGAATTTGGGTGGTGGTTTTTTTGTTTAATTTTTTGTTTTTGAGTGTGTACTACAAACATTTGTTACGCACTGAAACTAAATTCAAGCAAATCACAGTTGCATTTATGTTTGCTAGATTTTTCTGTAACTTTTCCCATTTGTTTTTATTTTAATCTTTATATCGATGCATAACAAGAACTTTGGCTTCATATATGTTAATTCTTTTCAAACTTCAAACACTCATCTGAACACAAATGGAAGGGGATTTAACCAACTACACCAAGTGTTTTCCTGCGAAACAGATGTTAAAAATATGATAGTAAAAGTTGGAAAAAAAGAGAAAACATACATTAAGATTAAAAGAATAAAAACCTAGACAAGCGATGCGTCACATTACTTAAAAATTACAATATCAATCCTACCTCCACCTTCAGTTGTGTCAGTGGTTCTGTTGTTTGATCAATAGATGTCAGAGAGAAGAGTTCATATACTGTGACTGCAGTTCTTTTCTGTCTTTTTCAGCTTTATCTCTTTCACCTTATTTTTAAATTAGAAAAGACCAAAAGGAGAAAAGACATGAAAATGAGACATAACGTGAACATAAGCTTTTATGCTTCTTTAACTTGTATATCAACCATTTTCTCCAGCCTTCAGTAAGCATCCTTCCTTCATTTTTAACTTTTGACTTTTGCAGTCAAATAAAGAAGCTCTGATGCCATTTTGTGCAAGTTTATATGTCACACAGTAAGAAAGGTGGAGGTGAAGATACATTTAAATGAGTGAAATAAGCCACTTGTTGCTTCTGTTGGGAGCAGAAATCACAGATGAAACCAGCCTGTTTTGATTGTTTGTTTTGCAACACAATAATAATCACACAGATCTGTCAGCTGACAACATCATCAGAGCAGACAGAAGAATAACACACTCACCTGTCGGTTCAAGCTTCTCTCAGGTTCCTTGACGGTCCCGGTTCTACCTCACTCTGTGGTTTTCAGGATGGCGGGCGGCTGTGACCTCCCCGACACTAACCTACAGATCATCTGGGAGGAGGAGGAGGAGTGAAGCTGTGGAATGCAGCCCTTCGGGATGTACTGCCTGAAAAGTGACATCACTGTGCGAGGTAACCAAGTCTGCTTAACCCAGTACAGTTTCGGACTTTCCTGCACTTTCACCTCAGGGTCAAATATTGCAGTTTTCATGACTCTCTAATTTTCTTGTGTGTAAAATAGAGTCTTATCTTTTAATTCCCTCTATCTTCTTCAATTCCTTCATGACAAAATCAGCAACAAACAAAAAACAAACACCAGAGTACCGAACTGACTGCCAGACTAAAGTCTTTTAAATGCACATTTATTTCTTCTTCTATCACCTAAAAATTCTTTTGAACACCTTTGCTGGTCACGTATACTTTCACTCATACGAGTACTTTCTACTGCAGCAAAAGGTTGGAGTACTTCTTCCACTACTGCGTCCGGCCGTACATCTAAACCAGTGATGTCACAGTGACACTGAAACCAGGCCCCTCCCACTGAGAGCAGAAGATAAAGACTCAGAGGAGTGGCTCTCCAAGCCACCCTGGTACTCCTCCAAATACCCAGCATTCCTCTCTGCAAGTAATGTGTGTGTGGTTTAGCAACTCAGCTCAGCTGGTTCTCCTCAGCCCTGTTAAATTACAGCAGCAAATGATGACAACACACACACACAGGAAGCCCTGAGACTGCCAGGATACTGTTTACATCGCAAAGCAGTACCTCAGCTGCAAAATCATGTGCATTTATCATTTTCCACTCTTCATTACTGGGACTTAACCTGTTGATATCACCCCAAATCTCATCGAATATCATGCTCTAAGACGTAATATTTATTGAGTATCTGCTGATACACAGTCCCGATCCTATACTTTGTATTTGCCTGGAAAATAGTGCCAACTAACTAACTAAAAAGATGTGTTCAGCTTAATCCATTTAATTTGTTTCAGCAGCCAAACTCATATAAAATCAAATTTCTACTTAGAATGGCGTAAGAGTGTA
>KV751410.1:59383-69905 GCA_001698575.1 Mola mola
AAAGCTGATTACCCACAGCTGTTGATTCCTCATCAGTGGCTGTATTTAAGACACAGATCCTGATCTGCTCGTCGCCAGAACGTCTTGTTCCTGGCACTTCGACTTATTTCCATGTTCTTCGCGTCCGATTCTCCTAGTTCTGCTCTAGTGATTTTTCGTTGCTACTTTGATCCCGTGGTTCCTAATGTTACTAGAGATTTTCTGCTCAGTACTTTGCTCAGTCTTCCTAGCGTTGGTAGCGATCTTTTGTTTGTACTTTTTTTAACATTATTATTATTACATTATTTTCAGTCTCTGGCTGTAATGTGCAGCTTTACCAAACTGTTTGCTCAGTCCACTGAGGTCAGTGCAGGAAGGTATATTTACTAAAGAACTACAATTGATTACACACACCTGAGGCCATGTGAGCCCAAGGTGTCACACGAAACCAGGGTTGAGGGGCAAACACTCTCGAGTGATTCACACCCGGTCTCATGTGACCTTAACGACTCACATGATGCCTAGCCAGAGGCTATTGTTTTCAAAACACGTCCTCCTTGTTGGTGATTGTCTCTACCCACTCGGAGTTAAATACCTGGGTTTCCTGCACTGACCCTCAGAACTGAAGAAGCCTTTCGGATGAGAGGCGAAACCTCTTCAAACAAGATAAGAAGTCCAGTTGCTTCCTACTAAACACTCCGAGATACAATTGATTCCAGCTGTGAGGCACCTTAACTTTGCTTTTACTATCAAATGGAAAATATTGTGCTTTGTTATTCACTACTTTTATTTGTTAATTTTGAGGTTTGATTAAATGATGCAAAATATACACCCATCAGCCAAAAGGTTAAAACAACTGATAGTTGAAATCAATACCATTTATTATCTCCCTCTAGAGAACTGTTCTGCCCTCAAACCCTGGATGCTGGTATTCACCTGGATGATCTGTTGACCAACAAAACCCACCCAAACATTGTTTCAGACAGAGTGAACCCCCTCAGTGCAACAACACTTTGTGTTGGCAGTGGTCCCCCTAGCAGAACAATGTACTCTACCACTCCATAAATACCACTCAGAAGCTGAGTGTCATGAGTGACAAAGAGCTTGAGGGTTCAACCAGGTCACCCAGTTACAGAGATCCATGCCAGAGCAAGTCCAATTCCTGGAGGCACCACCTTGCAACCGACAGAACTCAAATGATCTGCTGCCAACAGCCTGGTGCTCCGCACCACAGGTATACCTCCCCCAGAGGTCGTGTGTGTGTGTGTGTGTTTTATCAGGTAAGAACCAAGTCGGGTCAATGCTGGGGCAATTATGTTTTAGGCACACCTCATGGAATCTCAGTCAGATTTACATGTGGGGAAATTTGAGGCCAAGCTGACATCTTAGGCTTTTTTTTTAATGTCCCCCAGACAGTATCTGAGCAGTATTTGTGGTGTGGTTGCAACATTGGCCAATGTTATCGGGGTATGCTGGTGTCATGAGAGATGTCCTTGGTCTCTTAGTGTTTTGGACAGATGGTTTGTGTCCATTGTGTCCATCCTGCTAGGAGCAAGAGTTTCACTGCAGAACTTTGCAGTGTAGTATGGTGATCAATGTTATTTAATTCAACTGTCAGTGGTTTCAATGTTGTGACTTATCAGTGATCAACAAAAGAATTATAATGTAATATTCTAGATTCAGATATGAAAGTTCAACAGCAAAGTAAAACATGGATATTAACATAAATATTAATTGTTCTGTATTCCATTGTTTATCTTTTAAAATGTTACACATGCTTTCAACTTTGCAATAATGGTCACAAAGAGTATTATTAAATGTTTAATTTAGGATAATAAATACTTTATTATGTTAGGGTTAGGTTGTCTGTATCCACATGCTTCTTATTGTATTACTTATCTCTTAGTTAAAGGGGATAACTGCATTAACTAATGTTAATAGTATAACTAAATAGTGCCCGTGTTAATATGAGGACTGATAGTGACTATATAACGCATTAATTAACCATAACCGAATGCTTATTACAGCATTAACTAATGTTAATCAATGTACCCTTATTGTAAAGTCTAAGCGATGAATCTGTAAGAAGTGTAAATGGTAATGTACCTGAAGGTTCTACTTCTCTGTTCATTGCAGACATGGTCTCACCTTCTCTCACCTCCACTCTGCTTTAAAACCTAAAGATGACAACAAATATAGCGTTAATGAAATTGAATTGCACCAGATCTTTATTAGGATCAAATCACATAAATCCCAGCATTCCTCACATTTGGTCCAATGTTGGTTACAGTGAGGCATAGTTTCAGTGTGAAGCAGATGAAAAACTACAGGTGAGGACAGCAAGCGTGTTGTGTTATTATTGTGTTATGTTGGTAAAGTCCCCCAACAGAACGAGAGCAGTTGTTGTTCCGCATGTCCGATATGCACATCTGTGGCTTTCAATAGTGCCCATACTAGGGAGGGCCTTTTTGGGTAGTGTCCCAACTGAAGCACTCACATTGAGGAACTGGAAAACTGTCCAGGGTGTTTTCTCAATGACAGCTGGGAAAGGCTCCAGCCCCCGCGTCCCTGTGAATGATATGCAGCGATAGTGGAGAGATGGAAGGACTCACAATAAATAGAGAATTTGCGTACTCAGAAAAAGTTAACAGATGCAATTATAGACATCATCATTTACTGACCCATACCAGATGTTAAACATGTCCTTGTTGTATGAAAGTGATAATGGAAATAGTCTGTGTAAGCGTTTGCCTGTGGAAATATGGTGCGACAACTTCTTCAACTTGCCTGTGCTTCAACAGCTAGAAGGAAATATAAATGTATTTTATATTGTTTCACTCAACCAAACTCATTGCATTCATGGAGATTAATTGCAGAATGGTTGCTGACAGAATCAGATAAATCAAAACATGTCACATAAAGTATCCTCAGTCTCTCATTAATGTAATGTTACTCACAATGTAAAAGTGAAGCACTTGACTAACCATAGGCAAGTAGCAAATCTCAGACGATATAGCACATTGATGAAATTATTCCAACATAGAATGTTTCGCTGAAACTTACCGTCATGAGATGCCCGGAGACTGTGGTACTGTGTGTGACAGCTGTGCTACTTATAGTGTGCTGGATGTAGAAAGTGAAAGCATCTGATACATTGGAACAACAGGTTGCTAAATCTATCTTGCTCTGTGCCCTTTTAGGTCGTAAACGGTGTGTCGACTTGACGCAGTACATCATCAGTAAACTAGTCTGGCTAATCAGATTTTTATGGCATTTGGTGTTATCAAATGGGTGACCGTCTTTCTGAATTTGTGTATTGTGTATTTGTGTGTATTAACTTATGCCCTTTTTAACAAACATTTTAAAGTATTCTTAGAGAAATGAAATAAAATAAAAACACATTTTAATGTCTTCATAGAAATGGATGAAATAATTGCCACAGGGCTACACATGCATGGAATTCTTTTCAACAATAGTTCAATAGGTCAGGTGGGTAAAAACAAATTTCTTTGCAGTGATGCGTGGGTTTGAATGTTTTCCAAAAGGGGTGAAGAATCAGTCTTCTTTTGCTTTCGTTTTGTGTTGTGTGTGATTCATGGCCAGCATGAACTGTGAAGAAATATGATCCAACAGGTGCAGCGACCACAGTGGATCTGTGCCAGCTGCTTCTTGCACAGTCTATTTTTCAGAAATCAGTGACACGTTTCTACTCTTTGTCAGAGAGACTGCTTTGTTTTTCTTCTGCTCTTCAATCATTAACCTCTGACATATGAGCAAGTCTTGATTTTCCCCAGTGAGCCACAGTTAGGTTTATAAGGGACTAATTTAAATGTCGATGGTCTGTTGACCTGATTCCGAGCCCCGATGATACCTTGTGTGAATTGTCAGTGTTTTAAGATAACTTTTCCTGGAATTTATTGTAATTTATTGGGGAATTTCAAGTAGTCTTTACATGATTGCTTTTACTGTTTCTTAGCTGCTACATTTAGGTGACCCTTACTCAGAACATGAGGTGAGGATCTACCCACTCAAACAGACTGCAAATTGTTACCTCAGATTTATAGAGGAGATTCTGTAGGTTTGTTATTACAGTGCATTGAATGTATTGAATAATGTCTTCTGTCTATTCTCTGCTTTGATATCAGATCAGAGATCAATACATCGATGGTCTCCAGGTCCCTTTCGAAATCTCCTTGAACAAATGTGCCCACAAGGTGAGTAATACACGACCACACTCCAGCTGCACAAATCACCACTTCCATTGTACAGGAATGCTTTTCTGAAGTGGAACCACTGGATGGCAGCATCCTACATACCATAACTGTTTGAAAGACATGAAGGGCACATAAGTTTCCTCAGCTCAGTTTATTCTATTTTCTAAATTGTTCACTTTAGTTGGAACTGTGTACCAAACTTTCAATAGAACTGAGCTTATGATGAGTCAATACTTTGTGTCAGTTAGCCTCACATCACAGGAAGAAGCTCAGGTCACCAGTGTCTGAAGCAGATGTCATCTTGAGTCATGATTTCTGGAGACATCGTTGTTAAGGAGAAAGGAAGCGCCGTCTCATGGAGGAGAGGTGGCTAGCAACCCAAGCAAAAAGGATTCCATTAATGTTTATGTCCTGGTCTGTTATGAGTGGATGCTCACTTTTTGGTATTCAAGAATAGGTTTAATATCCTTTCCTCGACATGCCAGCCAATAATTGTCCAAATACTCTTCTATAGGTCGTGTTCACACCTAATAGCTTCCTCCAGATACTAACTGGACACATTGTTTCATTTTTCTGTGGTTCGGTTCGGGTTTACTAAGGCAAATCTAAAAAGGACTATAAAACTGTAGACAAAAGTCACATGTGTAACCCCAGTCCCATGTAGCTAGTTAATACTAATGGGGGTGTTGTAGTACAGAGGGACGGGGCCTGAGTTCGACAGGAAATGGCGCTTAACACCTGTGATAACTGTGGTAGTGATATACAATGACTTGGCAGTGCCTCCAATAACTTTTCTGCGGTAACCAAAAATGTTGGTACTGCCCCTTTAAACCCAATGAAATAACTTGCAATTACCACACCAAATCTAGTAAAATGAACACAGGGCATTTCTTACAGGAAAAATGAGAATTGGCAATATATAAATTATTTATCTGGCTCAATTTTGACTTTTAAATGTGTCAGTGAATATATTCACAGTTCACAACTCCAGCAAAATAGACTCAGTCTGATCACAAATGAACTCATATAGAAAAAGTGTACTGTATTGATAAAGGAAAATTAACCCAATGTCCACAGCCCACTCTCACACAAATTCACACAGGGCTTATTTGAATGAGACAAACAAACCCATGGTGGGCCCAGTCCATGCTTGTGAGCGTGGAGGCCGGAAACTAGATGGCCCCTTCACTGGGTTTAACCAGCATAAACAAAAATGCATTTGCAAAGAGTTAGTTCTGTACTTACAAATCTAGCCGACAGTCAGTAATGCAGATGAGCAGGAGAAAAAGGGCCGAGGGCGTTGCAGTTTCGGCGGCAAGGAGAATGGGGGTGTGCAGTCACACTGTGCAGGAACGGAGCTCAGTACAGCAGCTAAACGTCTCTCTCCAGCGGTCCAGGTCCCTCCCGGTCCTCTTTCTCTCTGCCTCTCACGGGCAAATGTCCAGTCCTCTGGCAGCTTCTCAAAAGTCACACACAGCGACCACAGGACGATTCTCCGACAGTCTTGGTAGTTTGAAGTGTTATATTCTTGTCCACTTTATGCTCATCCATATAGCTTCTGCCTCAACTAACCCGCGTTTTCACGGAGGTAAGGCTAAGCACCTCCTCCCTCAACAAGGTGAGATTGAGATTGACTAAAGACTACAGACAAGCCAATTTGAGGAGAGAGAATGAGTGATTGACTTTACATGCTGACATCAAGCTTAAATGCTCCATACACACAATGTGGTCTGCACCAACAAACAAACTATGATGGTTATAACTCCAACCATGAACTCTGACTGTTTTAGCTGTAAATACATTGACTGGTTTTAAACATTTTAACATTTTTAAACATATTTATACATTAACTTATGCCCTTTTTAACAAACATTTTAAAGTATTCTTAGAGAAATGAAATAAAATAAAAACACATTTTAATGTCTTCATAGAAATGGATGAAATAATTGCCACAGGGCTACACATGCATGGAATTCTTTTCAACAATAGTTCAATAGGTCAGGTGGGTAAAAACAAAAAACCTTTCACAAATCCTCTTGCAGCTGATATCATGGAGCATCGACAGGTTAATTTCCTGCTCATTTTGATCTGGATGCATGTCGACAGATGTAAGCGGATGGAGCACTTGAACGCACTTGAACGTATGTTCGGACAACGTGCACTGACTGAGTTAATGATTGCTGCCTTTGGTGAATAAGGAGAATGGACCACAGAAGACATCTGGTTCTAACGAGATCCTACTGGGATCTGTTAGCAACTCACAGGAGATCTATGAGTTAAAACTTAGCAAAGCTAAATATAGCCGAGCTAATTTTTCATGTTTTCCATTTTATTTTTCCATCTTGTGTACAAAATATCATTTAGGTCGTCACACCAAATAAATTTGTCTTTAATATCCAAAGAGCTGCCGTATTTTTATGTATTGTTGACACAGCTTCTTAAATTTAACGCGACACTGCTCTTTCCAGGCGACCACCTCTCCAGAAGCCTCTTGTTTGGTTCACAGCAGAGGTCTTGGACTGCGTTCAAGACAACCCAAACGAACTGAACTAGGGGGGTAAACGCTCCGGGGTTCGACTCAACCGGACTAAACAAGGCTGGTGTCAACATACAGCTTTTATTTAATTGTAATTTTAAAACCTCCAAAATCTCCAGGAGCTCCAAGCGCAGCGGTTGAGACTGGCTCCGACAGATATTCGGGAGAACTGCAGGGAATGTGAGGGTGCACATTGTGGGTTGTGTTAGTAATTACAGTCTTTTGCCAATTTGATTGCAGTGCTGTAATCTAAACGGGTTTACAGAGCAACACTCCAAATTAACAGTTTTACAATTAAACACTGAACTACATGCGTCTCATTTGTCTCCGAAGGAGCTATTGTTAAAATTCAGTCCAGCAGGAAGGGATTAGAACGGTAGACTTTGTTTTCATTCCATCTACTGAGCTGTTACAGGGAAGGAACGTACCCTGAGACATTGGCTCGACTCCTGCATTACGGACACAATAAGAGAAAATATTAAAGATTCTTGAACTACGGTCTGGGTGAATGCTGCATTGTCCTCTTTATGGACATGTACCAAAACGCTTTCGAAACCATTCACAGCCCATTATCGCTCCCAAGTTGCTTGTTGTATTTCGTCGTCTTTGAGTTTGCTGCTAACAAACAAGAAGTACGGGTCTCGTGCCTTGTCTGCTCAGTCCAATAATGCAGGCATTGATTTAGCACCATTACTACCTGCACAGCCATCTTAGAAGTAGAACAACTAGTCACGTTTATGCAGATGGTGAGGAGCAGCAGGTTGTGCAGGCTGTGTTACAGTTGGGAGGCACTGTATACAAAACTAACATAAGATGCATTACAGCACAAACGCTAACACCCATAATCTTATCAGCTACTTTTTGTGCTAATCATCACCCAGCTGTGAAGATTTCACATTGTTCATGACTACAAAGGTTATAATCTCTTAAAATAACTGCAGGGAGCGTGATGAAGTCGACGGAGCACTACGGCGGGGAGATGAGCGTCATACTTGGAAATCTTTGGCCAATGTCCAGCTAATGTATTTAATGAATTGGGAGTGAGATCACGTTTTTTATCTAATAATGAAGAGAACTCCAGGAGAGAAGAAAAACATGAGATTTTCTGCTTGAAGAGCTCACTGCTCATCTCAATTAGTCTGCATAAAGAAAATAAATCCATTGGTACAACACATTCAACAAATTTGTCATTATTGTTGGCTAAATCTGTAAAGTTGTTCCCGGCTTGGATCATCTTGGCATCGCTGCAGAAAATCTTGTTTTTTTGTCTTTATATCCCAGAACAAATCTGCACCCCTGCTCATGTAGAGCTGACGCCAATCAAGACGAGTGAACAAGTCGGACTCCATTTGTACTCGGTGATGGTTTCAGCTGAGTCGTTGAGCCTCATCAGGTTTCTGCTGATGGAAAATATATTTAAATCGGCTGCGTGGCCTCAGTGCATTTTGTTGATCGATGTGCCGTTCATGATGAGACATGATGAGCACCTCTGTGATGTTCCTCACAAATGAACATGAAAAGGGCATCCTGGGACAAATCTGTCCTGCTCTCGTCTCAGTGATTCACTATCTGTCAGAGGAGATGTTCCCTCGTTTGGCGTCCTCAGCTTTAAATATGTGAGTGAACTGTGTGCACGTGTGCACGTGGGTCTGCGTTATCCTGCCCCGTCCGCCGGACCGCCACAATGGAGCTGACTAATGCAGCAATGCACTGCAGGCTAAGCTTCTTTTTTCTTCTTCCACAAATGTCTCGAAAAGTGAAGGATGCATCCTGAGGCCTTCAGTATTCATAGCTCCCTCTTCTTCATGTGTCACAGAAAAGATAACATAAAACTTTATTGATCCATCAACGAGTAAAGTCACGTGTCACAACAGATCAACATCTGTAGGCAGAGGATAAACAGTGACTGACAAATAACAGTAATAGGACTAAATTCACTGTACACTATTCGCCTTCCACTTTCATAACCATCGTTACAATACAGAGTGTGGCAATGTTACTGTAAACAAGTATATAAACACAGTATAAGTAGAATAAAGTAGTAAGTGCACAAAGTGGTTGCATCATTTGTAAAATGTGTAATTAAAGACTTTGTATTAATATAATGGACTAATATGTTGTGGTAACAGACAATAAACCTAATTAAAAATGTGACCTGATGTCACTTTCAGTGTTTAAAGCGGATGCTAGTTTGCAACTTCTGTCATCCCAGATGGGTTTTATGGACATTAGACAATTGAAAAGTGAACTGAGTGCAGTGAGACGAAATAGATGACACATTTCAAAAGCACACAAGGTGGTTTTGGATTTGATTCAATTAATATACATATTGCTCCTTTAAAACTGTGTAGCTGAAAACTAATGAAAATGTGTATTTAATAGTGTAGATGGATTCAGGATCAATTCTTGTGAAATGTATTTAAATTCTCCATATTTAATAAATATACATAAATAAATAAATATACATAGTGAGCATCATCTTTAAAGATGATGCCAAAAAGTGTTTCTGTCGGCCACAGGGGCTTCTCAATGAACGCCGCCGCTTTATCCCGCTCGATCTGAATGTAAATAAACCGTATTTATCTTCATATGTTCAAACACATTTTATTTGTGCTATCAAACAGTTCATCTACACAGGTCTACACACCACTGTTAAAAAAGGAAACATTTGAAGATGTCAATGGAATGAAACCAAGATAAATAACATCAGAAGTGTTTTTACATTTAAAGTGAAACTGGGACCTGGACATGAACAGGACCTCAATCTCCCGGTCAACTTGTTGGTCGTTATGCTCTCATTCAACTAAAATCTCATTGGTCAAACAGTCATTGTTGCCTTATTTTCACCAGCATGAATTGGTTCCGTCATTGGACCTGCTGCTGTATCATTAGGCTTCACTTAGGCTAAATAATGTCAGGTAGCTGGTGCGTCGGTGGGCGTGCACGTCCTGGTCCTCCCCAGCTCCACCCTCTTTAGAATATGCAACTTCCGCGCCTGTAAAGCTAAACTAAACCAATTTGCACCCCCTTTGGCCCTTCAGCGTTACTTTCAGAGGCCCCGTCACTACATCACAAACACATCTTCCAGCCAAAGAGACATTTTGACTTCATGGAGGTGATTCAGACGCTGACATTCAGCTGAATCTGCAGTGGGGGGGGGTCACATCCTCCCCAGGCATTGCTTATGCATTGAAAGGTGCGGGTGTTTTAATTAACAGGAGGTCATTTGTGGGGGGCTCCCTCAGCTAGATGGGCTCTACATTTTGAAGCGGAGCCCCTCCGTCTTTGTTGGGGACGCGGATTTGAAGGGAGGGACTGGCAGTTGAATGCAGGGGGGTGGCGGGCCCATCTGCCGCTGAGCGTGCTGGGTTAAAAGGCTTTTGTTGTGAAGAAGTGATGGTTGTCAGCGTCCGCTGGTCTAATCGAGTGAAAGTGTCCCAGGGTGTTTACCCTCCGACGCACGCACACACACACACACACACACACTGACACATAAAGATACCTTAATTCATTCATGGCAGAAAGACAGAAAATGATGCATTAAAAGTGCACATGAATCCAAATTAATTTCCGATATGAAAAAAGAAATAAAGTCTCCTCGGTGCATCCTGGGAAATTTCTCTGTCTCTTCGTCCTTTAATGTGTTTTATTTTTCACTCTTCTGTGCTTTTTATAGCTGTTAAACGGGGCACGTTTGAACAGCAGCAGCTTTTCATCCCCCGCTGTCACCTGCACCTCCATCCAATCAGCAGCCCCTGCGACGCAGCTGCGCATGCGCCGTGCCCGATGACGG
>KV751410.1:69917-81353 GCA_001698575.1 Mola mola
CAGCGGAAGTTTGACGAAGTGACCTTCAGAATAAAAGCAGGATTTACTCTTATCGGGTTAGACTGAACGCGGGTTTAAAACGAGTCTCAGCACTGACAAGAAAGCATATTGTGTTTTTCATTTTTAAGTCAGTGTTTTGGTTTGCTGTTACATTTTAAGCCTCTTCAGCGCTCATAAAAACAAAATTTAAATTGAACTCATAAGAGTGAAAAAATAAGATGAACAAGATTTTTTATGGTTTTGTTATTCATTTGTTGTTTTTTTTGTTGTTTTTTTTTCCTCTTCTTTACTGAGAAGCATTTAGGGACTTTATCATTTGATTGCATTATATTGTGTTTTATAATGTCGGATAAATTGAATCCTTAATGTTGTGACTGAGAGGGGATCAGTGAACTACTGTACTTATGATCGGCCTAAACGATTTAGAATTTTCAACATCAAACTACAGATTTGTAGCATCTCATATCCGAGGGCTTGTCATGATTTTCCAATAGTGTCCTTTGTGTACCTTTTCTGTTTTTTTGTGTCCCCATTTATTCTTCCTGGGGTCGAAAGTCAAAATCCAACGATACAAAACGGAAATAACAAAAACCTCTTAAACAACAGAGACGCACATTCAAACAATGAAAGGGAAAAGTATAGAATAAACTAGATGGATATTTCCATACACGTTCATACCCGTGCGTGTTCTAATTGTTCAGGTTTGGGACGTAAGGACACGTGCACGGTTTGAATTGGACTCCTAATGAAGCAGCAGCTTGTATTTTGAAAGCTGCCACCGGACGTGTGTGTGCACATCGTGCGCGGCTTGACGCAGGCTGCGGGAGCGGCACGCAGCGGCACGCAGAGGCGGTAGATGCTGTCCCGTCGTCGGATCACACCCAACGGGGCTGCAGTGCACCGCTCCTCCGGCACCGACACCGACACCATGACGCCCAGAATCAGAACCGCAGCCTGAACCTGGAGACACGCGCACGCACGCACGCACGCACGCACGGAGAGACCAGCAGCCGAATCCAGCATAACGCCAACGGGGGGAACTCCACTGCGCCGCGTCCCGCAAACAGAATCCGCTCACGCCGAATCATGTCATCGGGGAAGGAGGCCAACAGCGGCCATTACGCCAACTATGTGGGACCGTACCGGCTGGAGAAGACGCTGGGCAAAGGACAGACAGGTCAGTGAGCGCCGGGACCCTCCGCTGCGCGAGCGTGAGTCGGTCCGCTGACTGGGGCTTCATCATCTTCATCATCTTCATCATGATGAAGGTGGCGGTGGTGGTGGTGGGGGGGCTTTAATCCTTGTTGTCAGGCAGAGAGGCTCCGTGATCACGGCGGGTTCCCGGGACCTTTCCTGTCTCTAATTCCGTTACAGCTTCCGTCTGTCACATGTCTCGTTCTGCAGAAGAGGCAGTGATGCTGCACAGTCCGGTTCGCGCGCGCGCGCGCACACACACACACACACACACACACACACACACTGCAGCTGCAACATGGCACATGAATGCGTGTTTGTGTTCAGGCTGTTGGCTCAGGTTCTGAGCTTCACAGGTAGAACTTCATCGCTTGCTGCCTGTAGGAGGAATCCAAGTTTCGCTTCTCAGGGTTTCATGAGATAAAGCTGCTGATGTTTCCCTGGATTCAACCGTCTCTGGTTCCGTTGGGTCGCTTGTGAGGAGGAACTCTGTGGTTGTGTTGCTCTTGTATTATGTTGTCATGCCGGTTTACTCAACACACAGCAACTGTCAGCATGCAGCATCTCCTCACGAGCGAAGGTGTAGGTCAGGAGATAAGTTCATCTTCATCCCATTAAAGTGAACTTTAACCAACCAGCCAGTTGGTCAGTTATCCTGTTGTCCCATTTTAGCTCCTCTGTGCTCTCTTGCTCCTCCAGAGGGAAATCTGTGGCTGAACGCCCCTCTGTGTTCACCAGTTTCTCTCCAACTGTGTCTCTGACTGCGTTTGGGGGGCTTTTTCCCGTCCTGTCTTTGAGAACAGCGGCCTGCTGCGGCCCCGAGGCAACGCTGAGGGTACAGAGCTCTATAAAGCAGCTCGGGCTGGATGTGGCACAAACATCCAGTCGAACTGCAGGAAATGATGAGAATTTGATGGTCACAGGAACGGACTTTAGCTCTAACTCAAGGATTCTTGCACCGGTGCGATATGGTGGGACAGGGTGAGGGCACACACAAGTTAACGTTGAACAGGTTCCACCAGCAGGTCTTTGGTTCATTTGTCTCAAATTTAATAATTAGATGTTTCTTTACAATATGGCCAACAGGAAGTAGGTTGGCATTAGTTGGCATTGGCAAAAATGTTGTTTGTCTCGGTGGATGATTGCGAGCAACAGCGATAAATAGAAACAGTGTTGGTCTAAAGTTCCGCTCAAGATGAAGATTTTGTCACTCGGCGCTTTGCAGACGCAGAGGGAACGTTCCTGCGCTGGAAAAGTTGATTCCCTGCTCTGAAGACGAACGTCTGAACGTCCAGCTTGAAGGACAGGCTGGTTTGTTGCTTCCATCAGGGAGGTGATGTTTCACCAGGGAATTTTAGAGATGCCGTTTTTTTTCTTGGCTGATTCTGATTACTGATTTTCTTGTGTGACTGCCTTCAATACAAAATTTTACTTTCATGAAATAAATTATCCAATTGAGTCAAACAACTCTTAAGATAAAGTGTTCTGTGACCGTACATGTACCAGATAACAACATCGACCTTTTTCTCTTGTTTTAATTGTCCATTTGTGGTTTTGGACTGGTCAATCAGTACATCTTTATTTAGCTTGTTTGTTTGTTATCAGGATACCTAAAAACTTATGGCTGGATGTAGATGAAATTTTGAGAAGAGGTCGAAAATTGCCAACGGAGCAATTGGTTGGATTTTGGAGGTGTCCCAACGCCGTCTAGATACAGGAATTTTTTTGTAAAAGATTCTTCACCATTGTGAAATGAGACCAGTTCCACAAATAATGCATGGGATGTTTGCCGTATTTTTTGACTCGGGGTTTTCAGCCCTGGTGGTGGCCTGTGCTCTCCGAGTTGATGTCTGGATTCATAATGGCAAGTTGTGATGGTACGCTGGAAATACTTTCTGTTCTGGTGTTTATCTCCAATTTTGTCTCAAGTTTTGGTCCTATTAGGTTCATTTTTGTCATTTATTTGTGAAAACATTGACGGGAAATGTAAAAAAAACGAGATGTAGGCCTGAAGTTGTGAAAGGTTAAGTTCCCCGTTGGGCAGCGCCGACTCCAGTTGGCCCAGTCGGTGCTGTAAACTGTGTGGACGGCTCAGGCCGGGTTCTCTCTGTCGAGTACCCCTCCATCTGCAAATGCTTGCAGCCAGCAGTGATCAAGGTGTTTCCCTCCAGCTACAGCAGGTGGAAGCTTGTACTGCCGCTCTGGTTCCTCGGCGGGTAAATAATTCATAACCAACCAATTAGCTCCTTGGTAGACTTGGATTGTACCGGCTGCTCTATTAATTACACAATACTCCCTTTTAGCAGATGGAATAAAAGTGCATCTAACTCACACAGCGACAGACAACTTGATCTGTTCCTCATCTGGATTAATTATAGTAACTGAGTGAGAGCAGAGTAAAGGTTCATTTCCCATCATCCACCCCTCTGCTCGGCTCTCCACGCTCCATTTGACCTTTATTATGGCTGCGGTGCATCGCCTCGGTTGCTGCTCTAATGGATATTTGCCCCTTTCCCAGATAGAGTTGCATGATGTTTGATCAGTTCATATATGATGATGTCCGCTGACTCTGGGTCAGTTGTTGGCTGTTGTGAATCAATCAGGAAGGCTGTCTCATCCAGCTGAGAAGACTCTGTCACCCCCCCTGACGTACATCCACATGTTGGCTTTAACAGCATTTTATTTTCACGTTTGTAACTTATTGAGCCTCTGAATCTTTAGAAATATGTAATTTTTTCATACTTACAGTACGTTGGTGGTCAGGCTGTTTAGAGGGACGCGACCATCACTTTTTAACAATCTAACCGTCTGTCCTGTGGGGGTTTCAGTCATCGGACAACCTGGATCTCATGTTGCCTGAGTTGGCCCAAAGTGAGCACGTGGCCTCCGTCTGGACATCCTGCATATGTGGCAGAAGCTTTGAAACCGTCTTTGCCAGATAAATCTGTAGTAATGATATGTCACTGAATGTCGTCTGTAATATCCATTTTCAGTGAAGTTAAAGTGGATGCTAGCATGGAAGTTGGGCATCCATTGGAATCCCATGATGCCTTCTTTCATTTTGCCGATGGGTCTGAGGCTGTCTGCAAAGACGTAGCAAGAGTAACCAAGGGGGGCGCGGCTTAGGGAAGGGTGAATTGGATACCCAGTTATGGTTTGTCCAGGTGAAAGTTATAGAAATGATAGAATTGAATTAAGCTGCTATTTAAATAATTTTAGAGATAGAAAAGTAGCAAAAATTCAATGGTTAAAGATTAGGAAATGTAGTTACTGGTTACAGGATTTTAATGTTTGGTTAGGCTAAGTACACATTACATTTTATACAATAAACAGGTAGTCAAATAATTAAGGATGTTAATTCAATAAAGAAAAAAATTCAAACACGTGGAAAGTAGCAGTGAATTTAAACCCTTGATATACATACATGAAGACAGTTTAACAAATAAAGTGGGTTTAACCAAAGAAACTGTTGAACTTAAGTCAGGTTCCGCTGCTCCGGCTGTTAGCATCAGCTGCGACCTCGTTGTGGCGCCTCCTGCAGGTTGACCTCTGCTGAGTCGGCAGTTGGAACAACGTCTTCCTGGTGTGTGTCTGAATGCGAGATGCTGTCCTGACGCTGAACAATTAGCCAGTGTGTTTTCGTGTGTGTTGGGGGTGAAGTACACTGGTTTCCCAGGCTCCATACAGCACTCGTTTTCAAAGTGTTGGCCAACAGTGGGGACGGTTGTCATGGTTTCATCTCTCCTCCTGTGACAATGGCGGCTCTTTTTCTACTCAGCGATGGCTGCAGGACTGCAAGCTGCCAGTCTTTCCTTCCTCTCATCCTCTCTCTATTTTCAGCCTCACAGATTTGCTTTTTCATCAAATTTGTGGGACCAAGAAGTTGAAAGAACTCAACTGAGTTTAGATTTGTGGGCTTCTATAAAGTCATGATTGTATGTAAAGCTCAACACATGCTGAATTTTGAGAATTTTGACATTTGCGAGTTTAAAATCTGATAAGGGTCCATCAGTCGATTGAAAAAAAACACACAAGATCCAATTTCTGCTGCAACAGTCTGTATAAAAGATATAACTTGATGATGTCATGAGTTGTGGGGGCTCTGTTTAAGGCTGGTCAGTGTCACATGAAGGCAAAAAAATTAGACTTCTGCAGAAAAAAAATCTCCCAGATCTTCCACTTCGATTCTACTTTCAACCTCCTCTCATCCTGTTTGTCAGATGACGATTTTTATGACCTCGTGTCTCTTCCAGACACATCATGCACAAGGTTGAATGTACCTGCGGCGTAGATTCGCCCCCATCAGCGTCGGAGCAGGTGATTGGTCGTGTGACGTACTTTGCAGACGAGTGGAGGGAATGTCAGGGCTGAGTGGAGGGTCACGCATGCCGTTTGAAATGAAGCGTCACCAGTCGTTTTTGTGTGTAGAAGTCACATCGATCTTGCGTGGTGCTCTGCAGTCTTCCAGAGATGCTGAATGCTAAAGGAAAGGCTTATCACAGTGGCCACTGATGCTGATGCCTTTTTGTCGGGGTAAGACTTGATTTGTACCCCGCCTTCGCCCCAAGATGCTGAGATAGGCTCCAGCCCCCCCCGCGACCCCTAACGGGATAAGCGGTAGAAAATGAATGAATGAATGAATGAATGAAAGACTTGACCGCTGATGTGGTGAGCTTGGATTTGAAAGGGCTGCTGCATTGCGCCCCCTGTAGGTACCTTCACTATAGACCGTATCCCTCCACTCGGGCTAAAAGGTGCATCACATGACATTATAATTAGACATCTTGGCCACCGCGTCCGATCAGCTCGTCCTGATGCGGTTTGGAATCACTGGGAATTTTTGTCTTCGTTGCTAAATAACCGTCATGGCTGATGAAGTGACAGAAAAGTCCACAGACAAGGAGATGTTTTCAAAGTTTTCTTCAGGTTTGTCACTCGCTTTCATCCTCACACTCTCTGACTCTCTCCTGGGAGCTACAGTCGGACGAACGAAATGTTAGCTTTAACTAAACTAACAAAACCACAGATTTCTCTGGTTTGAACTTTGTCCACACAGGAGGACCTGTCAGTTATTTAAATGCACAAATATTACATATGAGATCTTTCGTGAACACAAACATTTGATAAGAATCTGTGTTGTCCCTTTTTAAAAGCTTGTAATCGACCTTTATTGAATCTGGCCTCACATTGTGTATGTGTGTTAGTATTTCCTGCCTGCAGACACACTAGAGTTTCCCGGTGTGCAGGATGAGGCCACGAGCGTCTTCCTGAAAGTGTGAAGATGAGAATTTCAGGCTGTAAAGCAAGACGATAAATCTGCTCTTAGCTGAGTCAATATGCACAAAATCCTCTGACAGTGAGAGCAGCTACGCTCACAGGACAATGACATCAGTCACTTTTATTTGTCTATAAGGTGTAGTGGGATAGTGTGTGTGTGTGTGTGTGTGTGTGTGTGTCTGGGTGGTATTATAATGAAAGTGTCCTGTTATTGACGTGCGACATTCTAAAGTCTGAGGTCTCTGAGTGTGTGTGTGTGTGTGTGTGATGGGGGCGGGCTGCAGGCAGCAGGGAGAGCCCCGGCACAGATGGCAGCCTGTAGGTGGCTGTAATACAGCTTCATTATCAGCAGGTTCCAGGTGGTAACACTCCCATGACTCGCTGCGTGTGTGTACGTGTACATATATATGTTTGTGTGAGTGTGAACATTGTGCACTATGAGGTTTTACACTGAATCTTTTATCAGCACTTTGCTTCATTTTGCTGCCTGAAATGTAAAACAACACAAAGTATTCATCAGAGAACAGTTTGCCTCAGTATAAGAACAGGAATGTTGCGAATAAATTGAGTGGGAGCTGAGATGAACATGTTATTGTGTTTGAGTGAGGATGCCTGGAATCGCCTGATGGAAACGTTGTGCTGGAGTGATATGAAGGAGTGTAATTATTTAGATGTTCTAACAGTTAAACTTGTTTCCACTCAAAAATGCTTATTGTATTTACTTGAGTGATGGTGCCTCAGCTGGTTTGGTTGAAGTAATCTTTGGTTTTATTGGCCTGTTTTGGTGTCTTTCAGCTCTCAGTGAGCGTTTTTGAGGCACCAGGAAATAGACGATTTGGCCGTTCTGCTTCTCCTCTGTCTTTCATGGCTTTTCCTCCCCTTGACATCTTTCTAAACCTGGAGCGCTTGGAATGAGCATGTCCCTATACCAAAGAGGAAAGCAGGCGGAGGAGGCAGGAGGGTGTAGCTGGTAGACAGGAGTCTGTTGGGATGGCTTCTCTGCAGACAGGAGGGGGATAATCAGAAATATGGTTAGTGTCGAACACCCCCCTTCTTTTCTATACAGTACATTCCTTTGGTTTCCCTCCCTCCCTCCCAGCTGAGGGCTGGGTTACCACGGCAACCGGAGGAATGCGCTCCTCTGTTGCGGGGGTACGCTCGCTCTAAGATCTCCTCAGCCCCTCTGGTGAGGAAGGATGGTGTTAAACAATGGCTGAGAAACTGCCCCCCTCCTGTCTCTGTTGCTCTCCTCATTGCTCACTGACGCTCGAGTGACTCATTAACGGGGACGCAGGATTTTCATAGTGAGCGCGGCCAATGCGTCTCCTCAAAGGCCGCGCTCCGGCCGGCAGGAAACAGCCGCGTCAGCTTGCAGAGGGAACGCCGCCGCCTGCGACAATCACCGGCGTCGCTCTGCGTTTCTTTCTACGAAAGATTAATGTTTGTTTCCACGCCGAGGACGAACGCTCACTGCAACACGTTTCTCACCGCAAAGTGCTGAGCGAATTAACGATGCAAGAAAAGAAAAAGTTTTCTTTTTTCGGGATCAGATAGAGAATATGTTTGATAGCGTGGGAACGGGGAGAGCAGAGTGTGTTTACGGTGGCTGCAGCTCGCGGGAGAGATGCTGTCAGTGTAATTCAATTAGCTGCAGTCGTTCTCCTCTGGCTCGCACACACACACACACACACAGGATGCAGTGCTGGTTTGTTAGTAGGTCGCCTGCAGCCTTCAGACCCGTGTGGAGCATCGCTGTCATCCTGCCTGTGGCTGTCATTAACAAGTTGTGTTGGTGTCAGTTGATTTAATATCCTCCTTCTGTGATCGATAAACGCTGCGGATGTCACCTCTTTCTGATCACTGATCCTGAGTGTGTTGGCAGCTTCTCATGCTACTGAAGCCTTAAAGGAGGCTTTTGAGAAGTGGGACACCCTGGTGGCCCGGCGGCTGACTTCAGTGACCGTGTAATATCATTGCCCACGGTTTGAGTCCGGAGCAGGGTTCAACAATGCGGCGAGTGAGACGCCACCTCGGGCGGGTAAATGTAGCTACTCGCCTGCCTGATGGGGCAAGTGATCAAAGAGAATTAAACACATCTTTTTTTTTTCCTGGAGCTTTGAGTGAGTCATCACGCTTCCTCCTTGTCTCTGTTGCACGTTTCCACCTCCTCACACTGCAATCAAATTAAGCCAGAACACTCCAGCATTATCTCATGACCAAGTTATTGATTACTCACAAATGTTATGTGTGTATATTTTTACAGGCGCTCTGTGTCTGGTTGTTTCCGGTCAGAGAGGGTGTCACAGTTTGGCTGCTGGAGAACATTACTACATCAGATTTTCACATTTATATTAACAAACAGTGGACAGTGGAACACGCAACGGCACGCGCCTTCGCCAACGCGCCCCGTTGAAACGAATGCGATGGCAGTGGTGGTAACAAACAACTGCGGGGTGGTCTGTAGTAAGGTCTTGCACACTAATCTGTCTTCAGTTCTGTCCTCGCACATCTTCCCCTCTCTCATAGCTCTTGTTCGCCCGCATGCTGGCTTGCACTCCGGCTCGGCAGATGCCATCAACTCCCAGAAGCCTTTTCCTTCCGCAAAACTCAATAGGAGCGTGTCTCTTGTCACCATTTTAGTTATCAGCAATTGTTGTATATAATCTTCTCTCTGTGGTATCATCACAGCAGGGATGATCAGGCCTAACGCACGATGTGATCGGAGGATCCATGCGGTTAAATATCCAGCTCCACTGCATTTAAAACCTGAATCAACTTTAAAGCACACAATATCACGGCATTGACCAGTTTGATTGTAACTCTGTTTTCAGGAGACAGAGGAACATTTGTCGGGTTCAGAGTATCACTTCACAAACACTCCTGCCCCCCCAAACAATGCAAACATGTTGAAGCGGCTGCTCGAGTCGGCAAAAAAATCGATGAAGCTCATCTCGTCCTCCAAATTCAGGTGATTACCTGTAGAATTCTGTTAATGTGCTGTCAACTGCAAATGTAAAGATACCTGCAAAGACCTCTTGCGGTCTAAAGTCCATGTGAAAAACCAGATAAAATAGCTGCTACACTAACCGGACCATCAGGCCCCTTCAGACGAGCGGTGCTGCGACCAACGTGCCGTGGCTGTGTGCACTGAGGCCGACGCCCCCATGGAAGTGCGAGTAAAGCTACGTCCTGCAAACAGGGAGGAGTCCCACCCGTAGGTGTGAGCGCATTTTATTGACATTAATAACATGCCTTTCTGATGGTGAAAAACAGAATTTGGGAGAGGATAAAACTGATTTCATAGGTCTCTAAATTTTAGTCAGAGCATCAGTCAAGTTGGGAGCTCAGCTGCTCAGCATTGAATAACTAATAATTGAAACCAAAATAACAAGAATAAGGAGCACTTACATCAACATAGATCAGATAAGAATGACCTGAAATGACACAAACAATCTTCGTCAAACTTTCTGACGTCTACTGTTTAGTTTGGTCCATGTCCCATCTGCTAACGTGGAGGGGGAGGGGCTTATGAGCTACACTGCAGCCAGCCACCAGGGCTTCACTCACATCATTTGTCATTACTCGGTAGTCATTTGGCCCTTGTTTGTGGGCTGAAGCTCAAGCAAACACCTAACCTCTGATAAATAAAAGTATTATTTTGTGGATTTCCACCCCACCATCACTTGCTTCATTTCCTCCCAGTATCTCTTCTTTCCTCCCCTCTCCTCCTTCCTCTCTCCCCTTCCTGAGCAGAACGTTCCCGTCTTTCCTTCTGGATGTAGCGGAGTGTTTTCTCAGCTCTTTCGGCTCCGTTACCTCCGCTGTGCTTACAGACTCGCGTCCTGAATTTATTCCCAGTCAATTATGTAGGCAGCAGGTAGCGCTTCAATCAGCCCCCGCGATGTGCACGCTCAGCCTGCTAATTGTCATGTGAGTGCTGCTGATGGTTTCGCTGTTAGCGCTGAACACGCGGCACATGTGTGGTCGATATGTTCATGAGTGAGTTTGGGACCAGGTGGCCACCTGCTGTTAGAGCTCCGCCCTCCATCGCTCCAGGCTGCTGAGCGTGTGCAATGCAGCGCTGATGACTTTCGGTATGGACCCGCCAGAGGGAAATGAGGTTTGGAGCTCCCGCCAGGCTGCACGAGCGTCACAGCGCCAAAATATCAGCAATTATCTGCCCGATTGTAGCACCTGAGCTCTTACCTTGTTATCAATGCCAACGTTCTGCTGTTTGTTACTGATTTAAGAAGCTGATGTAAGAACATATAAACATATTCACCATTAAAAAAACATTTTTTCTTCAAAAACAAACAAATCGTTGATTATCCAAATAGTTATCAACTGATCTTCAAACTGTTAATCAACTACCGAATTGTTTGAGCTCCATTTTATTAAATTAGCTTTATTTATTAAACAGGCATATAATGCTGCACTCTGAGCTGGTTTGAAATTAATAAGCTTTCATGACATTTGGATCCAGTTGAGATTGAGAATTAAACAGCAGATGGCGCTGACACTATATGACTTTTGACTGCAGCGGTAGGACCAGGAAGCTGTTGCCAACGTATCAGAACGACTGTAAGAACATGAGGCTGATCCAGGGAGCAGGAACAGGGAGGGTAGGGGGAGGGGAGCTGCTTCCATTGAGTCTCATGCTTGATTTGAGGCACCACAAACCGCAGCTTTAACACAGAAGATGTTTTTGTTCTCTAATTTACAAGTAAATGGAAATGTGCATTGTTTTACAGCATAGTTTATAACCTCCCCACTTCACAAGATAAAACGATTCTTTCATTTCATAAAGAAAAGATTAGAAAAATTCTCATTTTGTGAAAGAAAGTTGTGCGTTTATTTAAACTTGGTTAATATCGTTCGTTCGTTTGTTTTCTGCCGTTTATCCGGGTCCGGGTCGCAGGGGTAACAGCCTGAGCAGGGAGATCCAGACGCTCCTCTCCCCAGCCA
>KV751410.1:108619-130663 GCA_001698575.1 Mola mola
GTGTGTGTGTGGTGTCAGTGTGTGTGTGTGTGTGGTGTCAGTGTGTGTGTGTGTGGTGTCTGTGTGTGTGTGGTGTCAGTGTGTGTGTGTGTGGTGTGTGTGTGTGTCAGTGTGTGTGTGTATGTGTGTGGTGTGTGTGTGTGTGTGTGTGTCTGTGTGTGTGTGTGTGCTCTGGGTGTGTGTGTGTGTCCGTGTGTGTGTGTC
Organism: Mola mola; assembly: GCA_001698575.1. Lineage (NCBI taxonomy): Eukaryota > Metazoa > Chordata > Actinopteri > Tetraodontiformes > Molidae > Mola > Mola mola. The sequence goes on from KV751410.1 coordinate 108,824, forward strand.
TGGTGTCAGTGTGTGCGTGTGTGGTGTCAGTATGTGTGTGTCAGTGTGTGTGGGTGTGTGTGGTGTCACTGTGTGTGTGTGTGGGGGGGGTGTGTGTGTGGTGGTGGTGTGTGTGTGTGGGGGGGGTGTGTGTGTGGTGGTGGTGTGTGTGTGTGGGGGGGGTGTGTGTGTGGTGGTGGTGTGTGTGTGTGGGGGGGGTGTGTGTGTGGTGGTGGTGTGTGTGTGTGGGGGGGGTGTGTGTGTGGTGGTGGTGTGTGTGTGTGGGGGGGGTGTGTGTGTGGTGGTGGTGTGTGTGTGTGGGGGGGGTGTGTGTGTGGTGGTGGTGTGTGTGTGTGGGGGGGGTGTGTGTGTGGTGGTGGTGTGTGTGTGTGGGGGGGGTGTGTGTGTGGTGGTGGTGTGTGTGTGTGGGGGGGGTGTGTGTGTGGTGGTGGTGTGTGTGTGTGGGGGGGGTGTGTGTGTGGTGGTGGTGTGTGTGTGTGGGGGGGGTGTGTGTGTGGTGGTGGTGTGTGTGTGTGGGGGGGGTGTGTGTGTGGTGGTGGTGTGTGTGTGTGGGGGGGGTGTGTGTGTGGTGGTGGTGTGTGTGTGTGGGGGGGGTGTGTGTGTGGTGGTGGTGTGTGTGTGTGGGGGGGGTGTGTGTGTGGTGGTGGTGTGTGTGTGTGGGGTCAGTGTGTGTGTGTGTGTGGTGTCAGTATGCCATCTGGTCTCCACACTGTCTTGCCCAGTCTGACCCTTTACTCAGAGCAGGTTTGAGCTGCTGTTTCTCTGTTTTACAAGTTGTTTTAAAGTGATCCTGACATCCAGCGCTGCGCTCTGATTGGTCCTCCTCGTGTCGCCGCCTCATTGTCTCCATTTATTAGCGCGCGATAAGCTGCCCTGTGACACGCAGAGGAGCGCCGCGTCGTTTAGCTCGTCTCCTAAATGTCAGGCTCTGTGCGCCATCTCCAGATTCAACGTGATTGAGACATTTAGCAGAAAGGGAAAACTGCTCTCTGACCTTTCCAAAGTTTTCTTTCCTCACACAGAGGTGATTTTAGGGGAAGTGGACACGCACACGTGCTGTCGTGCCTCCGACTCCTTTGCGCTCTCTTCATCAAGTGTTTGTATTTCTCCTCGTGTTTGCTCACTGGGACGTGTACGTGCTTGTGCGCACGTCATCAGAGCATCAAAAACGTGACAAAGTTTAGTCTCTGCTTGCGATTGGCCGACGTGGCTGCTGTTACAGCGATGTAACCGCGGTGACGTTGACTCGGCAGCATAACGGTGTTTCATGAGGATGAAAATGTTTTTCTCGTCATGTGTGAACATTATTTTTAAATAATGTAAAGTAATTGATGGAGCGTGTCACGTTCAGTTTTTTTTTTTTTGTCTTCCCTCCTGGTGTCGTTTTGTGTTAAGTTTAGTGCTTAAAGTTTACGTGTTAAACAAAAACATTTCTAACACTTCATTTGTGACTTGATTTTTACTAGCTGGCAGTGAAGTTACAGTCTCGTGTTACCAGCTTCATCTTAGAGAAAACCTGAGACTTCAGATCTTCACAAAAAGAATGAAGAGTATTTTCACCCGTCTTCATGCTCACCCTGAGGAGAAGAGGAATCCTTCGCTTTCACGCCCCTTCCTGTCACCTCCTCCTTTTGTGTCCTACAGTGTGAGTTCTGTTCAGACGGGATGATCCCGTGACTCATCGGCTCTTATTATCAACTCTCGTCTGGGACTAAACATAAATAAAAACGATCCTCCTCCTCCTCCTCTCGGCTTCGTCAGCTTTCAGTCTTCATCCTTTTCTTTCTGTCGGCCTCATCTTGTTCTCTCCTCCTCAGGGAGCAGAGAGGAAATGAGAGGGGGTGAGGTAATTAATCCGCATTCAGTGGTGAGAGAGGAGAAGGGAGGCTCGCCCTTTTCATATTCCCTCGCTCGCCGTTTGGCTGTTCTTCCGTCTCCTAGGATCACAAACGTGATTGCAGCATCGAACACGTGGACAGTTTTTATTTGCACCTGCAGAAGAACGTCTAACTCATTTAAAGGCCTTGTGACCTTCTGCTCCTAACAGATTGCAGCAGTGATCCCAAAACGTTCGATTGAACCAGCGAATCTTGTATTTTAAACCGTCAGCATACTTTCACTTGCCATGTTTAAAATTCTGCATCTGCAGGCTCAGTTCGCTCAGCGTGTTTCTGCTTCCATCGCGCTTCAAGACGGGTCACAGGCGGAGCGCGCTGAGCCTTTATGCTGAAGACCAACAGAAGGGCGACGCTTACATATCGGCAAGGTTGACCGAGCTGGTACTTTTATTTCTTCTCCACGAGTCATCGGCCAGATTTTCAGATTCGTCCCACTTTTGGACCGCAGGAACCTTAACTTAAAGGCTCCTGGTACCATCCTATTGGTCGAAACGCTCCCATTGAGATAAGATTCACAAACATTCAACAGGACATTGGAATTGATAATAAAGTGCATTTTAATGCAAACTGCCATCTTCTTGTCTGACCCGACTCTTCTCATCGATGTGGTAATTGGCAGAAGTGAGCTCCTCTCTGGGCCTCCTCCGATCAGAGGAGCGAGCTCCCTCTGTGCGTCACCGCTACGCCGGCTGACTCGCCGAAAGTGACGGCTTTTCTCTGCTTTCCTGATCCTCGGCTGGACCAATTAGAGAAGAGCGAGTGAGGTGGGAAAAGCTCTTCCTCCTCCGCCTCTTCCTTCTGATGCTCACACTGGTTTTCTGGTTTGCCTCCTGTTATGTAAAGTTGGCCAGTCAAGAAATGTCCCTCTGGTCAAGACCGCTGAGTCATGATTAGCCTTCCAGGTGTGAGCATGTGCAGCGGCCGTCTGCGATGGGGTTGGCTGTCATCTGGTCACATGGTACAGAGATGAATCTGCTGGTGCTGTCATCATTCCTGAGCGCTGGTGTTATTTTTAGATTGATGGCGTGTTTGTTGGCCTGAAGGAAGTCCTCCGTGTTTCTTCCCCTCTGCTCCCACGTTACATGGCCTAAAGTTTGTGGACAGATGAACATAGCAGCCATACAGCGTGTGACCCAGAGCAAGAATGGGTCTTTTGGTACAATCTGGACATCGTTTTGTTTCTGCTTGAGGGATTTTTGCAACTTTAATGTTGAAATGTTAGGAAAACCATTTAAAGACCATTTTTCACTTAAAAGCATAAATGAGTAGAAAAAGTGAATAAAAGGAAAATTCTAATTGATTTTATGATGTGAATGCGAGGTGATCAGCTGATCGTGTCAAGGTCAGTAGTGAAACTAGTTAACTGAATTATTTGGCACGTTGAGATAACAATGGTTGGCTAATGCTGATAAAGCAAATTGTCTCTGCGGTAGCAGAGTCGCTTTTTGAGTTGGTGAGTTTGAGAGGGCGGTCCTTATCTTAACCAACACTGGATATTGTGAAATGTATGCAGATCTGCAGAACAACACTGTTCCATGCATAACATTTGGTATTGTTTGTGGAATGTTAGAATTATACTTGATTTATCTTGAGCGTTGCATGTCTGCTGTTTTTCAGACCTGCTGTCTAAAACCAGCGTGGACGTCGAGCGTTAGAAACCTGACATGTGAGTGTCGTGTTCTTTGTGTGGAAACGGGCCGAAACACAAACTGTTCCCTCAAAACTGGGAGACGTCCAAAGTTTCTCATTCATCGGAACTTATGGTCCTCGCTCAGATCAGGAAGTTAAAGTACAAACGTGCTTCCTTGCCCGGCAGACGTGTTTTTTCAGCCTTTCAGTCGTCTTTCTTCCAAGTCTGACCCTCGTCAGCGTCCAGCGACGTGAGACGTGATGCGTTTCTGCTGCGCTGGCTTGTTGTCGTCCGGCCGACGGTGGTGTCATGAGCTGCAGCGTGTCGGGGTGAGGGGGCGGGCCTACGCAGCCAGTCAAACCGCACCTTCCTCACAAAACACCAGCCAGAAACCATGGAGACATCAGCCAGTCACTGACCTGGCGCTGGTCGCCTGTGACTGATGTCTGCTGACCGTCTTCATGCCGTCTCTGAGGCCACTTCCCCAGCCGCTGTGCTTTAAACTGACCTCTGGTCAGTGTCATGTCATGGCCACCGTTGAATGTATTCAGGCTGCGAGAAAGTCCGACCTGAAGAACAGAACTGTCAGTTTGTCCTGCGATCGTTGACTCAAGGATGAATTGATCTTAGATTTAAATGATAATGAATACAAACAAAATGATACAAACTGATTAACAACCACCTAAACCTGACCGACGGGTCACCTATTGAACCTCACAGCTCCTGAACGGCTGCAAAAACCAGTCGAGCTAAAAACTGAAAGTTGTTTTTATGGCTCATCACTAAATTCACACCTGAGAAATTTTGAGATGAGAAATAAACCATCAAATGAAAATTATTGTTGCGTTGAACTTTTGGTTCAGTGAGTTGTGAAGCTCTACAAGAGGAGATTCCACTTCACGAGCTTCTGTGGTGCTAACAAGCTAACAAAAGACGGATTTACAGCTGTAGGTCGGCTGTGCACAGAGCAAATGATGCAGCCTACTCGCATAACCTATTTATTCTCGTGTGCTGGGTTGTCTGCTACTGACAGCAGCACCAGTTCCTTCTTCCTCTACTCCTTCCTGTCCGTGTAACCACGGTGACGGAGATGCATTGTATCTTGTTTGAGTTAATAATGGTTGAGCAACAGTCACTTTTATTGAAAACATCGTAACAGGAGTTCGTCCGTTAGACGAATCTTTCCACGAATTCGCAGCCATCTGGAATTCACATCACATCAAGTCAAGTCATTTTCATTTGTTTAGCACCAAATCGCAACCAAGGTTTTCTCAAGATGCTTTTTATGAAGAGCAGTTATAGACCACAATGAGATTTAGACCCAACAGTCCAACCCTGAGCAGCAGGCCCTAACAGGCAGAAACCTCGGAGCAGACCTGGTTCAGGGTGGACGGCCCATTGCCTGGACCTGTTGGGTTAATCATGAAAATAATAATAACAATGACCCCAAGCCAAAATTCAAGAATTCACACAGAAATCTAACAGGATAAAACAATGTTACAACCAAAAAAACTACATATCTTTTATAAGTTCCATAACTAGCTGAATCTGTTGTGTTGACCTTGATGAATTAGCAGTGTTGAGTCTTCTTGAGAAATCATGAAAGAAATCATCAGGGCTGCTGAAATAATAAGAAAAAAAACCCAAAAAAACACTTGTGCTTCTGTCTGATAAAAGGCGAGAAGACAAAAGAGGTGGAGAGGAAAACGTGACGAAGAGGAGGATAGAAGAAGTATTAAAGACTGAACCCGAGCGCCGGCTGGGCGTTTGAAAGGGTGATCCGTCAAGAGAAGGCCGAGCGCGTATGAAAGAGGCAGCTAAAAATAGAGAGTGTCCCTGAAGGCATCAGGCGGGCAGGAATCACCTCTGCAGGCCCGGGCAGACGGACCCACAGAGGCAGGAGGCACGCAGCGTTGAATGGGAAGTCTTCTGGCTCCAGACCATCAGCATTGTGTGCGTTTACGTGTGAATGTGCGCAGATCGCTTTTTGTTTCCTGTTTGTTCCTTAATGCACTCGGATCTGAAACGTGCAGTGAAAGGACGGCAGGTTGAAACCACTGTAGAGATGGCCGCCGCGTCTCCACGGAATCCCACTGAGACACCGAAATGTCCCGGATGCCGGCGCTGCCAACTTGTGCCTGTTTCAGCCTTAAGGCTGGTACACACCAACCCGATGGCAAGAACTAGCCACGACGGAGAGACCCCCTGTGGAGTGGGCTCGGCTCGCAGTCATCGGGGTCAAAAAGCTGGAATACGCTACAACGCTGTCGGCAGATGCCCTGGAAGCGTGTAGACATCCGTCGGTGAGAGAAACAGGAAGACGTATCTGCAGAGATAGAAGCTGTAAATAAATCAGTGTTTGTCTTCCACTTGCTCGCTGAGAGTTCCCGACCCGCCGCCTTCTCAGCGTGTTTAATTGGCGTCAATCGGCTGAAAACACGAGGAAAGACAACGCAGATGGCCGATCGTTGGCTCGATGTGTCCTGGTCTTCACATCGAGGAACAGATATTTAAAATTTCTTTTCTCTGGATCCAGAAAAAGAAATAATGAATGACAGGTAGATTGCGGAGGTGCGATTTCTGCCGAGTCCTTCCTCACTCGGTCCATACATGCTTTCAACACTTAGCTTGTCCTGTCTGCTGACATCTAGGGGGAGGGGCCATGAACATGTTGTTTCATAAGCCAAATCCAGTTCATCACAGGAAATATTCATTTACGTTTGTGCTTTATTTTTGACTTATTGAATTAATGAGGCTCTCAGAGGTGGAATAAAGAGATTAGCGGGAAGGTTCGTTATTGACCCAAATCAAGCTGGTTTCAGTTTTCATTTAGACCGATGTGCTAACATCTGAGCTTCCCTTCTATCGGACCTTATTGAACCTCAGACTCCACGGGGCTGCAACAGTTAACCAATTCATTGATTAATTGATCGAATGTAAACTAATTGGCAATAATTTCAGTCTTGTTTTGAGCAAACGTGTCCAACATTCGTTGGTTCCAACTTGTCCACTAATGTCAGCATTGCTGCTTCTTTTTTGTCATTTCTGACAGTAAATGAAGAGTCTTTAGTTTTTTAACTGTTAGTTGCACTAAAGAAATAATTTGAAGACATCACTTTGGGCTCAGAAGTTTGATAAACATTTCACACTATATACTGTTTCAGTTCAGAATATTCTGTCATCATGACTTTCAGAGAACTGCTCAGGACACAGTGGGAGCTCATTACCGATGCAGGCTGCTGTGTGTGTCTGTGTGTGTGTGCGTGCACCGTGCTGATGGGAGCTCCGTGTCGTATCGATCGATACTCGGCTGTGAGCTCGGGGGGGGTAGGTGTCGTCTGAACGTCTGCTGACAGGCTGTGTGTTTGTAGCGACAGAGGTTGCTGCCGTTGATACCGAGTTCATTGTCATTGACAGCATGTTTGCTGCACACACACACACACACACACACACACTGAACACTGGACTCTGAGCAGCTGTTGGGCGAAGCACGTCCGTCCTTGGGGAGCTGCAGAGTGTCAACACGCTACATGTGTCACCAGCCTGTAAGGTGTGTGTGTGTGTGTGTGTGTGCTGGGGGCTTCACTGCCTTCCCTCTGATGACACAAAGTGAAGCCACCTGCTGACCCTCAGACAGCTGTTCAGTCTGAGTTTCTTTGTGGGTAAAAATGAGTCGGACGACATATTAGCAGCACTGTAAACGGACAGAGTGTAACCGCTGGTGTTGTGGTAGCAACATGCTACTGTTAGCATCCCGGTTACTGTCCAGAACTGAAGTGGAGAACTTCTGCTCTCAGGTCATTGATAAAGGCAGTGTAAAGAGGTTGTATTAATCAGTGGACGGGGCTTGTCACCGACTGGTCTCGGAGAAAGAATGTTGGTTTGAACCCTTCTTTCATCCGGTGAACCTCCGTCCGTTCAGTTTCTGTCACTTTCCTTCTGCCGCTAAGTCTACCCCATCAGGGGTTCTTCTTCCTCTTTTACAGTGAGTCCACTGTTATCTGTGCATCGTAACCGAGGAGAACAATGACACTTCCTGTTATGGTTCGACTTCCTTTGTGTCGTAAATCGAGCCTTAATTTTTTCATGAATAGAGTAAACGCGACCTAAAAATCACTTTTCTTTTTTCACTGTGAAATATCCAGTACACTAAAGCAATGTTCTTTTTCAGGTTTTTAGGTTTAAATCTCAGTCTCAGGATGCAGGTTCACCAGCGTGGAGGTGTGAGGAAGTCAAACACCAAAATGACTTCTTGAGGCATTGGGCCATCAAAACTATGAATTATAATCCGACAGCACTGTGTCCTAAACTACGCCAGTGACTGATGATTATTTACGTCATTAATCCTTTGGTGTCGGTGACAGAGCAGGATATTTATTATATTTATGGCAGGCAGAATCAGTCCGACAGAGGTCACAAATCTAAAAAAAAAAACAGAATTCCAACATCGGAAATCATCAAATCAAAATCAATCAAAGCGATCGCAGTGCGAGGAGAAACCAGGACGCTGAACTGGACTGGAAAACACGAGACAAACGACTGGACTGAAGGAACACAGGTGAAACACATGAAGGTGATCGAAGGAGGAAAACATGGAGGAAATCAAGACAAGACACAAGGGGAGAAAAGAACCTCCAAAATAAAACAGGAAACACTAGAAATGAAAACACAGGTAAAAGTCAAAGAGCAAAAACCCTTCAAGTAACACAGGCAAGATGATTCAAAAGCTGAACCACTTTAATAAAGAAAGAGAACAACACAGATCCGCCACTATCACGGTTGTCTAGTCGATAAAATGGATGAAGAAAATGTACAAAATTGCTTCAAGTTGCTTCTTTTGTCCAACACCCAGAAATTAAACGTATCACTCAGTGGAATGTTGGAAAAGGCTGACGGTGTGATGTCTGCTGCAGTCCTGCGGTGAGGTGTTTGTGCTGGTGGACAAACACACGACGTTACTGTACACGTGTGTCAGATTCAGCAGACAGTTCCACAGTGAATTCCCCCCCTCTCACGCTGCGTGGCGCTCAATCGCAGCGCGGCGGCCGGCGGTAGTCGTGTATTTGGGTCACGGCAGCAGGACGCCAACTCAGCTAATGGAGCTGCTGCACAAACACGTCCAGAAACAAGCATAAACTGAATATTTCTGGTCATTTTCCAGATGTTTTTGGTGACTGTCAAGGTGAAGGAGGTGACACCACGGCTCTGTCCAAAAGTCCCTCCCTCCTCCCTACATACTGCACGACGGTATGTAGTGCGCTCAGTGTGTCCCACAATGCACTGGGAGAGGTATTGAACCACCAGTCGTCTCTAAAGCAGCAGAATAGACCGTCGTTCGTTGTGCAGAAAGAAGAGGGAGAATGACGTCATAAATGCTCATCACGTATCTCTATTTAGTAAAATGGAATCGGGCCGCAATGATTAATCAATAGAAAGAAAATTAGTTGACCAATTTTATGATCATCCAATCATTTGTTGTTCCAGCTTCTTGAATCTTTTTGCTGCTTTTCCTTAGTGGATGAATAAGGATGCAGTTTGAAGACGTCGTTTTGGGCTCTGGGGGAAAAAAATGATCGTGAGAATTTCTTTACTATATTTTGACAATTTGTAAACTAAACGGTGAAGTGATTAATTGAGAAAATAATCGGCAGACGATTAAAATAATCATTAGTTGCAGTTTTAATAATACACACTGACTAAAATGTGTATTCTTTGTGTGTACACAACCATATGTATTGATCACTAGCTTCATGGTGGCGTTTACCAGCGAAGATCAGCAGCTGATCACGTACGTTGTCATTGTGCGGCAGACTCGAGACTCAGCCCGTGTGGTCGTGTGGAGTCCTTCAGTCCCTCCGATACAATGAGTAGACGTTTAAATACCGGAAACGATAAACAAACTCCTGAACGGTTTAGCCAAACGAACACGGCCGTCGTCTGCTTTAAATCGTGCGCGACGGGTGCGACGAACTGTTAACACGAGCCGGTTTGTGTGCTGGTCGAAGTGCTCTGACGTGCAGCCTCCTGATTGGTGGCCATCACGTGAGCAGAAATGGCTGAAATCCTTTTAAACAGCACTTCTGCTTCTTTGACACTTTTATATCTAAAAATCCTGAAACCATTTTGCTTGTAAGAAACACGCCTCTCAGTGAGGCTCAGCAGGGCTCAGAAAATGAATTTCTCCTGATGAAACCCAAATTACAGAGAGCGTCTTCGTGCAGCACCACCGGCGTTCAGTCATGTCCTGTGGTCTCTTTAATTGTTGCTGCAGTGAGCGGGGTGATGATGAGGAGCTGCTGGTTGTCTCCTCCAGCGGGGCCTGAAACAAACCCTCCGCAGCGTCATCAGGAGGCGTGTGTGTGTTATTACTCGGGGAGGTGGAGGTTGCTCCTGTGCCATAGCTGCATTAGTAACCGGCGTGCTTCTGCGAGAAAGACATCATGGCTCATTAACAGCCGCGGTCTGACAGGCGAGTGGAGTCAGGTCGGAGTCGTCATGGAAATTAATTTGCAGAGGAAATGGAAGTTTCCAGTGTGTGTGTGTTGTGCAGAGAGCCACAGATAAGCTCGGCGACCTGCGGCTGAGGAATGAACCTCCTCTCAGGAGGAGGCGACAAAGCAGTCGGAGACTAATTACGAGGAACTTGAGGTGCTGAAGGTTTTGCTGCGGAGCTGAATGTTTCACCAAACATCTCGGTGACAAAGGGACTCATTAATTCCGGGTATTTCCCAGGTTTGAGGGCGCAGTAGTCCACGTTCCAGTGCACTCTGTTCTCTGAGTGAACGTTTTCCTATAATTCATTTTCTGCATTTTTCACCATTGGCACGATTATATGAAGCATTTTGTGACAGAAAACCTGAATTGCTGTTGGTCAACAGCACTGACCTAAATAAAGGTGTATGCTGCATCTTGACTTCCTTTCACTGTACAAACATGAACACCATGAGGAGCCAGAGTCTGCGCAGGAGTGATCGGGGGCGGGGCTTTGGTATCAAAATCCCACCCACGTGCACACCCCCTCAGCTGCCAATCATGACACTTCAGTCCATTTTCAAAGCATCAAATAAGTAATTACGTCCAGTCTGTCGATGAGAAATGAACATTTGAATATACGTCAGTGTGATAAGAACAACATGAAATGGCAGAAACCATCTTTGGGAAAAATATGTTTGACATGTAGTTTGAGTTTTTAGTTTGGCCCAAGTCCCATCCGCTAACATGGAGGGTGAGGGGTTTATGTGCAATACTGCATCCAGCCGCCAAGCCCAACTAGTGACGATTACAGGACAATTCAACGTTCTGCTGCCGCAAAAACAAGCGACTTTGTTGCTTGAAGTGGTCTCGAACCGTTATCTCCCTCCGTTATCAACAATGAATCTTACAGAAGTGATACACCGACGTTAAGGGAAACTCCTAAGCTGGTTTAGATTTGTGACTAATAGGTTCACACGGTCAGATATTACCTGTCCTGATGAAAGGAGCGCATCTGATCTGGTTTCACTTCCCCCCTCTTTGCTTTTATGTTATACATAAATATGTGATAGATTGTCTGACGAGTCCCAGAACAGCTTATTGGATTTTTTCTGCTGATACAGATCGGATATTTTTCACCCTCAATGGTTATTGTTTTCTGGATTCGACCTGCGACACCGACACAAACGGACTTGATGCTGAGTTGAAGATGATGTTTGCAGGGCCGAGAAGTCGATTTACACTGTTGTCACAGGAAGGCGCAGACCTTGTGAGGTTTGTGTTAATACCTACCACGTCAAACTGCAGAATTAGAGCTGAATCCAAAGTGCTGCTGGTACTTTCAGTCTTTGTAGAACTAGAGAACTAGAGAAGTAGAGAAATACTGCAACACAAGTCACGAAAATCTGCTGTCATTCTAAAAATAATGTGAGCCTTTGTGGAATATTTGCAACCATAAAAGTTGCTTTATTTACCTGGGAAAACCCAGATGACCGTCCTGCTGACACGGTGCGGTCGGTCAGTGGTCTATGTTGTTCTAAATTTATAGTTTTCCAGCGATACAAAGTGTGAAAGTGATCCTGGATCGTTAAAATAATTCTGCTTTTACATCTATAGCGTTTATACTTGTATAACTTTATGATCAGATCTGAAAACTGGAGGTCAGAAAGCATTTTCTATATTTAAAGTGAGCGTTTGGAGGTCCGTCCTCCCTCACCCTGACATTCAGGCATCTCCGGTTCTTCCTCTCACACATGATGGAGGCGCCCGTGAAAGCATCGGGGCAGAATGAAATTCTTTGTCAGTCATTTGCGGCGTTCGTATTAAGGGTAATTGAAATGTAATTGGCTGTCGGTGCAGCGGAGTCGGACGAGGCCGCGCTGGAACTAATTACCGACGGGGCCACGAGTGGATGGGAATCACTGACGAGATTCACGTGGAAGCTCCGCTGAAAAGGTACCGAAAAGCTGCCAGGGCAGGTTTGAGGGATTTAAATAGAAAATCAGCGACCCATTAGTGCTGTTAGAGTCGGGGGAGGCGCTTGCTTGCGGAGGGAAGGTTTTCGCTTGGTCTCTTCCCCACGTGACTTCTTTTTCATTAAGCGTCGCTTTCCTCTGGGCACTCCATCACTCACAGCGGGTGATGGACAGAGTTCACTTTGTCCATTTTGAGCGATACTGAGGCTGCTAATGGACTCTCAGCGCCTGAAAGGTCTTAATTACGCCTCATTCACGAGCAGCCTCGTGAGCCACCTGGAAGACGAGCCCACAGCACCTTCCCCCTCGGCTGCACCACAAGAGGAGTCCGAACAGTCCGGATTGGTCTCAGAGGTGTCCGACAACAAGAACAACAAGTCTTCAGACCTCAAAAAGTTTCTGTTAATACTCGAGATTGTGGGTGCATTTGTTAGAACGGGCAGAACTGCTCAGACGTGAACTGACAGGTGAACCTCTGTTTCAGGTGCACCAAAAAGCTGTTTGCCAACTTAGAAAACAACAAATAAAGCAGGAAAACTGCATCTCGGGTGTGTGTGTGTGTGTGTTTTGGCCAAGCAAAGTCATTGATTACATATGTTTCAGTGTAAAAGTTAACTTTGGAAGTAGAAACTTTTACGGAGATTTTATCGACATCGGGAAATTGAAGCTCTTTGCCTTAACAGCAATTTTAACATTGATACTGGAGACGGATCTCAGTTTGGGCATCACGGTCTTCATTACAGTCCCTCTGTAAGGAGCCTTGGGACCGTTTACTTACGGGTAAGTAGCCTTATCCTTGTTCCCAAACACTTACATTTTAATCCCAGATGGGTCATATCTACATTTTTAAGGAGAATCCTGAAATAAACTCTCTGCGTAGACCTGATTGACAATATATTGATTACACTGTTGTGTCAGTCTGTGGCTACGGACGGATCTCTTCCCGTTTTTAAGCACAATGACGAGGACGTATTTCCTTTTGAAGTCTTCTCTTCCAGTGATTATTAACGTCCTGCAACATCCTGGGACAACAATCTGCATGATTCAATAACTCACCACAGGCTTTCTGCACGTTTTCTTTTATTTACGTGTTTTACAAGGATTCTCACAGCGTTTCCTCTGAGTCTGAGCGTAGCTGCCGATGTTTCCATCACGCTGCCCCCGATGAAGATTTCTCAGTCCCGATCGAACCAGCAGGTCTCGATGGTTTCTGGTTGCGTCATCGGATTGGGAGTTTGGCGGCACCTCCTCCTCCTCCTCCTCCTTCCGTCTCCTTTCATCGTGAGGCTGAAGGAGGACGTGAAGCTCCCGTTTCCTCTTTTTTCTTCTCATCCTCCTCAGATTTGGATCTCTCTCTCTCTCTCTCTCTCTCTCTCCAGTGGGTTAATTACTGCTGCCTCCCCCTCAGTCCTCACAGTTACATAAAACTGAACTCTTTAAAGTTGGAGCTGGAAGTTTTGCTATTCTCTCATCAGGACGGCACGACGAAGAGTGTTGGTGGCCATTAAACTGCCCTGAGAGCTGTCGACTCCTCAGAGCTCGATGTCGCCACGGACACCTGCATTAAGGGCCATCAGCCAGATTTACAGACGGGATGTATGTCTGATGGACTCGTGTGACGGTTTATATTACAGATGAAGAGCTTTGTGCTCCTGCTGTCAGTGATTAAGGCTGAACGGGTCGTTCTGGGAGCTGGAGACGAGCGAGGAAGCTCCTGTTTCATCCTCGTTAATTCCTGCACAGCCACGTTTAGATGCAGATATTGATGTTGTAAATATGATGATGGGCTGACAGACACGGTCTGTGTGGTTTCTCTCTCTCCCGTCCACTCGCAGGACTGAGGGTCATCAGTTGTTGCGCTGCTATCCCACTGAAGCATGATGGGAAACACAGCACCGGAAGTAAAGAGACATGTCTGTCGATAGCCACGAGATTTATATTTATAGACCAGGACCAACAGCTGATAATGACCTGCTTCTCGTGGCCGATGTTTGTATTTTAAAGGGTTTTCCTTTTAATCTGCTGCTGGAATGACAAGATGAGCAACACCTATAATCATGGTGTAGATGAAAAGGTCTCAGGCAGTGTGTGTTGTGTGTAATGTGTTTGTGTGTGTGTATGATGGATGTTCATAGAATCAATAATAATAATGCTATGAAATGCATCGCCATGAGGTTTGACACAAAATGGGAAATAAATCGCCACTAACTTGGCACAGAATGTAGGGATGTAAAGATTCACTCGACGTATGAGTTTCTCAAAATTTATGTTTACAAGATGAGATTTAAGACAAATTATGAATGACGTATTTCTCAGATGAAAACAAATTACTGTAATTTTTCTTATCTTTTTCTCTTTAGAATGAAAGAATCTTTCACTTGTGAGGTAGGGAGGTTATAAAATTTAAAATGCACATTTCTTTTTCTTCTGAATAAATTGGAAAATAAAAACATCTTCTGTATTAAAGCTGCGGTTTGTAACTTCAGGGAATCAAGCATGAGACTCGTATGGAAGCAACTCTGCCCCCTCTCCCCTGTTTCTGCTCCTTTAAGACATTTATGGCCTCACTTCCTGGTCCTACCAGTGTGGTCGAGACCGGTTTCCTTCTGCCGCGAGACTGGAGGTGGCGAGTGACAGGTCTTCTCACGGGCGCCGTGAGAAGACCTTTAAATTCATTTCTCATCTCAGTCGAGATGAGATGTGTTGATTTTCAACCAGCTCGCAGCGCGTTGTTATTGCAAGCGTCTGAATAACATTGTTACAGCTGAAAACAGTTCTGCACCAGTGACCACGAGCAGAAACGCCAGCTTCATACAGTATCTTTGTAGGTACTGAGTCAAAAACACACTGTCCGTATCTGCTCCATGTTATCCAACGCTTGAATAACATTTAAACGTATATTTTGTGAAATAGTCGATGCCCACAGAGCAGGAAATGGAGGCGAATAGATAATAATTTATTGTAATAAAACACAACAGAATTCTCCTTTAATGATTTTAGCGCTACATGTATCGTATGATATTGCTAATTACAGCAACAGTGAGGCCAAATCCGAGGGGCAGAGGGGCAGACTGACTCCCACACAGTGTTGCTGGGGATTCCGCAGGGGGCCCCAGCGATGTCCCAGCCCTCCTACCTACGTCGGCTTCTTTTTAATAGAAGCTCTTCTTCAGATCTTCAGTTTCTGCACATCTGAGCGTCACGGAGGCTCAGATGGATGATCTAATATTCCACCGCAGATGCTGATATCACGACAACTTTACCGCACATACGAGAAAACGAAACTCAGTCAAAACGGCCGACACAACCAGGTTTTCACTACACATTTCTGCTGCAGTAAAATATGGTTTGGGCTTGTTACACTCTGTTTGTGTCTGAGCAACAGCTCATCTCCTGGTCTTCATCCTGTCACACGACGGAGTCAGATGATGACTGACTGTAATCACTGAAAACCGTGAAATCCAGATTTCCTTCTGACAGCCAAACTTCCAAACAGTCACTCTGCTGCTTGTGCTCGCTGGCTTAAGAAACACTCGTGACAGAGTTTTCATACGTTTGTGAGGATGTGTTCTGTCGTGGGACGTTTCTGCTGTCTCACACGTGAACGAACGGACGTGTTGGCGTTTGTTCGTCTTTGTTTGTTGATCGGTGACTTGCGGCCGACGTTATTCTGAACGCTGCACGAAGCCTCTCACTCTCTCGCTCTGTTTCTCCCTCTCGAGGCCTGACCTGCTTTCGTGGCCTCCCTCCCCTTCTCCTCCCCCTCCCTCTCTTTCTGCTGACGGAGGGAGAAGAGGGAAAGAAAGGAGGAGCTGATTACCTTTTTAATGGAGAAAGGGGAGCTTTGTCAGGATGTGGAGGAGGGAGGGAAATCATGCCAATACACCCGATGAGAATCATATCTTCAGGGCAGCGGGAGGGGGTGAGGAGGAGGAGGGTGGAGGAGGGGAGGCTAACCTTGACACAGATCTCCTCCGTCCTGCTGCGTTCAAACACACACTCATTTGGGGTAGTTAAAACAGGAGCGGAGCTGATTGGACGCCGGAGCCCAGCGTCTCCATCGTCTGTTGCCAGGTAGATTTCTGAGCCCACAGCTAACGTCACACTCTCTCCTCTGCTCTCTCCTCATGTCCTCCGCTGATTGGATGGCCGCCATCCGCCCTCACCGTGCTGACTGCTGCGAACAGGTGAGCTCATCTCAGACCCTGTGTTTGTTCATCATCAGGTTTTTTCTTCTGTATCAACACATACTGTATACGCTCCAAAACATTAAGACCGCCGACAGCTGAAGATCCGCTGTGGAACCATTGATCGTTACTTTAATGTGGAGCCACTTGACACAAACCATCCTTGGACACCAAGCACACACCCCCTGTGGAACCTGCTAATGGTTGTGAACTCTTTGATTACATCTCTGTTTTTAAGATGTAAATCTTTGGAGTTTTTACTACAGTTACATACAACAAACACATCTGAACCTCTGAAGGTTAAAAAAGGAAAATAATTCCTGCTAGTGTTTTGTTTAAGACACTCACATAAAGAAAGGTGGTCAACATGGCTCCACTTCCTCCCATTGTCCTCAAATGAAGCCATAATATCTTGATCTAAGCACTGCCAGCCCAACTAAAATGACAGAAACCATCTTTAGAAACTTTCAGGTTTGTCGTAGCTAAAATAATGTGTGCAGGCACTGACTAAGTTTGGGGGATTTGAATCTATGCACCACAAATCAACCAGCCGAGTACGACGTGTGTGTGTTGCTTCACACTCACAGGAAACTGAATGTGCCGTTCAGGCCTGATCCTTTGGAGAACCACAGTTCTGTGAATATGTGAACTGTGAACAACAAAAACATTTGATTCCAGCTTCTTTCTCTCTGATTCTGTCAACATTTGCAAGAAAAATGCTTTTTTTCCCGTCGTTTTCAAGCCGTAAATAGATTTTTCTCCATCTTCCTCTCT
Source organism: Mola mola (assembly GCA_001698575.1). NCBI lineage: Eukaryota > Metazoa > Chordata > Actinopteri > Tetraodontiformes > Molidae > Mola > Mola mola. The sequence continues at coordinate 125,760 of KV751410.1, forward strand.
TCTGTGGCTTCACTCATCGCCATCACCGGCGTGGTTACATCGATTCTCTCCAACAAACTCGTCTGCAGTTTCATCTCCCTTTCCTCTGAACGCATTTCCCCTTCATCTGCAGGCTGCTTCTTCACTTGTTTTTAACCTTTCCTTTCATTGTTTCACAGCACCCCCTGTAGTGTACCAGTGAAAGGAGTGAATGATCTTGTTAATTGGTGGGGAAAGTGTTAAAAAGCAGTGGCAGGCAGGCAAACAGACTGAGCCGCGTGGAAGACTCATTCTTAGCAAATCTTAACAAATGAACACTCTCACTGGTGTAGTTTGTCCACGCGCTGATGCCGTTCTTCACTCTCTAACATGGCGGCTGCATGTTGTGCTGTCGTTAGCGCTGCAGAGGTCACCGATGATTCTCTCTGTTCACGCTGTCGCTCTGTGCGGTCGATGTTTTAATCGCTCCGCTGTAAGGGCTCGATTCGGTCGTTGTCCTGTTTGTAAAGTCACCACACTGGTTGTTAAACTGACCTCTCTGTGCTGCCCTGATGACGGGACAGGGTAGATGGAGGCGTTCATCCAATTCGGCCACTTCATCTGAGGGTTATGATTTGGTTCTCGAGCATCTCACTTTTATCCCTGAAGAGTTCATCTGCCAATTCTGACAAGATGGAAACGAGGGAGTGATGACATTTTCAAAATGTCAAAGGTCAATTTCGCTCTGACTTCATCATGTTTTCTGTGCTTTATCCTGCACCGTGACTCAGGAGCTGAATCTGTGCTGATTGAACAGATGTTCTGTCTCGTCTTTGCAGCATCGTCCATATTCAAATCATTATGATCAACCATGAACTCTTTAGTTCTGTCGATATTGATCTTCAGGTGATTGTCGCTACATCATGTGACCAAGTCGTCTGTCAGGCGCTACATATATCAAAAGACAGAACGGAGACTGACACATCTGTGCACCACAGACGTGTACAACAGGACTAACTGGAGATGAATATTTGTTTCTGTACGATGCTAAATGTCAGTGTTGAGTTTGGCTCCAGGTGGCTGCGTCAGCTGTAACCCAACATTAGATGAATCTCATACATTCTGTAGATATTGTTTTAAAGGTGTGGTGGTGGTGGTGCTGCGCATTGTTTTCATTAGATGATACACAAGCAGCACTACTTTACTGTAAATGTCAGTGAAAAGAAACAAAACGCTTGATTGCTCTTTCCAAATCCAATATTTCATCACAATCCTGGAACCGCCGGCGGGACGGCTGAGTGATCTGCAATGGTTAATTCATGCCGTGAAATCTATATCAGGTCCGTGTGATCTCGTTGGCTGCGGCACCGCGGAGCATCTCTGTGCCGGGGCAGCCTCGTGGTTAATCGATTCCGGAGCAACAGGGGCGCTCTTGGCTCACATTATTGTCCGGAACAAAGGAGGTTTGCATCAGATGAGTGACGGCGAGGTGGGCAGTCACAAGGCAGGAGCTGATCGGTCGATATGGCTTTGTGTAAAATATGAGCAGTTCTCCTTTCTGATGGGTCGGACAGACCGAATGAAACGCGTGTTCCCTCGCTGTAATAAGATGCAAATAGGCCGGCGCTCAGTTCGGGCGGATGGCAGGTCGGATTCGAATGTGAGAGGCGGCCGACTCATCAGTCCTGTCAGACAGCTGCAGGTGGCTCACCGACACTCCATCAGAACCCTGCTGAGCTCCACGCAGGTCTGCTGCAGGCTGACAGGCTCGCCTCCACACTTTCTTTTGGTTCAGCTTCTCTCCTACGGCTGCACCCTGTAAGATATTTCCATAATGTGACTTTTAAATTCACCTGTGGTACTTTGGTGTCCAGCGCCAGAGTGTTGCTGGCAAATCTTTTGTTACAAGAAGGGACCTCCATGAATCATAATATAACAGGCGCGTCTCACAGATGCTAAATCAGATTTGGATCTGGGGCATTTTTAGGCCACGACGACACTTCCTTAGCAGTTTTCCCACCATGCATTGTCCTGTTGAGGGACCCCCTGTCATCACCTGTCTCTTCAGTTGTCAGTGATCTTAATGTTACGGCTGATTGGCCAGACAAGAAGGACCTCCTTGAACCTGGATAACTCTGCATCACATCATATCATCCCAAGCACCTCTTCAGGTGTCCCAACATATTTAGTCAAAGAAAGAACATTTCAGCAATTAAAACAAGTCGAGATGTAAGTTCAGAACAGCCTTATTTTTTCTGTGAGCTCATATTTCACATTATCACATGTTGGCGCCACCTGATGAGTGACTTGTGAACACAGAGCCAGCTGAGGTCAGCTGGTTCTGGGATGACGCCAGGTAGACCTCTCTGTGTCCTCGATAAAAAAACGTCATTAAAATCAGTCGTCTTCTTTCCTTTTCAATCCTGCAAACAGACAAACAAACACAACCGAAATTATTGTCACTTCATTAAAATAGTGATCAACTGCAGCACTACTCGTCCTGCCAGATGTGAGTCTGTGGTGGCAGATAAGAGATAGTTACTGTAACATCCAGGGAGAGACACAAGTAAAGGGACGTAGTGTTTGTGCTTTAGGTAGAGACAAGTGACGGAAGGATCGCGTGTGTGAGAGGTGACGTTACAGGAATAAAGACTTAGTTAAACAAAAGAAAATCTAACATCCAAGCTGAACACATCACAGTGAAGTCAGGAGGCAGAGTCTCTTCTTCCTCATCGGCTCAGAGAAACATTTTCAATCAGGCAGCACTCGGGTCAGCCGTCCACCCACACACGCTCGCAGGGCTTCAGACGAATTTCTGCGGATGGACGGGCCTCCCTCGTCTGTGCACATGGTCAGGGGTCAAAACGAGTGGGAACGGACGGAAGACAGGAGCCAGACAGGACGCAGTAGCGGTAAAGTTCCAGCTAACCGAAGTATAAATAGAACGGGAGTCGATGCTGGGGAGCGGGTGGAGTCTGAGCGGGAGGCTGCGGCCGTGAACGACCGCTGCTTAGTTCCAGAGTGTCAGGAATCCTCCGACGAGCTGAGACGCTCACAACGTGAGAAGCTAACCGCCACATGCTAGCAAAGACGGAGACCAGGAGGACGACACGCTGAGGGGAACTTGTTTGGCTGGAGAACGTTTGCCCAGAGTGGGAACTCACAAAAACAGGGGAACAAAGTTTTGGTCGCTCCAGTTTATTTTCTCTCACACTCTTCAGACTGTATCATCAGGGGAAAGATGAACTGTGCGTGGAAATATTTGGGTTTTTGTTATGAAAGAGTCCCAGCTGGCCTTCGAGGAGAGACTGTACAGCTGCATTTTCAGAGTTCACACTGCTAACGATCAGCTGAGGTGAGAGTTTGTACCGAGGGTCCAATATGGCAGCTGATCCCTCACGTCAGTAATGTTGAGTATAACGAGTCAGACTCGAGGTGCTGGAAGGGTCCGGACTTTCCTGCAGGAAACTACAATTTAAGTTCCCTGTGTGACCAGATGTTGAAGGGTGTGTGCCTCTTTAGCCCCACCCCTTTCAGACCACCAGCTTACCAGCTCTGTCACCTTCTGACTGTTAAACACGGCTGATACCCGCTGCACAGTGGCAACTTGTAACATTGGAACCATTCTGCTGTACGTGTTTGAAATCCCATTGATAGGAGTTTCCTCTTCCCACGGGAACTCGAGAGGGTCCCAACCGCAATTTTTCCTCATAAATCAGTCAGTAACGAGCCCCGCCTCCTTATTAATACTGTTACTACTGTTACTGTTTCTTGTGACCCTGGCACCAACAATAGTATTATTGGCAGATATTTCTTCTAAAGATCAGAACAGCGTCTACGTATCAATCATAGCTTATAAATTCACGAGAGGACAGCAGCAAGAAAACATCACCATCGGTGTTGTCATTTCCTCGTGAATAATGCTGCAGTTGCTCTAAATGGCTAAATGTTTTACCACAATTTCCAGTTTTTCATGGAAACAGAAAGACACACTTGGTGAGTTTATCCGTCTCCATTCATTTTACTTACATACACTCATATTTCCTTGTTCGCTGCCGGTCAGTTAGTGAAACATTGGCTGAAAGGGGACAAAAATCCACACAGACGGACGTGTTTAGGTGTTAATGAACTCTTCTGTAGACACGAGAGAGGCAAAGTGGCCGATTCTTGACGTGAAAATGTCAGATATTATTACTTCAGGGCTTCGTTTTGCTCCATAATGATTCTAATAACTGCGAGGCAGCGTGAAAAATGTCAAACATAAAGCGCTTTTATGGTTTTCCTACCGAGTCGGATCAAAACCGCAGGCTGACTGAGGCTCTCCCAGGCAGGAGTCAGGGGGGTGATTACTGGGAAAGAGAACCTACACGGACGATTGTGGCGGCACAAATGTGACTTTAGTGGAGATCTGTCATCGTTACGGGCCTCGCTGGACCCGTGTGGCTGCAACGCGCTCTTTAAATAGCTCTGCTTCCTCCAAGGAGCCGCGTGTGGAGACATGAATATAATATAACATCCCTCACTGCCGTCGGTGTCCCCTCTCCTTTGTTTGAAACGATTCTACCGTTTCAAAAAATCTGAAAATTTTACATTGTTTATGTATCTAATCCTTTCATTCCTTTTTTTTAGTAAAGGTCAAACTTTAATCTAAAAACTATTTAACTGTTAAATATGTTACAGTATGACTGCCGTCATTCTTGGGATATGTAAATGCCTCATTTTTTCTCCGGGTTTGAAAAATTAAAGCTGCACTGACAAACTTTAGTTAATTTTAAAATCATATCATGACTCATGAATCAGGTTTGTTCTTCAAACAGCAGCCTTGATCCACCTGATGGTCAGAAATCCCGTATTCTCTCTCCCTTCAGCTCCAGTTTGGCCTCCAGCAGCCAAGTCATACGTAACTGATTTGTTTTGCCTTGACTTGTTCCTCTTTCTTCACCTCA